>CM021103.1:621242575-621440279 GCA_007115665.2 Sequoiadendron giganteum | reverse complement strand
TGTTGTACTAGACACATGGCCAAGGCTCGCTAGCCCGTATGAGTAAAATAAGAAATAATCATTCAACACATGCATATGGCGAACGGTCATGATTTATTCCTTCGATCAAATGGCTCATATGAAGCATAATTCTGCACATTCCATAAAATTTACTTATACAAAGGGGCACTCCTAGGTGAATGAGGTACTGACCCATAATGAAGGCTAAGGATTTAAAATTTCTTTAGATTAAGCCCTTGACTATTAAACCTGAAAAGACATGAAGAGAACATCAACCTATGACTAGGGGCCAGTAAATTAATGATTCTGATGGAACAAGTGACAACTTAGGTGACCGAGAATGTGAAGGACAAGTCACTGTAAAATTAAAATGACCAAGGGTTTATTCCAGAATTCCAAGAAATTTGTGAAAGTAAAACCCTATCACAGTGACAAGGAACATGACCTATAACCATAAAACAAGGGCTTAAATTGAATTTTTCCATAATTTTCAAGATAGAACCAAACAAAATTTTGGTGTTCCATCAGCGGCTCTTGTTGAGGACACATGCCTCTCATAGGCATGGTGAGATCCTAGGATCTAAGGGAAAGCAAACTAGAATGCCATATCCATTGGGTGATAAATTCCTTTTCAAATTTTGAAACCACATTTGTTGGCCCTAGGTTGCAAATGAAAAAAAATAGTTCATATTTGCCTCTATCAAAGACTGTGTTTTCTGTTGTCTATACTAAGCCCAGTCTGAATTTTTTTCCATGAACTACCCCCATACCAACCCTGTCATTGTCATGTATTAGCATGTCACTGTTCTTTCCAGTGTCACCAATAATTGTATCACTCTATAATTTGCAATCAGACATTAATTTGAATCCATAAACATTGTGACATTTTATGTTGGTTAGCTCTTTGTTAATTTTCATTAAATGCTTACTCACTCGAGCTGAGGAATAGAAGTATTCATATTCTATGTGGTATTTGATATCCAAATAAGTTTTGCACATCAAACTAAAAAATTTCATAAACAACTTGTTGTGTGTCATGCAAATCATCTTTGAATTTGTGAAAAATAAAATATGCATACTCTGGAACATCTTTATATTGATTACTGCAACATGGGAACACTTTTTGACATCTCGGTTCAAGTATACCAGAACACACCTTGGTGTCATAAATATGGGGATCATATACATTGTTAACATCAGGAAGTGAGTAAATGCACTCATCTCAGGTTTAATAAAATATTCTAATTTATTTTTCACATCATCATCCAGCTCAATGCAAAATACCTCAAGAACACGCTCAAGCAATTTAGCATCAACAAGGGTAGCAGAAGGACATCTATGTGCATTGGTAACTTCATGTGAAATATCAGTTGACATGTACGCTGACCCAAAAGTGAAAAACTCATTGCTAGCTAAATGTTTTCCATTAACAATAGAACAAGTATCTTTGTTTTCCTCCATAGAAATGTTTTCCTCATGGGATGAAAACAAATCCATATTCACAGTATGGATATAAGGATCATCATTAAAAAACTCAATTTCACATTTACTAACATGAAATCCACCATTGTCCACACCATCAAGATCTACATATTAGCTGCTCATGGACTGATTACAATTTGTATTTTCATCCATACAAGATGGAAGTTCATTTTCTGATATACCCTTTTCACTTGTTTGCATTGTTTTTTGATTTTTATCAATAAGACAACTGCCATCAACATCTTGAGACACCATATTTTTTTCATAGTCACCCTGGGCTCCTTCAACACTTTTTATCCATTCAAGTACTTGATCAAAACTGTGAGGTTTTACTTCATCTGGAAAGGTACTCAACCCTGGCTCAAATATTTTAAAAAATCAATCAATGCATGTTGAATCCTCAGGTCTAAAATTTTTTGGGGACCTTCAACAAGGCATCCATAAATCTTGAGAAAAAATCATAGGGTGATTCTCCCTTGTGCCTCTTCATATTAGAGAACTCTTTAATAAAAGACATCTGATCAACATTACTGAAACTTTGTTGATGTTCAACTTGGAGCTCACTATGATCTTTGTGTTGGAGTAATGGAAAAATTTGATCAACATAAACATTATCACTTTTGAAATCATTTCCATTTTCTAGCCCATGAGTTTGATTTACATGAGGTGTGCTAAGGTATCCTACACTTGTAACCATGTATAGTTTCATTATTGAGTATTTTAGATTGTTCTCAATATCCATGGCAATTTGATACGCTTGATGTAATTTTGTAGTTTGGTTATCTCTTAACAAATAACTCATTTCCTCATCAAATGCATCAAAATATATAATAAAACACACTACATCATTTGGTCTCAATATTTCGGGAATATCTTTTAAGGATTTTGAAAATCTAAGATTAAAGGTTGGGACCAATTCATCTTCTTCCCTCTGGATGGTATTAAATTTTTGTCTTATAGAATATGGATCGATTCTTTCTCCAAACTGTTCTATGAATGCTACCATGAACTCATTCCATGAAGAGATAGAACACACTAGAAAATATGAAAACCAATCTGTGACATCTTTCTTTAGAGATTGAACAAAGAAATTCATGACAACATCTTCATGAATTATCTCATAATCTCCTATTAAATCAAAAAATTATTGTAGACATTGAGATGTTGATTCTGATCTTGTCCCTTTGAACTTTGGCAAACATTCCCTAACTTCATTGGGAATAGGGTTTGGGAAACCTTGAATACCATTAAAATTCAATGGTCTATATCTTTCCACAGAAAAAATGATTTGATGAAATGACAGGGGCTGCACACTATTCATGTTTACTTCATGCGCCCCACATGGATGTACAAGTGAATGATATATTTTCTTACACACCTTTACAAACTTCAAATATCAACTCTATTGTTGATTACCACCATGTTTCATGCTTTTTTCATGATTACAATACAAATATGCTTCCTATTCTAGATATTACAAGTTTCAACTTATGAAGCATGGAGACAATATCCATTACCCCCTTACTTAGTGCTTTATTTCACTGAATTGGGAATACATTATTATTTCTATAAAAATGACACCCATATAGATTTATTTGCTTTTGTAGGTTTAAAACAAGGGAAAATACCTAGATATATTTGTAGGCATCATACCTCATCAAGTTCTTTTCATAGAGTCAACACGTCCTTTGTAGAGGACCAAATTCAACAATATTTTTCACTGGTTTAGAGTTCTTCAAAGTCGCCATCCACTTTTAATGAGAATTTGTAATTCAGAACTTCATAGACCCTATCAAGGCAAGATGATCTACTACAAATACCCTCTCCAAATTATTCCCGAACGGAGTCGCCATTTTTGTTGGTGACTCGGATGGGAAAACAAGACTCCACAATTTCCAATCTCTAGTTACAAACTATTTCAAGAATTTAATGACTCTTTGACAAGGCAGTCTGCAACGAAATTCCAAAGTTCATCCCCAGTAGAGTTGCCAATTTTGTTGGTTATTTTTTTAGAACCAAACTTAATCTCACCACGAACCTATGAACTTTCTAGGAATAATCATCACTAATGGAAAGGATTGTCCAACACATAAGTAGAGACCCTTTTATATCTATTTCTTCTCTTTAGGCACTGTCAGACCAGGGAGGGTAATCCCAAAATAGCTATGTTCCTAGATACCAATGTGTTAAGTATCAAAACACATAACAAACATATAGTTCTCCTTATTTTCTTTAAAGCATCATACCCTGAGATTTTGGCAGACCTTCAGAATAATGATTAACTTAAACAAGAGGATATATAATCCCATTAACATTTTTACACACCTAGTGAAACATTTGGAAATCAATTTAATTATGTTATGTGATTTTCAGTCAATTCAACTACCCAAAGAGAGCATGAATACTAAACCAAGCTATGGCATATTCTAGAGAACGAAGTCAAACCATAAAACCATATGATTGGATAACATTTTTGTATTTTAGAGAAAATATCTATGGCCTTAGAGATATTGTATTACAATATTCCCACCAATTATGTCTGTTATTAACTTCTTACTAACATCCTTATACCAAGATTATAGAAATTCTACTAGTAAATTCAAGCAATTACGTGCATTCATTGAATGAACAAGCAAGAATGAAACAATACATCCATTGAGACTCAAGAAAGATAAATAATATAACCATTGATCATCATATTTATAGCTTGTATAACTTGCATGAAGGAGAGAAAATATACAGAGATTTTATATCATTTTTTAATCTATACTACTTATCCAAAACATATATTGGTCGACTTGCTTCTAAAACATGTTATTGTAAAACTTACTACCCATGTTCTTGTATCTATTTTCCTTGAAAATAAGTACCTACTTCCCTATAGACTTCTTGACCTTATTTCACCTCTCTTTGTATTCGACCTTAGAATCCCTTTTATAAGCCAAGGGAGAAACAAGCACCGGGTTGGAATACACATGACATTAAATTTCATTTTAATTTCAAAGTGAATTTAAACAAAGAACAAGAAAATATCTCCCAAATTATTTTGGGGAATTCAATCTTCAAAATGAAAAACCAAAACAAAGACCAAGGAACCATTGATCAGAGCCACCCCGCCAGTCATCAAAAAGTTTCGTCGTGGCAGCATCAACAATAAGTAGGTCCATATCACCCTAGAAAGAATCCATATCAACACAAAAATCTAAAAAGGTAGGAAACCCACTTCATGTGACACCATCCTAAGAGAGAAAAAATCATATAGAGGCCCAAAAACCGGGCACATAACAAGGAAATTAATAGGATATTACTTTTCCTTGTCACCAAGTGAATAGGTGTGCCCACTTGGTGTCCTCTTCAGAGGAGTAGCCATCATTACCTCATCCTTGTAATCAACCCAATATTTCATGGCCATAAGATATTGGCGATAGCTAGAATCATTTTCATCCCCACTATTAGAAGGATGATTAGAGACCTCAATGGGAGACTAATGGCATCCCATATAGGTGCGATGATACCGATTCCTCTTGGGAGCTTCTCTTTCTATCCTTTCAACCCTTTTATCTTTTCATTTCATCATTTCCTCTGAGATGGTCCGGCCCCTAAGGTGGTAGGCACGCTTAAGAACCTATGGTAGCTCTTGTCTTCTTCATTGGAGTTTTTGATATCTCTGGTCCACTTTCCTCATCCTGAGGTGAGTTCTAAAATTCTAGAGGATTGATCCTCTTGGAATGGTGAACTGGGCTGAAATTTACACTCATCTTCCCCATTTTCTACTTTACTACAAAATTTCTTCAAACAAAATTACCAATTCACTCTGAAATGACTATCTTGAAATCAATTGCTTACACAGACCTTAGATTCCTTCTCAATTAGATAGTGAGAAAATCAAGTAAGTTAGAGCAACTGGTGTGCTTCTGCATTAAATTTCCATGAGAAATTATGTGAGAGCATTATCAATAACTAACCTTATTTTCAAATCTCAACCGTTGATCAAAAATTTGAACTAAATCAACCACCAAAAATTCTAGCTTATTAATGATGACAAGATTAAGTGCATGCATTTGATAATGGTCTCAAATCAAGAGATTTAAGTATTTTTATTAATTTGCACATCAATCACATGCTTAATTTTCCAACCATACATGCCATGTCACATTTAATCGCTTGGCCGTATAAAATAACTCACTTGTAATTCATCATAGTAGGACAGCGGGGAAGGATCATAATTTTCCTTCGGCATATCTGCCCATAGCATGCCTTACTTCAATTTCACCTTCCCATGTGTACCATCCTCTGACAGATTTGATGACCCTGCAATTATTTACCAATCTCACAATCGTGCTGAAGAATTAGCTTTAATTTTAGCATTATTTCTACCTTGGAACAATCTCAACTACTATCTCCAGTCATATCCACTTTCATTAGAACCGTAGAAGTAATCTGCATGGCACTTGCCCGAGTGCCCGTCAAGAAATATAGGGCATAGGCGGGACCCACTCGGGATGGCGAGGAGTGGTTAGAATTAATCCACATCACTCACCATTATGGTTTCCCAAGGTCCAACAGAGTAATCAAAATGACTGATGTTGTTTCACCCGCCAGCTCGTGTGACCATTACTCCTTAATTGCTAAAACTATACACCTATGTGCAAGGAGCAGTCATGATGAGAACACATACCATAAAATCTACCGTAGATTATGCCTCGAACAACTTCCACTTCTCTATGAAGATTCAAGCCCCACCATAAGATAGTACCACATGGCCAATTTCCCACTAGCCCGTGTGAATAAAATACTATTTAATGAAACAATATAGGTTGGTGGGAAATGGTGAAGATTTGACCACGTCATCCATAAATCAACCATCGATCACTTTGAAATGAAATAGTCACCCCTTCGAAGGATATTGGGTCCACCATCGTACCAGACACATGGCCAAGGCTTGCTAGCCCGTATGCATAAAATAATAAATAATTAGTCAACATGGGCATATGGGGAATGGTCACGATTTATTCCTTCTATCAAACAACTCATATGAAGCATAATTTTGCACATTCCATAAAATTTACTTATAGAAAGGGGCACTCCTAGGTGAATGAGGTGCCGACCCATAATGAAGGATAAGGATTTTAAATTTCTTTAGATTAAGCCCTCGACTATTAAAACTTGAAAAGACATGAAGCAACCGTGAACCTATGACTAGGGGCTAGTAAATTAACGGTTCTGATGGCACAAGTGATGAATTAGGTGACAAAGAATGTGAAGGATAGGTCACTATAAAATTAAAATGACCAAGGGCTTATACCAAAATTCCAAGAAATTTTTGAAAAGAAAATGTTTGGGGTTCCATCATGGTGGAAGTTCAAGATTCATCTTGTTTTAGTTCATGGGGAAAGCAGTTGGAAGTTGTTTAGTCATGTTTTGAATGCCTTTAAAAGGCCTTGTGAACATTTGAAGAGAGATTAGCTCTTAAGATTAGCATGATGCCCTAGTTGGAAAATTTGTGCATTTTGGGTGAAATTGAGTGGTTTGAGAATTGAAATGGATTAAATCCTTGGGGGAAATAGGTTTGATGGAATTTTGAGCATGTGCAGACCTAATAAGGGTTGTTTTTGGTATTGGTTGAGTGAGTCAAGTGTGGGAAGGAACACTCTCAATAAACCCTCTTCGAAAAGGGTGTAAATGAGGGTTTTGGAGTCAGGTGTTTAGGAGAGCATTTATTTGGAAAATAATGTTGCTTTTGGGGGTTTTGTAACCTACTAAGAGACTGTACATAGGTTTGTGGAGGTGGAATGAAGTTTTGAGTATACTTGCTTTGTAAATTTGACCTATTTGAGGTCTAGGACAACGTAAAAGTTGGATTTTTGGTTGATTTTGTGTTTCTTGGGTGTAATAAGGTCATTAATGACCATTTAGAGTCATTTAGAGTCAGTTTAAAGTGAATTGGGGTCATTTGTCAAAAAATGTAAAAAGTTGTCGAGTGTCTAAAATGTTGCCAAGCAACTTTTACAAGAAAGTGCAAAAATGAAGTTTTATCAACAAATTGATTAAAAAGTGGTTGTAAATGGTTGAGACGCATTCTATTGGGTACGTTTTTGCTAGGAATGGTCCTCTTTCACATCGAAACACATGAAATCGCTCCGAGCTACATTCAACCGACATAATCCTTTAAGAGTCCAAAGTGCAAAATGGTTGCAAAAATCAACATGCTCGTATTCAGACACCATGATGCTTAGAAAATTCTTGTCTAAGCCTATGGGATCATGTTGGGCCTCTCTACAATAATTTCTCTCATTTTTCTCTATCTCAGAGGCATTTTCTTGTGGTGGCAAATTCTCTCTTAGGGAAAAAGTTGTCAAATGCAAGTAGTTGAAAGTTGCAAAGTGGTGCAACTTTTATTCTACAACTCATGTGACCAAACAGACTATTTCGACATGTTCGAGTGGGTACATTTACACTAGGAATGGTCCTCTTTTTCAAAAAACACACAGAATTACTCCGAGCTACATTCAACCGACTGAATCCCTTAAGAGTCCGAAGTGCAAAATGGCTGCAAACTTCAACATGCTCATATTTAGACACCCTGATGCTTAGAAAGTTATCATCTAAGCCTATAGGATTGTGTTGGGCCCCTCTATAATAAACTCTTAGTTTTCGCTATCTTGGAGGCCTTTTCCCATGGTGGTGAATTCTCGCTTGGGGAAAAAGTTGTCAAATGCAAGTAGTTGAAAGTTGCAAAGTGGTGTAACTTTCGTTCTGCAACTCGTATGACCAAATGGACTATTCCAACACATACGAGTGGGTAATTTTATGCTATGAATTTTCCTCTTTCACACTGAAACATGCGGAATCGCTTTGAGCTACATTCAACTGACATAATCCGTTAAGAGTCCAAAGTGCAAAGTGGCTGCAAACTTTAGCATGCTCGTATTCAGACATCGTTATGCTTAGAAACTTCTTGTCTGAGCCTATGGGATCGTGTTGGGCCCCTCTACAATAAACTCTCTCAGTTTTTTCTATCTCAGAGCAATTTTCCCATGGTGGAAAATTGTCGCTTGACGAAAAAGTTGTCAAATGCAAGTAGTTGAGAGTTACAAAGTGGTGCAACTTTCATTCTACAACTTGTGTGACCAAAAATTTTTTTTTGACATGTCAGGGTGGGTACATTTATGTTAGGCATGGTCCTCTTTCACATTGAAAAACACGAAATCACTTTGAGCTACATTCAACCAATAGAATCCCTTAAGAGTCCAAAGTGTAAAATGATTGCAAACTTCAGCATGCTCGTATTCAGACACCGTGATGCTTAGAATTTTTTTGTCTAAGCCTATGGGATCACGTTGGGCCCCTCTACAATAACCTCTCTCAGTTTTTGCTATCTCAAAGGCCTTTTCCCATGGTGGCGAATTCTCGCTTGGAGAAAAAGTTGTCAAATGCAAGTAGTTGAAAGTTGCAAATGTGGTAGCATAGAAAAGGAAGTGAACTCTTTGAAAAAATGCTCAAAAAAATGAGGTATCATGGTGATGGAATTCCATGAAAATTAAAAGATTTTCATGGAATTCCACGACCTTGAGACCACATTTCTTTGAGGCATCTTTTCAAATAGTTCACTGCCTTATCTATGGCTTGTCATGTTATTCCATCACCACATTTATTTGATGCATTTTTTCAAATAGCTCACTACCTTGTCTATGCTATTGCTTACTATTATGCTTTTGATATACTTTTTCCAACCATCCATAGCTTGTTCGAAAGAACTTGTTTTAGGCTTTCAGCCATAACAACAAGGAAATGAACTGTTTGACAAGATGCATTGGTAGAAATGTATGAAAAATGTGGTAACATAGACAAGGCAGTGAACTATTTGAAAAAATACCTCAAAGAAATCTGGTCTCATAGAATGGCATGATAAGAAAATGCAATTGGCAGTTGCTCCTAGTTATTAGTTATGCAATGTGAAGTAATTACATAACTGCTTAGGTTAACTTTGTAGAAACTATATTGTAATTTAAATTTTGTCATCTATCAACATCTAGTTATTAGATATGCAATGCGAAGTAATGCTTTGACTTTGAAAGATGTGTAATTCAATGTAATCAATGATTTGAATATAAACTACAATAATCTATTTTTTACAATTCATTAGTTAAAATCTTTATTTTATTTGCTCTCTATATCTCTATATGCTATGGAAATACCTTTCAATTTCACAAAAAATAGTTTTTATCTCTTGTTCTACAAATTTTTTATGTTTTTTTAAATATGTTTTTTTCTCGATTTTTTTAAAAACTCTTATACTTTTGGTTTGTCGATTTTTTCCCCAAAAGATTTTTGCTGCTATGCATTGGAAGCATGAAGCATACATGTGAATATATGCAGTATACATGAAGTATACATATGAATAAGTGAGGCATACATGTGAATAAGTGAGGCACAAGTAATTGAAGCATTCCAAAAGATACAAACCACCAGGAATGGAGCTTATTTACACAATATGGTTTAGATGTGGCTTTTTGAGAAATCAACAACAATTAATTAAGCATTATATGTAAACAAAATCAAATCCTACAATATTCAAGCATACAATTTACACGATACGCATGAAAACATCATTCAAGAATGGCAGTAAAAAAATAAGATTTTCCTTAATCAAAAAGTCGTAAGGCTATACAATGCTATATATTGATAAAAGTATATACAATATATCCAAAAAGTCAGTAAAAGATTAGTACAAAGGAGCCATATGGACATCAATTGTCACATATATATTGATAGTACAAAACATATGTTCCAAAATGCCACATAGGCATACAAAAAGTGAACCTAATACATAGTCATTTCCCTCTAGCGGAAGGAAATAGATCCCGTGCTGCCTTCAAAATTTGGTTGGATGGAGTGACTCTTGGTTCTCTTGTCTTTCAAACATTCTCGCTAGTCCTCCTCTCTTCACTTTGGACCTTCAACTAATACAATAAAAATTAAAGATGTTACTACATAGAAATTGAATTGTGGAATGACATATAACAAAATATAATCACTTACCACATACATATAGTCATCATGCACATTTACAACATTACCACATCCATGATCTGAAGTGACAACCACCTATAGCAACCATCAAGATAGAAATTAAACTACATAAAAGCATCATGAAAATTTTCTATAATAGACCATAAAAGAGTAAATACAATGTCAAATCGACTAATCTATTGCATACCTCTCTCAATGGATCAAAACTGGCTATTTCTGCAGCAACTCCATGGTCCATCGTGCCACCAACATCGCCAAGGTTGTCTAATTTCATCAACTACAAATGAAATAACATATCTAACATCAATATAAAGAAGTTCTGATAGTCCCTTTATAACTATCATAAATGAAAGAGTAAATGGTTGGCCTCAGTTGAGACTACAATATAGTGCTTAAAGATCATAGAATGGTGAAAGGACTCAGTCCACTGGGATAGTCCAAACTCTTGCGAATTCCAAAGTTCAATGCTCATTGAGATTCTTATTGCATATTCTAATGAACTAATGTTAATGATGGCATGCTGTCAACATAGTGATAATGCCAAAATGAAGTTCACATTAATGAAGTGAGGATTAATATGTTACTAGCAGCTTTCAAAGGGATAATGGAACATATGATGAATTATGACATGTCTAGGGTTTTACTATAGGGTATGTGCAGGATCATCATGGAAAAAACAGGCCCTTAAGTGGCAAAAAATTCAGAAAAATCAGAGTTAGGAAACATGACATAAAAATTTGAATAAGTTATCTATATTATTTCAAAAATATGTAAGAATATAATTTGTAGCAAATTTAATGTAGTTTCTAAATTATTAGGTTTATTTACAAAAAAATAAAATCTATTTGGTGAAAATTTGAAATTTCAATACAGTAGTACTTAAATTTTAGGGAAAAAATAAGAAGTAGGTGTCTGTCTGACCACCCTAACCACATTAAAATGATAATATTTTTTTATAATATTTTTAGATATAATTAGAGGACTCATGTCCCGATGTGATGCATATTTTTTTGTAATTTTTTTCCAAGTAAATAATTAATTATAATTTTTTTATGACAACTTTTAAAAAATATAAAGACTCATATGTCTGACTACCTTAATTTGGTCAAAAATTAATGAAATTCATTTTTTAATTTTTTAATCTTATAGTATGCAAAGCATATAATGTGACACATGTTTTGGATTCAAAAAATATGATACCGTTTGAAAGTTATATATGTTTTTCAATCAACTTAAAAATTGGGACTTTAGTCGTAATTCAATAGAAAATGAATAATAATTATTTATTAAATTCAAAGTAAAGCATAATTTATATTGGTGGAAAGTTGAGAATATCCTTTAAAAACCTTTTTCGTTTCATCAGTTTTGGGTAAAAAAAAAGTCATCAGCCACATACCCATCATATTGCCACTTTTTGGCCCATCATGATCCTGCACATACCCTATAGCACATGAAGTTGGTTGTTGAGGTGTGAAACAATGATGGATAAAAAAACTTTGGTCAATACTGAGTGGAAGAAAATTTATTTTTCCTAACGATGTATAGGATAAAATTTGGATGGGGGTGCTATAGCATAGATGAGACAAAGAGACAAGACCAACAAGGGATAATGGAACATATGGTGAAATAGTAGAGGGTATAATGGGATTGGATTTGAATGCGATAATGAAATATGGGATGGACTATAATAGATTAAAGGGATGGGCTAGGATGGGATAAAAAAATATAGCGTGAACTATTAGAGGTTAATGGGATGTGATTAGGAGGGGATAAAGGAACATAGTGTGAATTAGGGAAAGATAATGGGACAAGACCAAGAGGGGATAATGGAGCATAAGGTGAAATAAGAGAGGGTAATGGGATGGGAATACAAGGGATTAGTGGAACATAGGATGGAATAGTATAGATTGATGGGATGGGCTAGGATAGGATAAAAAAATATAGGGTGGACAATTAGAGGTTAATGGGATGTGATTAGTAGGGGATAATGCAACATAGGGTGAATTAGGAGGTGTCTATGGTCTGACTATAGTACATGAAGTGTGAACTTGACCTATTTGTCACAAGAATAGAGAAGAATTATCTAGGATCAAATGCGGATAAAGAAGGAATAACATAGAATGGATAAAGGAACATAGGGTGGAACATAGGGGATCATGGAACATCTAGGGTTATATAATAATGGGTACAATAAGATGGGAGTAGAAGGGAATAATGACACATAGCATGGAATAAGAGATATTAGTGGGATGGGCTAGGAGGGGATCATGGAAAATAGGGTAAACTATTAAATGTTAATGGGATGAGATTTTTTGTGCCTATAGCACACACATACCATTTGGAATGGGGACCCTCTCTTTTCGCTTGTGCCTGGTCACTTTTTGTCGTTGCCTCATTTTGTGTGCCATTATTTTTGAGTCCTAAGTGGTTGAGGAACCCTAGAAGAGTCATCTTGAGTCAACCATATGTCGCTCCCCCCAAATTTTCAAAGTTCTAAGCCCTCGCGGGATTTCCTTGGTTGTTTGCCTTCAAAGTTTTAAATTGGCATCCTTCGGTTAGTGTGGGTCCGCCCTTGCGGGCCACCCTATGTAGATTTTATTGGTGCCTTTGCCATTCTGAACGACTATCTCATCCCCTCCTCCTGCCTCGTGGAATCCACAGTCAACCTTGATCTTTTTCATTGATGTCTGATTTGAATGACCAATGCTTGTCCATCGTTCGCTCAGCAGACCCCACCATCCCAAATTTCTTGTTTGAAATGACTGTTCACCAACCCTCAGTGCCATCGTATCTGCATTGAATGAAGGAATTTAATGCTGCATTTCCTATAAATGCCTCCACTTGAGTTGTCATTTTCAAAACATTCCTTGCAGAGAAAAGTGTCAAAGCTTCCAACCTTTATCGTCGTCGCACCCAAAAATTCCCTTTGTCGATTCAAGCAACTTTGAAGGACGATTCATCATCACCTAGTGTGGGATCTTGAGGTGAGTTGGTCGTTTCCCTTTTCCATGTGCTTTCCTTCTTTAAATAAAAAATGATTAAGTGTTGTTTCGCAAAAATGATGATTTTTTTTAGAAAAATAGCCTCCCTACAAAACCCATAAGTTAAACACTTGGGAAATCCTCTAAAATGATGATCAAATCACGTGCAGAACCTAGTGCCCTCGTCACTCTTCTTGGGACAATGTTCTTACCCTTCATGCTCGCACCCCTCCCGTCACCATTCGTTTCCCTTAAAAATAATTAATTATTGAAAATATCTACCGCCCTTGTCAGGCCCGCACATGTGGGGTGCACTCTTCGCTTGACCAATGCAAACTCAAAAATTTCACAAGTCCAAGGTATGGACCTCCTGACCCTCTCTGGCCCGCAGTTCTAAACCTCCTCCCATAGGTACTCGTTGCTTTATTTCTGTTCTTAATGGCCATTTGATGTCGTCCACCCGACAGTTGGGTTCTGCACTACCAAATGTTGATCATGTCACTGAACGAAAACTCAAGTCTTGAACCATGCGGGTGGAGTGTTGTGGACTTCCATCTACAAGACTTCATTCAGGTTTCACCATTCCAAATGGTCTTCAATCCCTGTCCTTCCGCTTTTCAAAACCCGACCCTTCGTCTGGCCCCTGCTGTCAAAAGATGTTAAGTTTAGTAGGGGTTGTCATTTGCGCTTGTGGGTTGCGACCTATGGGAAATTGACCCATCAGCATTGTGTCTCAAATGGTCATCGCATAGCATCCCTCCACCTCTTGGGTTCTGATATCTTCACGGTCATCTGTTCTGCACATCCAAAATTGACTAATTTATTTGCTCTTGCGGGCTGTCCATCTCATGTCATTCCTAAATGGAAAAGGTCCCCCTTTTATCCACACTATGGAGTCCATCGTCCTCCTTGCCACCAGATTAATGAAAGGAAATAAAATCAAGGATGGTGACCAAGGCTCTCCTGTGGACCCGATCGTGTGGGCCTTCCATGTCAGACTTCCATCCCACCGACGTTGTTCCGAGCAGCCAAAACTTGGCATCCTTCTTCATCCTCTATCCCACACCCTTAAAGTCCAAGTCCAAGGTAACCACCATCCTTTGATCTTGTGGATCCTGCATTGCAGGACTCCATCTGTGGCATGTTGCCCTACTAGTGTCATTTTCAAATGGCAGAGCCTCCAAAATGGCTTCTAGCCAAGGGAAGTCCACACCCCTATGCCTACATTGCACAATGTCCTCCAAACGAAAGATGTAAGATGATTTTGAGAGGATTTTTATGATCTTTAAGTGATGAATTTTCTGATCTAACACTGTTTTACAAGATTTTGGTTGACATTCTTTGTATTTTTGTATTTGAATCATTTACTGGTCCTTTGATTGCAGGATATATAGAATGAGTTGTCGAATCCTTGGGGGCGGCCGCAAAGAAACACAAAGGGAAGAAGATCACCAAGGCACCTAGAGGCAAAGAGGACAAGGATCAAATGAGGTACAAGTTCCAAGGGGAACCCCTCAATTAAAAAGTCACTACAACATGGGAGGAGATCTCCGACACCAATTTGGTACACATAGACATTGATGAGTTTAAACAGAGGGTCAGACTCAACCCTATGACCTATAATGCCCAAAGAATGAGAAGCACTGGGTTGGCCAAGGCTACCAGATTCACACCTACCCTCATAGGCCCTGAACTAGTAATGGCTTGCAGGGAGGCATATCAGGAAGCTACCAAAATAATAGTGGATAGAGATAAAAATGTGTTGGTTGACTTGTCCACCATATAAATAGGGAGAACCTTTCACATCCCTACCTTTAGTGAGATGGAGCAGACACCTAAAGAATATGGTAAGAAAATGTGGGATGTTGATCCCCTCAAGTGCAAGAAGCTCATCAATCAGTATTGGCTAAAGAAGAAGTGGGGCAACACTAATAAAGTACCCTAGGAGCTCTTCCGAAGTGATTTCCATGAGGATTACCACAACTTGGTAAATCTTTTAAGTAGAGTTATTGTCCTTCCAACCACAACATTCTTTTAGGAGTGGATGCTATATTTTATTGAAGAAATAATCCGATGGGATACCAAATTATACTGGGCAAGAATGATTAGTGACTGCTTGCATGTGTAGTTTTTGGTAGTAAAGAAAACTTAAAAGTTCTACATGAAATCATACCTGGTCTACTTGCTTTCCAACTGTGCTAGATATAGGGGATTATTTGTCGCACCAAACCCAACAATGCCTTCATAGGCCATATCATCAAAATGCTTAAGGGTGACACTGAAAGGAGAGTCTCACACAGTGCCAATGCCTTCATTCACTGGTTTGAATTTTTGTTTAGATAATTTCCGAATTTTACTTACATCTAAGTTGAGGGTTTCTCTGACAAACCATACAAGCTTCCCCGATACCCGAATGAGTAGTTAATATTGCTCAAAATATCTCGGCAATTGTAGTGAGCACACACCCTCTTGAGTGAGAAGCACAGAGCAAAGATTCCTTATCACCTCACCTTTGGCCAAGGAATGTATAGACTTCACACATACCAGTGTGCGGAAAAATTTGACAAAGAGTTGAACGAGTATAACCTAAAGCTCTACACCGCCCGACCCTAAATGGATCCATATGACAAGATTAAGAAAATGGTCGGATTATAAAATTACCACCTACATAATGTCAAAGAATTTTGGGCCAATTGCAAAGATTACAAGGAGGTGCATATGCGACAATACATGTGAATGATAGCCTACTTCGTCAAGGTGCTAAAATTGTTGCTTGTGCCAGAGCAAGTGGTCGAAGAAGAAACCACGATAGTGGATCCTAGATATGATGTTGTTTCCAACTTGACGCTTCCAATGATCGACTGGAATGAAGAAGAGGTCAATGACCTCAAAATTATTACAAATCTTGTTAAAGTGAGGACTAGACAATGGATTGATGGGTGGATTGCTCAGCTAAAACTACAAGGAGTGACCCTAACATACAGGGAACTTGATGAGTTAATGGAAGGTGAGACTTATAGTGCCTTTGTTGATGTTGCCACGATAGGAGAGACCTCAATGGCTCCCCCAAACAAATGATCAAAGAAGAGAAAATAAGTGGCTGGGCACCAACCTAAATCTAAGGAGTCTTCGGGGAAGGCCTTAGAGGCTAAAACCTCTAAGAAATCAAGGAGATCGAGAAGTTTCACAGGGATGCACACTATTCAGGAGGACCCACTCCACAAAGGAGAAGAGCAACCAAAGTCTCCACCTATTACACTCGCTGTCCTAGCTACAATGGTTTCTACCACTGTTACTCCTCCATTTGTCTCACAGGCAGTGGTTGTGACCTCTCCACATGCGGTGGAAATTTCGGTCCACCTTGCCTCCATAGCCTCTAAGAAATCAAGGAGATCGAGAAGTTTCACAAGGATGCACACTATTCAGGAGGACCCACTCCACAAAGGAGAAGAGCAACCAAAGTCTCCACCTATTACACTTGTTGTCCTAGCTACAACGGTTTCTACCACTGTTACTCCTCCATTTGTCTCACAGGCAGTGGTTGCCACCTCTCCACATGCGGTGGAAATTTCGGTCCACCTTGCCTCCACTTCTCTTGTGGCTAAAGCTATAACCATGGATTCCTCATCCATATCTCCCTCCTTATCTCTTTCTCCTTCCACTACAACAACAATGATTCCCACTCTCATTCTCCCAAAAGTTTTCACAAAATACATGCAGAATATGCCCTTAGAGATTTTTGGAATGTTTGCAAACCCTATAGTATAGGATGCTTTGGCTCATGCTATAACTGGTCTCCCCATCCCTCATCCTCCTAGTGAGCCTCCTATGATGGAAGCAACAATGCAAATTTTTGAAGAATTGGATAGGTAGCAAGTGGAGGCAGCCAAGAAGCTAGAAGAAGAGGCAGATGAATACCATGATCATCCCCTATATCAACATCTACTAATTGATGAGGTCATCCATGAAGAGGAGGAATAAGAATCCTCTGATGAAGATGATGAAGAACCAAAGTATATTGTGGAGACCTTTGATCCTGAACTCGAGGAAGAGTTGGCTCGGAAACTCAAGGATGTTGGGGAAGAGGTTCAGAATCCACCCATCATTGAAGAGAAGAATGTTGATGAAGAGATGGAGGGCACTAAACCTCCAATAGGGGAGAAAGATCAAAGCCCCAAGAATGATGAAAAGATGCCTCCTTTAGAAGAACAAGAAGAGGGAGAGAAAGAAAATAGAGAAGGCAAGCCTAAAGAAGAGGTTGAGATGAGAAAAATTCTGAAGATAGAACATCATGAAGAACATAGGCATGAACAAGAAGAAGAAGAGAAAACTTTTGAAAAAGAAGACAACCCCAAACAGAATGAAGAAACTAAGTCCCCAAAGAAAGTAATAGTGTTTATTCAGGATTCAGATGAAGAAGAAGAGGAAAATCCAGAATAAGAAACTTCAGGTGATAAGATGATGTAGATCCAACACACCCATTAGGAAGAAGGTGCTCATGAATCACCGAAAGGGGAAGCTCATATGCTTGAGTGGCTTGAAAAGCAATTGGAAAAGAAGGCCCTGACCTCGACCCCAACAGATCCAAAGGCAAGGCTAGAGGCCATCTTAGCTTGAACCCAAATCAACACCTAGAAGAAAAAGAAACCAAAAGTCAGATCTCATCTGACAATGGATGCATCTAGGTCAAGGATAGTACAAATTTGTAGCCCAGTGATGGGTGAGGAAGGGGTCAACTACAATATTTCTACCATTGACCTAGGGACAACAATGGGAGAGCAGAAAATTGACCATCTTCAAGGATCTGTTGCCACCATTGTGCATCAAATGAACAAGGATAAGACCTCCAAAGAGGAGTTAAAGGCACAAGTGGCGGATCTAAAAAATTATATCCAAAAATGGTCTTCAAATGAATTTCTCCCCACCACGTCATCGGCTACCCCATTGCTACTATCAGAAGAGCACATCAGCACGTCGAAAAAGAGAAAAAGTTGGACCAAGGCCAACAAATATTGGTTCCAACATGTAGCCTAGAATGGTGATATGGGAATCAGTCACGCCATCCAGATAATAAATAAGTTATAGAAATTTCAAAAACAATTGGAGGGCACTGAGAATATTTTCCTAGACTTCATGGAACTTTATAGGATTACTTATCCAAAGATTGAAGCCATCCTTAAGATTCCCAATAAATTGTGGGAAAAGGAGTTGGGTCTGGAAAAGGCTAATCGGTGGCTCCTGGAGACTTGGAAAATGAGCCTGGACCATAGGAAGGAATTCTTAGAGTAGGTGTTCCATGAGGTAGGGCTTGATTTGGCTTGGGCTAAGGAACACATGGCAGATTTTGAGGACTACCTCAAGCTAATGACGAACTATGAGATGTCGACCCTCAAGCTCAATACGAGAAATATTATGCCATATTTCCATAAAAAGATGGAAACAAGATCTGCAAGTGTATTTATGGCAGATTTTATGGAATTTTTAGCCAATGCCTCTGTTTAGTCCGAACAAGTGATCAAGGCTACACCCAAGTGCATGGAAAATTAGGAACAAATCATAGATTGATCAAAGAAGTTAACATTTTAGGTGATCCAATCTGACATAATGGAGTAGGATAAGCTCAAGGCATTGATTGTCAAATTTGTGGAGTATGCCACATTACAAAAGGAGGTTGGAAAGCTTGAACTATAGATGATGAGTTCCTCACAGTGTAGCTGTAGCCAAAAGGGAAATCAACTAGAAGACAAAGTGCTACAATGTTGTTCAGTAAAGGACAAAATAGGCTACAAGACAAAATGTAATTTTAAATTGCTATATATTTGGGAGTAGGTGAAACCCTAATGTAAAGTGAATCTTGGCCACACAATGAGATTGAATCTTTCCCACTCATTTTCATTTTTGAAAACTATAAATAGGGGTCTCCTCCTCTCATTTCAAAAGAGAGTTGAGTTGTTGTAAAGGCATGCTGCTAGAATATTAATAGAAATTCATTCATTTGGTGGATTCTTGAGTTCCAACTTCATGTTGCATGATTCTTCTCCTCATTTTTTCTGAATTAGAGTAGATTTACTTAGTTGTTCTATGTATTTCAGTTTTCTTTGGTAGATTAGTTAGATGATACTCATTGATGTTGGAGATTGCTATGGTGTTGACCTATTCTTAGTTCATACTTTTTACTACATATTGATGATATACAACTGTGTAAAGTTAGTCTAAACTTTATATTATTGCTGCACTTAAATCTCATCTCTTTATTCATGTTCATGGTGGATGAAAAGCTATAATCTACAGTCCTTAGAAGATTGCACTAGTTTCATGATACTGTAGACTTTCTTGGTTAATTGGAACTAATTTTTGGGAAGGATGGCCCGCTGTAGCAACCTCCATTGTCACTGTTCATTGCTAGTTTCAGATCCAGGATCCTCTTCTCTTCCCTACCCTTTTTTATTTTTATTTTTAATAGTGACTTTGAACAAGGTTCATTGCACATTATAAAGCCAAATCTGAAGCTGAAATAGGAGTTTTAGACTGCTATTTGAACATGCAACATTTATGTAAGTAACTTCCCATCTTAAGAACTCCATCGAAAGATTCAATTCCCCTCTAGACTAACTTTCATAAGTCTACCCTATGATTACCAACAAAATCACATCAACCAATTAAGATATTCCATGCATGGCATGACCTAACACCCGAGAGACCTTGGGATAATTTTCAGCAACTTGTTGTTGGAGATTTACTTTCAAGAGAGGTGATGCACCTATGCATTACCCATGTTGAGAAAGTGCTAAAACACCCTTCAACTAAACTGGCGCTAGAAGGAGGGCCCTTTTGAAGCTAAGGTGGATTGAATTGGATCATTTTCCACTAAAATATTTTACAGAGTCCTAAGATCAACACCAAATAGAGGGGAATTTAAAAAGCTACCACCCCATAACCAAGGTAGAAGAACTAGAAGAGGGGAAGTCTCTACCTCTGGCATATCCAACAAGCCCACTTTGCCTCCACCCTCATCCTCTCCTTCCACCCATTTGACTTCACCTTCTTCTTCACCCTTAGCAATGCATCTCTCCCCTCAACCATTCCAAACAAACTTCCAAGCTACCGTCTCCCATAGCCTAGGCACTGCCTTTAACCCTAACACACCTCCTTTTCTGGGCGCTATCCCTACGACTTTTGTTGGCCCTTTGCAACCCCAAGTCATTCTGGTGCACCCCCCCTCCACATTTTCCTCCCATTGTGTGGTTGGGAAACAATCTGTCTTCTTTGTCCTTTAACCTTTACCATGATATGCCAAAGAACCCAGAGGGCTTTTGCATGAAGTACAGCCCTTGCGATATGTAGAGGACAGCAGAAGAAGACATTAAGATCTTCCAAATAACATTGAAGGAAATGCAAATCCAACTTGAAGATGTGGCATGCAGGCTCTTCCCTTATTCTTTGGGCGAGGAGGCCTTCTACCAGTACATCCATTTGCCGACAAGATCCATTAACACTAGGGAATTATTGAATAATGCCTTCGTGCAAAAATTTAAGGTCTTGATCACCCCTTCCAAGCTGTACCAGCAGTTCATGGTAATTCAAAGGGAAATGAATGAGATGATTAACTCTTTCAATGACCGGTTCCATAGGTCCTACATGAGATTGCAAACACCCTATGTGGTTGATGATGCTTCCACCTGCCTGGTGTACTATGCAGCCCTGGAAAACCTCACTTCCACCTCGGTGAAAAGGATGTCTCCACCACCTAGACAGTTGACGAAGGCCTATGCAAAAGCAGTCAAGGCATGTACAGATTTGGGATAGCACATTTTTGGTCCATTGCTGTTGTTGGGGTCATTTGTCCATCTGTATCAAATCCAAGGTATTACCCAATCATTAGCGCAAAAAATGCCCCTAATGAACCCAATTCCACAACTTGCAATGGTGCCACACTTTGGACAATCATTGAATCAAGTTCCTCCGACACCTCAATTCTTGCAGCCCCAACAACAATAGGTCCATGCTCATCCATCCCAAGTGCCAACATACCTCCAAGGTGTTGAGTTCCCACCCATGCATCAAAATCAACCAGTGGTACAACTTGTCTTCCTCCAGAATTCAATGTCATAGCCAAAAAATGCAGAGAAGGACCAGATCGATGAGTTAACGAAAATGATTAAGAAGATGTCAACCGAGATGGCAAACTTGAGAAACCAAAATAACTAGTTGTAGGCCTCTCAAAGGAGTGTACAGGCTAACCTCAAGCATGACAACTGTGAAAACCATGACAGTCGCAATTCTAGTGCCTCTTCTGAACAAAACTACAAAAGAAATTCGAATTCAGGGCAAAACTTTGACAAAAGGCCTTCCCAAAGACATAATCGAACATGGAGCAAAAGGGAAAATAACGGTGGCATTCTCACACCTATCAAACAACCCAGTGGCAATGACAAGACTATGAGTGGGGTATACTTGGCTGAGGCTGCCTTGTCTGGTTGGTGCTGCATTCATAAGACAAGCCGACATTCCAAGTTGGATTGTTCAAAGTTTCAAAAAGCCACAAATTTTTTCCATATAGAGGTCCAGAATGTCATCGACAGTTTGGGATGTAGGGATCTCATTCCATCTGAACCATATGACTCTTTGATGTTGGTGGTCAACTAGGCTCTGTTCTCGAAGGCTAAGAGCAATGTGCCTAAAAAGGAAAGAACCGTCACAAATGATGAGAACCCAGACGAGGTAAGTACCGAAAGTCCTTTGTCTCAGCTCTTTAATTTAGAAGATAATGGTCCAATAGATGAGGAGGAGTTTAGAGAAGATGAATTCCAAATGTTTCATCAAAGAACTACCCCATATGATCTAAGGAATAGGTAGGCGGGTGGTCAAGCAGGTGGTCCTTTTAGCACCTCCACTCCACATAACAACTTTAGCACCCCTCCTAACCCAAATGCTAGCAACAACCCAGACTATCCTCATGTACCTATCAGGTACATTAACAAGAATAGACAACATAGTCAAAACTAAATCCAACCTACTAGCTCCTCCCAGAATGCCCCTTGTGATGCTGAAATTGAACAAATGGGAGAGTATGTTGCTGAGGAATTCAAGAAGTTCAAGTTAAGCATGTTTTCTTCTAGTTTTTCAAGGTCCCAATTGTTAAGAATTCCTTTTTCAAAATGATCAATGGGACTCCTTCATCCAAGTCAACCTAGGAAGCACTCACCAATAGGGTCCCCTTTGAGGATTCACAAAGTGAGCATGTCATTCAAAAGATTTTCAATAAGAAAGTCGACCCACCTTCAAATTAGCAAAAAAATAAGCAACCAACTAAGGACCTGGATCAGACCTAGGCCCAAAATAGAAAAAATGATAAAGACAAAGGTCAAGTAGCCCAATTTGACATCTTTGGAGGGTTGTTTCAAGGAAAGTTGGAAACCCCTCCCTTCCTAACCACCATTAGAATATTTAGGAAGAATCTCCACAATTGCTTGCTTGCTTCAGGAGCTTCCACTAATGTCATGCCCTTGATGATGTACAAATCCTTGGGAATAGTCCCAACTCCCTCCTGATGCAAGGTGACACAACTTGATAAAACCGAAATCAACATAGTTGGTGAGATTAACAGAATACCTATGCAAATTGTTGATGATCCAAGGATACAAAAAATGATTGACATCCAAGTTGTGGATATCTCAAACACCTATGGCATCATCTTAGGAAGGGACTTCACCTGACCACTAAATGGTTATGTTGTCATAGATTATTTTCTCCTATGGCTACTGTGGAAAGGGTTGCCAAATCAGATCCGTATAGACCAAAAACCATGCATGAAATTCATGATTACAGAATACAACAACATGAATGAGGTGTTGTTTTTTTAAATAGAGCTAGGGAACTACTACCTTGTGTAATATTCAGATGAACAAGAATGCTATGGAGAAGATGCAGTCTTGGAGATCCTTCTTGAAATATGTAGCTCGCCTATCGAATTGGCCCACACTCCTCAGAGCACAAAAATGTTGATTGAATTGGATGACGATGATTCTTATGAAGATAGAAACCTTGGATTGTTGGATGGCTTCCAAGATTTTATGGAAAAATGTTTGCAAGATCAACTTAGTTTGGGCATGAGAATTATTTTTCAAGAAATCTTGTAGCCTAGTTGGTGCAAGGTACACAATGTTGCCCATTCAGAATTTGAATCTTGCTTGTGCCAGACAACAATTGAGCACTTTAAAGGAAAGGTCACCCCTAAGGAGGAAGATCAATTGGTACAACTGGACAAAGGCCAAATTGAACTCACACCACCTCCTAAGGTTGTTGAAGTAAAGACACCATCAAAAGCACAAACCAAATCTGTTGATTTCAGGGTAGAGGATTCTTCCAAATTCTTGGTGCTGCACTTTGATAGATCCAAATCCAAGCATGGAGCTAGAGTTGGCTTCAAGTTGATTAGCCCCATAGGTAAGTCATATTTTTCTGCCATAGACTTTAGTTTTATTGCACAAATAATGTGGAAAAATTTGAGGCATTAGTCCTTGGCCTCCTAATGACATTAAGGAAAATGTTCAAAATGTTACAAGTCTTTGGACATTGTGTCCTGGAAGTGAGCCTTTTGTAATAGCTTAGAATTGGCTAGAAGATATTGTGAGCTAATCCTCACCATGGTTTTTCCCTTTTTGGGTTTTCCATATAAAAATACTGGTGTTCATGTGTCATGTGATCTTGTGATTATTTCATGCTTTCATTCTTTATTACAATTAGATGTGTTTTGTTAATTGGATGGGTTATGATCAAATGGTTTAATTTTTAATACCGATTCACCCCCCTCTCAATATTTTGAGTGTTCAATAGTATTCACCTTATCCATTAGTTTACTCTAGAGGGTGGATATGCTACTATTCATGGCTATCATTTTCCATTATTAAACCATGTTCAACACAGAGAATGGATAAATGTTCCTTTTTCCTCTTTCTTCCCATACGACTTGCGTTGCTAATGGATCCTCTCTACTTGTGCATCAAGAATTAATCTATGTCGTTTAAAAATTTGCATGTGATGCTACCCCAAAGTAGAATCCCACTCCCATTGTTTCCTCAAATGTGTTACAACTCATTGAAAATCCCCCACAATGTTCCTAAAAAGCCCTCCCATTGAGATCTCTAAATAAACATAAATAAGGGCACCCCCTACCTCTACTTCCCCAAATATCCCTTCTAGGGTGGCCATGCAGACTACTACCCCAAACAAGACTTACTTCCCTGTCTCTTAAGAGTGTGAAAAAGCTAAAGGCGGAGCCCACTAGCTCTATAATATCAAAATTGGGGATGACCTAGAGCCCTATTGTGTGGGTCCAAATAGTAGTGTGTTCAACAAGAGACGCTTTGCCAAATTGGCTAGTGTAAGCTAGAAGAATAATAGGAAAGATATTAAAGGAAAAAAAATAGAACTTGACGATGTGGATTTGGCTAACTCAGATGATGACTTCCTTCTTGATTGTGAGAAAGATAGTCAGGATAACACAAAGCTAGAGGATGAAGATGAGGTTTTCAATGTTGAAGATGAAAGGGAGATTACTGAAGATGAATATTTCTTAGAAGAAAATGAATAAAGAGGAGTTGAAAGAACCTGAGTGGGAGGAGGATGATGGCCTCCCTAAATGATGAGCTCGAAGGATATGGTGAGGACCTCAAAAACAAGGTAAAGGCCCTTGAAGTAGCCATTGGCAATTTTTTTGCATTGGTGGGCGAGATGATGCAACATGGAATCTTTGGAACAATGTCTTGGAAGTCTGAAATTAGAAAATTTAGAAGGAAATGGAGAAAGAGTCGGAGGAGATGACCATGAGGATCTCGACTACGAACTGGCTAAATGCTAAAGCTTGGAGGATAACCATGACCTGCTGAAGGCTTATTGGGAGATCGTCTCCTTCTCTAAAAAGTGATGGTTTTATTTTTTTATTTCTACTATTACTATTCTAGTGTTGTTTTGTTGGCTCTGCTGTTTCATAGTTGTTCTAGTTTGTGTGCCTGCTTTACTTTTTTGGATATTATATGAGGTCTGCATGCCTCATTTTGCATGCTTATGGTTGGTTGGCCTTGATGGCCTTTTGATCTATGTTTTCTTAGCTTAAAATGTTGGGTCTAGGGCCCTTCCCTTTTTTTAAATATAAAAAATAATTGAATTCAATACAAAACAAATAAGAACATACCTTAAATTTTACTTTAAAAAATCTTAAATTAAGATATAGATATTAGAAGAGAATATATTCATCATTAAAATAAAAAAGATAAATGTAAGTGATATTTTGAAGAGATTTGTTCTCTAACCACAATCCACATGATAGGAAACTCACACAAAACAACAAAATTTAAATTCAAGTTGAATTACATACAAGTAACATATCGTCAAAGTCTGTCTGTCGACACCTTATGCAAAAATTAGCAATAAAAAAATTTATTTTAATAATGATTCACTCAATAACTCAATAATTTTGAAGTGTAGATTCATTCAGAGAGCTTGGATTGCATATACATCGCCCCACACAAGAGTTATTTGAGCCACTTTATGCATATACACCGCCCCATGCAAGAGTTATTTGAGTTATGTCAAGAGACAACTAAAGGAAGAAGAAGATAAACAAAGCAAGGCTACAAACATTATCATTAAAGGTTTGAAAGATTTTGGCGAAAAGGAGAGAACAGACATCCTAGCAAGGGATCTCCTTAAACACGAGCTAAAATGGACAGGGTATATTCAACAAGAAAATAGAATTGGAAAGAAGGTAGGTTGTGGAAAGGATAGGAATGCAAGAGTCACCTTAAGAAGATTAGCAGATAAGAATAGGATTCTAAAAAAAAGAGGACTACTTAGAGGCCCATATATTTACCTAGATGAAGATTTAACTATTGAACAACATGAAGAACAAAGGAAAGAATGGGAGAAAGTGAAAAAAACAAGAAATGAAGGAAAATGGACATGGCTAAAGAATGGGAAAGCCCAAATTAGTGATCATTTATCAAAGAAGAAATAGGGATTGGGGGCCCCATAGGAACACTTACGTATTGTAAGCTAGAATTGTAGAGGATATCCATGGAGAAGAGGACCTGGATTGGGGCCCATAGCAAAAGGCAAAGATATTATCATTCTTATTGAAACACATGAACATGATGGTTGCAAAGTTCCATAATTTGAAGGGTATAAGAAATTTTCAATTTGGACCAAAGGGAAAGAAGCAGGCAAAGGTAATGGGAGAGTTACGGTGCTAATAGGTGAGAAATGGTAGGGAATCGTTGAACTTGAAAAAGATGATGCAAATAAATAGTACATATGGCTGCAAATAATTGAAAATGGGGTGAATTTTAGATTGTTTGCTTGTTACTTTGCCCCAAAAAATTCTAAGTTGTATAAGAAGAGAAACCTAGACAATGAAGACCCATATGCCTCGCTAAAAAAAGATATATCCATTTTCAGCACGCTTGGGGATGTTGTTTTAATGGGCGACTTTAATGCAAGGATAGATAATAACCAATCTCTTCAGTTGAGCAGGGAAGAAAAAGGAGAGAATAATCCTTTATGGTTGGAGGAAGGTGGAGATCAATATTGGGAAAGAACATCCCAAGATGGTAATGGCGTGGTGACCCCATTTGGAGTTGAATTGATTGGTTTTTGTAGTTTGTTTGGCATGATTATTTGCAACGAGATGAAAGATTGGCCAAAGTTGGGGGGTATCACTTGTAAAACTTATAATGGTCAAAGTGTGGTAGACTATGTGATTTGTTCTCAAGGTTTTGTCCCTAGGTTGGTAGAGTATGACATTGAAGATTGCCCTATTGGCATGAAATATAACCACTTACCTCTCCTGGTTAAGCTTTGTATGTCCCCAATCAACCAACACATTAATCAAGTTCAACACACGCAAAAAGAACCACTCCCCAAGGGTAAAATCCTCGTGAACAAGGAAAATAGCGAAATATTTAGCGTTGTTCTTAAACATCTCCATCATTTAATGAATAATGGTGAGGTCAAAAATACAAAAGAGGGGGATGTGCACATTCACAACAGTTCGTTGATCCCAATAATTCACAGGGCATTAAATTAATGCAAAATAACTCACCCCAAGTTGAGAGCTGCAAACACTTTCTCGGCAAATCCATGGTACGATGATGAATGTAAGGCAGCCAAGAGGTCTCCAAAAAAGAGAGGAGTGGACAAAGAAGGCAAGAAAAATTATGAAAAACTGGTGCAATCTAAAAAATCTGATTATGTAAATGAAAGAAGGAAGGAGCTAATCTTGCTTGGAAAACAAAATCCTAAAGGTTTTTGGAGAGAATTTCAGCAAAAGAAAAAGAAGATTGAAAATAATATTACTGATATCCAATGGCTAGAGTATGCTAAGCTTCTTTATGAGCGGATTGACGAGAAAGATCATCCACTGGTTATTAACACATCAATGAAAATATTCACTGTGGATGATATTTAAACAAGGAATAAATAATTTAGTGAGCGGTAAAGCGCAGGACATAGATGAGTTACAGGCTGAATTTTTAAAATGGGGGATCGAGACACTTGCCCCTCTCATTAATTTTTTTTTCAATAATGTCACTCGAGAAGGATTTTCGATGGAGTGGACTACCAGTGTGGTCATCCCTTTATTTAAAAGTGGTGATATCAATAATCCATCTAACTACCGCACGATTATGGTCAATCCTATCTTTGGCAAGCTCTTTGGGAGCATGATTGAACGAAGGATTAGCAGTTGGGTAGTAAATGAGGGAAAAAGAGCAAAAGGGCAGGTTGGCTTTAGGGCAAGACACTCTACTATTGATCACTGCATCACCCTTAGACATTTGATTGAAAGTTTTTGGAACACTCAAGGTGAGGAAGCTTATTGTTGTTTTGTGGACTTTAAGAAAGCTTTTGACATGATATCTAGAGACAAGCTATGGAATAGAATGGAGGAATTAGGCATTCCAAGCGTGTATAGAGTAGCTGTTCACAGGCTATACGAGAAGGTTAGTGCTAAAATCAGAACAAGTGAAAGTATGTTAGAGTGTTTTGGTAGCGACATTGGGGTTAAACAAGGCTGCCCTCTATCTCCCTTTCTTTTTTGGCTATACATTGATAAGTTGGAAGCTTGGCTAAGCAAGTCGGATGGGGATGGTATGCAATTGGCAGGTTATGTGGTGAAACTAATTTTATATGCTTATGATCTTATACTAATTTCTAAAATAGCTCATGGGTTAAGGGAACATCTGAAAGCTCTAGAACTCTTTTGTCAGGAGGTTGGGATGCAAGTGAATATCTCCAAAACCAAAATCATGATTTTCTCTTTGAATAGAAAATATAAGCATAATATCTTTATTTTTTAAGGCAACCCACTTGAAATAGGGAAATAATACAAATATCTTGGGATTGACTTTCATTATAAGCTCAGTTGGGAGACTTGTCGTACGAAAAGGATACAAGGAGGTTGGAAGGCCTCTTACCTTCTTCAAAACAAATGTAGAAAAATCGAGCTTTGAGATTGGAAAACCAAGAAGACCCTTTTTGGTTTGCTAGTTTCTTCGGTTGTACTTTATGGGTGTGAGGTGTGGGGAAGTAGTATGTCTAAATGCAATTGGAGACAACTAGAAAGAATCCAGAAACTTCTAATAACAAGCAGTCTCAAAGTTAAAACCACAGTCTCATATGAAATTCTTTTAGCTGAAAAAGGGACTTTCCCGTTGGAAGCTTCGGCATTAACGCGGTTGATAAGCTATTTAAAGAAGGTTCAAAACATGGATAACCACCATTGGCCTAAAATAGTTATGAAGAAGACACTAGATCGTAGGAAGAAAACTTGGATGAAACGAAATGACACTTCATCATGGAATGCATTGCGTATGAGGATATCCGTACTCAACATGGTAATAGTTTGAAACTGGACAATATACACTAGCTATTTGTGGAAGATAAGATTAATCACGCGGCTCACCTTCTAGTCAAAATTTATAGCAAGAGATCCGACTTGGAAAAGAGCATGAAGACAAATTAGGCCTGTTATTTCTTGGTCCCATAGACTCTTTAGTTTCGTGGACGTCATTAAAATCTTTCATTCATTCATTCATTATAAAATCATTTATTTGTGTGAAAGTGCGTTATGAATGGTGCTCCTTTATTTCAAATCAAACGAGGAAGGTGCGGATTCAATCCAGAGAGCTCGGAGTGAATGCGGATCGCCCGTACATTATTTATTTGACAGGAAATGTCCGGAACTTTAGGCAGTATCCTCGGGTATCCACGTTATTTTATAATGCGTTTGCATATAATATCCACAAAAATTATAAATGAGAAGATTGATTTATCTGAACGTGCAAAATATCGACAGTACAAAGAAATAATGGCGCTTTGTTAGTGTGCACTAAAAACAAATACAGAAGCTGAAAACTGGGACAGCAATTGGCTTAAAAGATACTCATATATTGTACTAGTTCTTTTGAAATTGTACGCTAATCCTTACAGTTCACCAACTCCTATTATTTCAGGCACTGTTTGATTTAGATTTAAACCTATGCTTGCATGTCTTTTCTGCTAACCTCAATTAATGAATTACAAGTATTTTAATGAAGAGATAGACTGTTCATATAGCTGGATTAGTATCTGAGAGTAGGAATGGAGTTCTCTGACAAAAGCAGCCAATTCGGAGGCACCGTGAGTTCATCTCTAAGCATCACAGGTCTTATTAACAAGAAAATAATCCCTTTTTGCATTAGATTGAAATGGAACAGCCGAGCTCTGAAATCCATCCACCAAATGCAAATGGACCTCCAAATTGTGGCTGCAACTCACATCACCATTATGTTTAAGATAAGGAGAATTCAAGTGATTAATCCTGAACTCATTACCCACGTGACTATATATCTCACCCTTCGCTCCATTGAAAAGCTTTGTGTGTATCCATTCATTCAAAAAGCTGCCAGGAAGCTTAGGTACCGGATCATGGGTATTCACTATTCTCAAAGATTTCACACCTATCTCCTCCATTCTCTCCTTAAAATCAAGTTTTCCAACTTTGGGCCCTCCAAAAGAAAACACTGTCACAGGTATATTGTGTTTAGCACCTAAATTATTGGATGCTAATAATGTTTCTCCAATTTGATAAGCACTCAAAAGTGCCAAGGAGGGTCCTAGGCTATGGCCTGTAATAGTAATACTCAATTCCTCATTCTTGTACAATTCCACCAACCTTTGAACCTCTTTCATAACCTGCTCAGATGCGCTACTAGTTATTTTACTTGTGTTTGTATTGTCATTATCATCAGACTTGGAAGAGTTGGTATAGAGGCTTAGAAATCCATTCTCAACCTTTGGATGAAGGTCCACATAACTTAAACCAGAAGAACTATGTAAATCAGCTTGCGATGGCTTGAGGTTCAACGTTTTTAGATCTGTCTTAAGATTTTCAGCCCATTCAGAAGGAGTAACGGTGCCTCTCCATGCAATGACTATATCTCTTCGACCCAATCTTTTGATTTCTCGCAAATCATCACTCACAGCAACAAATCCCATCCAGTTAGATGACTTCATGGTGGATTTCAATGGTGGTGGTAGTATTCTTGCAAGCCAGTCTGGGATTTGGACGGTGGGGGTCACATAAAGATATTTAGTGACCTTGTAGCCACTGTTTTTCAGCCCAACTATGTCAAAAAATGAATCGAGATCATTAGTGACACAGTTAGCATAGGAGGTGTCCGAATCCGGATTACAGACAAAAGCATCATAAGTAGCCTGAGCAAATTCTCCATATTTAACAATTTCTCTTCTTAAGTTTTCATCAAGAGGATCAAGCAGGTCTTTCCAGTCGTTAGCACCATGGTATTCTCTCCATTTGCCTGCCAAACACTGCTTTGGAGAAGGGTCAGATCTACATAGCTTCCTCATCCAATCAACATCATGATTCGTTGAATCATAATCCCACTTTGTGGTAGGATTAGCTATATGCGAGATTGTGCTTTTTCTAGGACTGGAGTCAATGAGGGCTGTAGATAAGCCATTCTGAAAGGCTGTTTGAACATGTTGGAAGATCTTCTGTATTGGGCTTTCGATTAGTGGTGGGCTGGTTAAAGACTAGGTTATTGGAATGGCATGCTTGTTGAAAATTGATGTTGGTGACTTGGAATTCTTTAGGGCTGCTGTTATATGGCTGGTGTGGGTAGGATGAGATCTGCAAATCTGCAGAGGGGAAAGGGATGAGAGTTTTAATGAGGTTGGAAATTTCATGGTAGGTCTTGCAGTAACTTTCCAGGGATTTGTGATGGAAGATTATTCAAGTACCCGAAACATACAACTGCAATTTAGCAGAGATGGAAGGAGAGGAAAGCATAGAGTCTACAATGGACGTGGGGGGCATAAGTCAAATCCGAGTAATCACTATTTACTCGTTTCCAGTATTTATGTTTTTTGGGTTTCCTTATAACATTTCACTACGCGGCAGGAATTCACAAGTTCTGAGACATTACTAATCGTTGGGTGTAATATTTTAAAAACTAAGAATACATCGAATAAACATAATATTTGATTGTTGTATATTATCGTCACCCAAGGAAGAGCATGACACTTGAGAAGTAATTTTTGTTTTAGACATTTAATGAAATTGAAAGTTGTAAACGAATAATTCAAGAATAAAAATCATTTAGGCTAATTCATTAGGACGGATATACATAAGTATAAAATTAATTTAGATTAAATAATAATATTTTAATTTATATGTATATAGTCTGTAATAATTAAATATTAAAATGTGAATAGAATCAAGGCATTTAATTTATCAATTAAATAAAAATGATATTTAAAAAATTAAAATTATAATGTTTTGAGATTATGAGAAACTTTAAAATATTTGTTTTGGAATAAAAAACTATCTATATGAATTAGAAGGAAAATAAGCTTAATTAATTTGTATGATAGAAGCAATACATACAAAAGCTAAATTAAATAACAAAATAAATGGAAGCAAATATATAGTGCACATTTTTTTCACATGTCAAAACTCTTTCTAGTGAAAATCAAATATTGTAATTTTATTCACTGTTGAATAAAAAATATCTTGTTCTCAAAACAATAATCAAACTCTTATTCAGCTCTCATACATGTACATATTATAATAGACACATCAAAACATGGGTTTACAATTTGCATGTTTCATGAGTAGTTTAAAATTATATGTGAAAATAGAAAACCCATGTAGAAACCCCCAAAAAAATTGATCACCATTTTCATAACCTTATTTGACTACAAAAAATAAAAACTAAACAATAAAATTTCAATAGGGCTAAGCCTAGGGATAAGAAAAAAACATACATATAATCCTAGAATGATTATATAGGTCTAGATTCCTTGTATTACTTCAATCAATGTGTAAAATATAAATGGGATGTGAATACCACTCTCAAATAATTGATGAGTACATTGAATGCCTTTAATTACAATGATATATTGATACATCACATAAATTTTTTGTTTACTTAGCCCTAGGTGAGATTTGATCAAAATAATATTTGAAAATCTAATCCTGGGAGGTGTTGCTGCCCAGAATCACATCTCATAACTCTAGAAGAAAAAATTGATCACTACTCCAAGGAAAATAAAATTAGGTTACAATCATGTAGGTTTCATGATCAAATTGTAGGTGTCTTTGGCTGAGTAGAAAGAGTGGGATACCTCTTTTACTCTTGTAGCTCTACTTAAGTTAGCGTAGTTGTTCTTAGAGATATTTATAAAGTAAATGAAAATAAATTGGCCACATACATAGCTAAAAACTATGCATAAGGACACTAAAAAAGGTTATCATTAAATATACTTAGTACTCAACTTATGGATCTTCTAAACCATAATTATCATAATAAAGATTAAAAAATAGGTTACAAGATAGTTTAGACATAAATTCTATTCATATTCCTAAATGTAAATATGTTATTTCCTTATGTTAGGAATAAGGTGTCTCAACCTTGGATAATTCCTATTCTTATTATTTGTTTTTTAAAATGTATTTCTTGCAAATAATGTAAATTAAGTGTGAGTGTACATGTCTAGTTGGCATGTTGATGTGTCACTCCACTTGATGTGTCGACATCTTGAATTGTGTGTAAGGAGATCATGGCTGAAACGGTTATGACGGATTCCTATGACACGTAAGAGCTATGTCTGGAAGATTCAATGACGGGTGAAGACATGTGGCAACTGATAAAGTTGAGTACTGTACACTCTTCCACGATATCTTCGGAAGTTGCCCTAAAAAGGGAAGTGCATGATATAAGCGTTTTTTAGGGTTGCGAAGATGTGTGATGTGAGTGTATTGTTGGAACGTTTTGATGTTGCCACATTTTGTCTTCAAGTGTTGGAAATCTCCTGAAAGAACTTGCATTGCAAGTGTGTTGTAACCGTTGTGTTGAAGATAATACATTGTGCAGGTTTTGGAGTGCTGGGGTTTTTTACCGAAAGGTTTTCCCGAGGGTAAATCATTATGTCATTCTTTATTTTCTGTATGTATGGTATATTGCTGCAATATCATTGTTAAGTAGATTAACGAATCTGAAATTGTAAGGGTTTAAAACGAATTTGCACCATACTTTCCTTAAGAGATTAGTGTAGGAAGCTGTTTCCGCACCTGAGTTTCCTTACACCTTATACTTGATGTATAAAACCTAAAAAATTAAGTTGCATAACTCTTTTAAATGCATAACAAGTAATGGCTAAAAGAGTATATGACAAAGGCATGTAACACTAACTTTTTACAAAGTAGTAAAATATAAGTAATGAACAATTAAAGAACTTGTGGATATATGATTTATCATTCATAAGTTCTATCAAATAATTCAAAAACATGAATATTAAATGTTGATACATGGAAAAAAAGTCAATCCATAAAATAACAATAAAGCATGAGTATAATTCTTAAACAAAGAATTTAAAATACATATGAGACCCTACTAGTCTTATTGTTGTTTCTAGGAGCATCATTAGATAGGAAATATCATAGCACATGATTTCATAATGGGATATTTAATATTTAGGAAAATGAGATAGATAAATCACTAGGAATTACGGAAAGAGAGGGTAATTATACTAATAAATTTTCATAGGTATTAGAGGAAAGGGAATAGATGGAAAAAAAGGTGAGATTTGACTTATATACACTTTGTAGGAAACTATATACGATAAAGTGGAAAATGAATCTCCTATGGGAATTCACTAAGAGGTTCTCCCTCATGACATTTATGTCTCATTTGACAATAAAAATTGTGAAGCAATTTTTCCTTATTCTTATTTTCTGATTTTTGGCTTTTATACATTTATGGCTTCAAGATGAATCAATGCTTAAAGAAAAAGTTATTTTGAAAGATACGTAATGCTCCACGTGGTGGTTGCACAAGTTTTGTTTATTGTATTCCTTTTAGGAGAAAGCGAGGACACGTGTTAGCTTAGTGGAGCATGTCTCTAAGGCTATTTTCATAACTCTAAAACTCCTTGCCTGTTCGACATGTCATCTCTTCGTTTCGGGTAGGTTGTGCTTTTAAAAAAGTGATCCCTTTTTGGAGTTTTTCATAGCATGTTGGAATTTCCTTGTTTTTAGGTTGGAAGTTTTGAGTCGATGTCATCAACCTATGTGATTTCTCAACTAGATTTTTCCAGATTGTTTTCTATGATCTAATTTTTTATAGAGGGAAATCCTTGCTAAATATCTAAACGACATAAATGAGGTAGTTGGGGATTAATGAGAAAATATTGTTGACCTAATAAAACATCTATGATTAGATTGTGAGCTATTATATGTTGGCATCTGGTAGTATTTTCTTTTGGGACGTTGGTAACGACTCTCCCTTTTCAGCTATAAATAGGAGGCGGCAATAGAAAGGAGTTCCAAAAAATTTCCCTCTTTTTAAAAAAAAATCTTTAACTTTCCATAGCTATAGAAGTATTTTCAAAAGAAATTGGCATAAGACTACTTTTTTCTAACATGTTATATTATTTTTACTCAAACTATTATTGGATTGGCATCCAACCTTTGTTTTAAAGTTCATTTGATATTTAAGCATGATCTGTTTGGAATAAATTTTGAATCTATGCATGTTATGACCTTTGTCAAGTTCCTTCTTTATGTTTTCATTCAGAATAAAACCCTATGTTAAGCTTAATTCAAATAGCTTGAGTAACTTTGATTTCCATACTGTAAGCTTATATGATATAATAATAACCTATAGAAATTGGATTATGTCCATTGAAATTCTCTAGTTTCTTTAAGGGTTATTGTTTATCCATATTATGCTATAATAGAAGGAAGGGTTTATGCAATTTCTAAATTTTTTTTGTTAACTTTTGGAACTTTAATTCTTGATCAGACCTTAATGAGCACTTCCCACAAAGAGATTTGAAAGACTACACTCTGCTTGTATTTGGCCTTTGTTGCTCGTTCTCTTCCCAACAGTGAAGGGTTGTTGCATTCCATGTCTAATATATCATTCGTAGAAAATGAATTAGGTTTGAAATGTTGTAAAAGAATTGGTGCATCACCATTTACATGTTTTATATTTACATTTTCTTCTACCCTTTTTTCCAAACTTAGAGAAGAGTTAGCTTTCTATAAAAACCCTGAAGGTATTCAATGAGGCACGAATTGGTCCCCCACTTGTTGAATTTTTCATAAGGCTATCAGAGAGGGACAAGCTTTGATGATCAATAGTAATTTTTTGGCATGCCCATTGGGACCCAATTTTTTTCGAACATCTGATTGGAAGTTTGAAATATTTCTTAAATTAGGCCAAGGAAAGAAGATGGAAATTTCATGCCTAGAATCCAAACAAGAGCATCCTGAAGAGGCCATTTATAGTACTCCCAATTACCCACGTCTGTAACTAGGAGAAGAAGACTTATAGGTTTTTATCACCTATAAGGAGTAGTGGAGTCAGAAGTAAGAGCCCGAGATCTAGAGCCTTATATACTCCACTTGGAGGCCGATTTTTCCAAATCAAAATAAGTTAGTATACCTGATTCATAGGAATTTGTTCTCTATGGCTCACGTAGCTACCCCTACTCCTATAAATTTTGTAACCTGGGATAGTGGTAGTCCGCTACAAGTGCCTATACCCCCAGGTGTGTGGCTTTCCATACTTGCTAACACCCTCAAGGATATTCTAAGATTTTCTAGAGAAGACTTCAAAAATCCCTTCAAACAACTCCAAGATATAGTGGAGGTATATAGGGTACATAACATACTTGAGAAAAATATTTCTCTTAGGTTGTTGGCCACCTCCTTCAAGGGAAAGTCTCAATATTGGTATTGATCTTTGGTTTCTAGTTCTATCCTCTCTTGGGATCAGCTCGGAGAAAGGTTGTTTGAACACTTCTCAAAGAAAGGAGATCGCTCTTCATTACTAAATCAACTAATCACTATCAAAAGAGCCCCGCAGGAGGCCATGAGCGACTTCAACACTAGGTTTCATAAAACTTGGCAACTTGAATCCCTGCAACTGTGTGACCCCAAGTTGCAATGGTGTTTATGTTCTATCTGAAGGATTTCAACTCAAACATCGTAGTTATGATAACCTCTATGGGAGGGGATATCCTACCTAATGCATATGATTTGGATGTGTACATAGAGAATAGTTTTATCAATGCTAGAAAGTCTCCACCATGACTTCTAATGCCCATATTCATAAAAATCTTTGGTGACCCTTGGGAAGAAGGTACTCCAAGGACTTTTTCTATACAGGTGATGACGTTAGACGCACCAAAATCCATGTACATGTACCCTATCACAAATTCAAGCACATCAAGCTCTTCTGCTCTGGCAATGGACATTAACAATATGAAGAGTATCATATGATATTTTACAAATGAGTTAGTTCTCATCAAATTACAAAAAGTGACACCTCTAAAGCTAGCCACTTAGACCTATTAAGGGAGAAGGGCATCCTATCAAAAAAACATGTACCAAGGAGCCTCAAGAGGAGGAGGTCAACAAATGAAATATACAAAATAGATAGTTCCTATCATTATTCCACTACAAAAAATGAAGGATAGCTAGAGTAAAGAGTTGATCCCAGAACCAAAAAAATTGGCTGAAGATGAGAATGTATGGTGCTTCCCATGTAGTGATAGTCATATGCCCCAAAATTTCCTAAGGGGAAATATGGAAAAGAAGATAGCGAAACAAAGAAAAAAAAGGTCCTGTTGGTGATTTGTCGGCTGTTTTTCGGCTGTTTGTGTGCTGTCCCGAGGCTGTCTCTGGTTTTTTTCTGTTAATGTTTTCTGTTGTTGTTTAGTTCCTTTTTGGCTCTAGTGGCTCATTGTGAGGGGTACAGTACCCCGTAAATGCTACTTAACTTTTCAAAACAAAGGTCCTCTCCCGAATGTGGAAGAATATGAGTCCATTGAAATGAAAAATTCCCACTTTAGAGTGCAAATGCAAGGGATGTCTCTAGAACAAGAATTGTATATTGCACCAGACCAAGCACTATTTTTGTGGATGAAGGTAGAAGATGTAGTATTTTCAAATGAAGCTCCGACAACTAGTTCTCCAAAAGTGTAGTCGGACTACAACATAAGATCCAAAAGAAGGCTCATGAGAGAATATGCAGAACAGGCTTCGTTGTGACCTTAATTATGAAAATAGCAACTACAAGAAAAGAAGGCCCCACAAGCAGCTGGCCGACCTACTCAACAACCACAAACTCCACCATTTATAGCAAAGGAGTTGGATAAGATGCCAAGCCCATTCATGACAGATTGTTTTCCTTCGAAGATGAGAGAGATACCACCATTTAAGCCCAAGGTCTAGCCAATCAGAATGCTCAATGTGGTGGAACAATTGAGGAAGGAACCTTAATGTATCTCTATGGGATGTCATATCCATTCTTGAATAAAAGATTTTTCTTTAGGAAGTACTAAAGAAGGAAGAATAAGTATCACAGATGAATGCAACTCCATCGTGTGATCAAGCTAAAGATAAATAACCCATGTGAGACCCTCAAGCTTCAAAAGGTGAAGCTTATCTAAATGACACAGACAATGAAAATGAGAAAGAGGTAAGAAAGCCAAAGCACATTCCTTTCTTTTTAACACTTATTATGGGATATAATATTTTGCATAATGTAGTGTAGTAAAATGCATATCCTTGCATTTTCACACTTGTTTGGGCTTGCCTTGCTTTATTTATCATTCTTTATAGCTTAATTAGTCCTATTTTGTGTCCACAAGCCCTATGAATTATATTTTTTTTCTAGCTAATCGCAACATTCTCCAATGCATAAATGATAATCCAACGATTCTCATCTGTGTGTCCTTGATTTTTGGTTAGGATAAAAATTCCACCTAGGGTGTCTTTGTCCCCCTGAGGTCTAGGGACCCTAATTTTGAGGCATCTTAATTGGGCCCCTTTTTGGTGTTTATGCCCCAAGTTTCATGACTTGGGACTAAGATGTCACCTATAGGGCAACTTAGTCCTCCTTGAGTCGTTTTCAAGATTTAATTTCAAATTTTGGCAGGATTTAGCCTCATTTATTCAATGAATTCATATTCCAGCTTGGTGTGATATAATTTCAGGATATTAAGCATAAGTAAGTATAAATACAAGGTTCATTTATTCATTTTAATCCAATTCTTTTGTGAGATTTTGTGAGAGCATTCACTATAGTCAAATTGAGTTCACAAGAGCAATTCTTCAAGAATTTGGAGCCATCATCAAGATTCAACCATCTTCTCAAAGATCTTGTTGCATCATGTGTTTTGTTGTGCTAACATTTGTGATGTAGGGTTTTGATTCAAGCTAGAAAGAAATTCAAGATCTATCAAGCATTTCCTTTGATTCAAGATCCATATCTATTGTAGCTACTTCACACAAGTTTTCTGACTTTACAAGGGTTTGGTGAGTTGTAGCATTGCATGTTATTCATTGACCAGTTCTTTCATTAATTTGTTTCATTTCAAGGTTTAATTGTACCAACAAGGTGTTTGACCAAGAAAAACCCCCATTCACTAACAATCAACAAGTTTTTCCCATCTTGCATATTTGTGTTTGTAGATCTAGGTTGAAGTCTTGAAGATCATTTGGAGTTCAAAGTTGTAAAAATTACAAATTTGCATTACAAAGTTGTCACCTTCACAGAAACTCACCTATAGGTTAGATCCAAAAGTTTTAGAGCTTGAGATATGAGAAGAAGCAAGTGAAAACCTTGGAGCTAAGGATCACATTTGGAGTTTTCAAAAATCTAGAATGGGACTAATACGCCACCTTGGGAATCTTAGTCCTCCCAAGCATATTTTTCAAATATTTTTTAAGATCCGGTTCCGACATCCAAATATTCTATATTTTCCTTGAGAAACAACAATAGAACTAATACGCCATTGTGGGCATCTTAGTCCTCCAAGGCACATTTTGGAAAATTCTTTGCATTTCTGGAATCCTCACAACATCTCCAAATTTCTAAGGTGCACATATATCATATCTCCTTTTTGCATAATTTCATTATTTTCATGCCTCATTTAGCTTACATAACTAGGGTTTGTATCTTGAATATTCATTTGTCTTTTCCAAGCATTTTCTTGGTGGTGAACCCCTTAAATTCTAAAGAATCCTTCGTAGGTCTTCCTCATTGTGAATTGAATCACCTTGTGAGGTTGTTAGTCAATCCAATTAGGATTCTTAGGACATAATTGAATGACATAGATAGAATAAGAAGTCAACCCCTTCCCATTTTTATTTACGGTTCATTTTGGTGAACCTAACTTCTTTGAACATTATGTTTTCTAATTTGGAGTCTATAAAAGTCCTAGATCTAGATAATGTTAATTGCATCTTGCATTAGTGAAAGTGCATCTAGGATTTCTTACATCTTGCATTAGTGAAATTACATTTAGGGTTTCTTATATTTGTGTATCACCAAAAAGTGTAGCCTTTGACACTTTTCACTCCATTGGACTCTTGTCTATATATTTTTTACCTAAATAACCCCTTTTCATCATTATTTATAGGCCCCTATGACCCCTTATTTTGCATCCCAAGGATTAATTTGATCAAATATCTGATATAATCATCATATAAACCCGATTTCTTTGCTCTCAAACAATTTAGCTGGAAAAAGGGTCCCTGTGGAACAAGGTCGCCCATCTGGGAAAATTAGTGTTGTCTAGGTGGACTAGGTCTCCCAAGGTGGTGACCTAGTCCCATTGGAGCTATTTTTGGAGTTTTGAGCAAGAAAATTTAGGGTTTTGGTTTATTTCTCCTTCATGTTGGCCTTGAGGATCAAATAACAAATGTTTTAGGTGGATTGCCTATAAATAAGCCTAAAAACACTAATTTAACATTACAACACTCATTATTCACAACTCTCTCATTCACTCTTCACTCCTCATCTACCTCTCTTCTCAAGAAAGCTAAGGTTTCTACATTCTAAGTCACCAAGACATATTTATGAAACATTCAAGGGATGATTGTTGCAACAACACAAGATCGTTCATCAATGCAAGGTATTAGCCACATCATTTCATGTTTCACTACTTTATTTCTCCATTTGATTTGATTATCTAAAAAGGGGTTTGACTAAGGAAAACCCCTATATCTAACAATCAACATTTCTTCTTCCTTCTTTGCATGTGTTTGCATATTTAGCTATTTTGGATGGCTTAAAGAATGGGTTGAAGACTTGTTCAAGATGTTGGAAAATAGGTGCCTCAACTTTTGGCTTGTACCTCTAAGAAAGACTTGGCAGATTTCTTTCATTTCTGGACTTTACTGCTTTACCTCGAGGCTCAGTGACTTGCACCATGGTTGGGTGGTGTTAACGCCTTACCACGGTGGTCCTTGCTCAGTCTAGCGGTTACACGATGTTACTTCCATACTGCGATGGTCTTTTGACCATGTCGGGGTGGCTTGGTGGCACTGCCATAGCACGATGATCTCTCGATCAGGCCGCGATGGTGCAGTGCAGGGCGATACTCAAGCAAAGGGTAGAATACCTCCTTACCAGAAGGGTCATTCAGTTGAGGCATAGTGGCATAGTGTCACCGTTGCACCACGAAACTTCTTCCGTACCTTGATAGTAGTGTGGTGAACTTAGCAATTGGTGCATGAAGGGTTACCGCCTTACCATGGTATACCCTTTCTTCCTTGGTGGTAGCGCGGTGGACTTAGTGGACTGACCAGAATGCCTACCACTTTACCACAGAGCTCTTTCAATGACAACATGGTAATGTTTTGGACAGTGATAGATAGGCCAACGATCTACTACCTCCATACCATGAGGTTGCTTGGATAGACTGACAGTTATGCGATGCCACCATGATACCATGAAGGTCTGTCAACCTTGTAGCGGTACCATGGTGACACCGCCATACCACGAGGGTCTCCTTGAATAGGCATGGTGGCATGGTAAGAAGCTCAGATGCACAGTTGACGGATCCGATTCAGCAGTCAAAGCGATGAACAAATAACATAGCGACACATGGCATGACTATATTCATTGATTTTACATTGCTATTATAAATCAATAGATATCAACCGGATGTTTAAAAATGATATATGAATTTATTGAAAGATCATATTCGACAGATAATAGGATCCAATCTTGGCAATTATCTGTGGCATAATTAAATGCTTGGGCAGCCTGATTCATGAATTAGGGGTGGTTTTGATCAAAGACCTAGCTTGTGTCGGTGCAACATGTAAATAAATAAAACCATCCTATAAATGTTAATATATATAACGTGAAAAAGTTAGAACAATCGAGAAAAACAATCAAGGAAGAGTGATTTAGTGTGACTTTGTTTGTATTATTCAGTGTATGCCATGTAGCATTGTAATAGTGAATGTATCTATGAGGAGGCCGACTGGATGCTGTTGTGAGCTAGCATTTTCAAGTGAATTATGTAACTTTGAATGTAAATTATTTTACTATAATACAAAGTGATTTAGCTTGGTGTGCTGGGTTTTTCTCCTGTAAGGGTTTTCCCACATAAATTTGGTGTTATCTCCATGACTCTGTAATTATGTCTTTCCTGTTATACTATGTTTGTTCATCTCAGATGTTTAAGAAGTTTTAAAACTGGTCTTTGCACTTCTCCTCTGTGGTTTTAGCATTAGGAAAGCATTTGCACACTATTTCTTTTCCTTTGAAGTGGTATCAGAGCCTAGCCAATTATGTTATCCTTGTTAGTAGTGCTAATTTTTTGTGCTAATTTTGTTTCAATGGGAGTCTTGCAAAGGAAGAACTAGTTTACTATTTATTTTTTTCTAAGATGGTGAGTACATCTAGGAGAGTAGATATTGAAAAGTTCAATGGTGAAAAATTTGAGTTGTGGAAACTCAAAATGGAAGACTTGTTGGTGGATAGAGACCTCTAGATTGCTATGTCTGGAATTATGCCACAAAATATGAAACAATAAGATTGGGATCTTGCAAATAGAAAAGCTAGAGGCTTGATAAAACTTAATCTGCTTGATTCTATACTCTTGAATGTTCATGAGGAGAAGTCTGCAGCTTCATTATGAAAGAAGCTTGGTGACATTTATCAAGGAAAGTCTCTAGTGAATAAGTTATTCCTGAGGACGAAGGTGCATCTATTACAGACCATCTGAACCCATTCAACATGAGTGTTGCTCAAGTGGCATTTGTAGGTGTGAAGATAGAGGAGGAGGATCATTGCATGCTTCTGTTATTTTCCTTACTGACACTTGGGACCATTTGGTAATGGCTATTGGAAGTACGACCACTACTTTGAAGATGGAAGATGTGGTTGCCTCACTATTGTTAGAATAAATACGGAGTAAGTCTTTAGATATGGCCAAAGAGGCCCTTTCTATTCGAGGTAGATCAAAGGAGAAAGGCAAGAAGAAGGACACGAAGTCTAAATCCAAATATGAAGGGAGATCAAAGTCTCCTGGTAAAAAGTCCAAGGTGAAATGTTGGAATTGTGGGCAGCCTAGCCATATCCGAAAGGATTGTTAGGAGAAGAATAAGAAGAAGAATAACACCTTAGACAATGAATCTTCTTAGAGTGATGTAGATGCCTTCATTGCAGCCTTGGGGGATCAAGCATCAGATGATGTCTGGTTGGTTGAATTAGGTGCATCTTTCCACATGATGTCTCATAGAGATTGGTTCACTAAGTATTATAAGTATGATGGTGGAAAGGTGTACCTATAAAGTGATTCAACAGTGGATATTGTTGGTCATTGAAGAGTCAAAATACAATTCCTTGATGGAAGAATCAAAGGGATTGGTGATGTACTACACATACCAAGTTTGTCTCATAACTTACTTTATGTCAGTAAGCTGAATGATATATTGGTGTGGAAGTTTCTTTCTCAAGTAAAGGATGTAAGATGGCTAGAGGCACAATGGTGTTTGCTAAGGGTGTACGTAATGGAACTCTATAGAAGTTGGATGCATGACCTATTCAATGTAAGAATGTCTCTGTAAAGTCAGGCAAATTTTCTCGTGAAGAGAAGAACAATGACACTCCTCTGGATGAAAATTCCTTGGAGGTGAAACCCCCAGTAGAGAAGACCATCCTGTGGAATCATAGACTTGGTCACATAGGTGAGAAAGGTTTAAAAAATTTGAAAAGTAAAAATCTTGTAGAAGGGCTTGTTGATTGTATCCTTTAGTTCGATTTTTGTGAACACTCCTTTTATGGAAACCAATATTGTGTTTCTTTTTATTCGAGTCCTCATAAATATTCTAGCGTATTGGATTATGTTCATTCTAATGTTTTTGGTCCAGTGAATGCTCCTTCATTATCAAAGTCTAGCTATTATGTTTCTTTTATTGATGACTATTCGAGAAGGGCATTTGTATACTTCCTTAAAAGTAAATCAGAAGTGTTCAGTCATTTTAAAGAGTTTAAAAACTTGGTAGAGAATCAGACTAGAAAGAAAATTAAATTTCTGAGGACATATAATGGCAGTGAGTTTTGTTCTACAGATTTTGAAAGGTACTACAAAGACCATGGGATTAAAAGGCATACAACTACACCTTATACTCCACGACAAAATGGAGTTGCTAAAATGTTGAACAAAACATTAATGGAGAGAGCAAGAAGTATTTTGAATAGTGCTAGTCTGGAGCAAAAGCTCTAGGCTGAGGCTGTGGCTACAACATGTTACTTGGTAAATCATTCACCTTGCTCTACTCTTGTTGACAAAAAACCTTTGGAAGTGTGGTCTGGTAAGAAGCCCTCTCTGAGGCATATTCGTGTTTTTGGCTATGAGGCATATCCATATGTGCCAAATGAGAAAAGATAAAATTTGGAGAGAAAGTTTGTTAAATGTATTTTCATCGGCTATGGCATTGGTGTGAAAGGATACAAGATTTGTAATCCTAATACTGAGAATGTGTTGTATAGCAGAAGTGTAATATTTTGTGAGTTGAAACCTTCAACAATTGATCCATAGTTAGAGACAGAACAAAGGGAGAAGAAGAATGATGTAGTTGAAATTCCCCAAACTCCAGAAAAAGAGGAACTACATGGTGTACTTGAAACTAAGAAGATTTCAAGCAGCTCTAAGAGTTATGAAGATGAAGAACCACAACCTCAGCCAGTAAGAAGGTCTACACGTTAAAAACAAAAACTTGATAGGTTATCTATGTTGGATTCAACCTATACATATGCTTTGATTACTAGCACTAATGAGTCTAGGACTATAAAAGAGGAAATTAATATGTCTGATTCAAATTCCTTGTTGGAAGCCATGAATGAAAAAATGGAATCATTGAAGAAGAATGAAATGTGGGATTTGGTGCCTTTGTTTGAAGGGTGAAATCCTATTGGTTGTAAATGGGTATTTAAGAAGAAGATTGGTCTAGATGGCAGTGCTGAAAAGTATAAAGCGAGGTTGGTTGCAAAGGGGTATTACTAGGTTGAGGGGATTGATTATGGAGAAATTTGTTCCCTCGTAGCTAAGCTGACATCTATCAGATTTATGTTGTTACTTGCAGCAACATATGACTTAGAGATCGAGCAGATGGATGTGAAAATAAGATTTCTCCATGGAGAGCTGGAAGAAGAAATTTATATGTCCCAACCTAAGCACTTTGTTGAAAAAGGTAAAGAAAATCAGATCTTCAAGTTAAAGAAATCTCTGTATGGTTTGAAACAATCTCCTAGAATGTGGTGCAAAATTTTTGACACCTTTGTGTTGTCTATGGGGTTTGTGAGATCAAAATCTAATCATTGTGTGTATTACAAATCTAAAAATGACCACATGATTATTATTACCCTATATGTGGATGACATTTTGTTCATAGGAAATAGTAAGTCTATGATTTCTAATCTTAAATCTCAGTTGTCTACAAAGTGCAAAATGAAAGATTTGGGTGCAGTAAGGTATATTTTGAGGATGGAAATAACCTAGGATAGAAAGAGCAGAAATATTTGGGCAAGTTAGAGTAAGTATGTAGACACTATTCTGGAGAGATTTGGTATGAATGATTCCAAGCAGCTAGTTTTTCCAATCTTGCAGGGAACAAAGCTATCTGTTGAAGATTGTCCAAAATATTCTACTAAGATGGAGGACATGACCAGGGTTCCTTATGCAAGTGTTCTTGGTAGTTTAATGTATGCAATGGTTTTTACAAGGCCAAACATTTCCCAAGCAATGGGAGTTCTTAGCTGATTTATGGAAAATCTAGGAAGGATAGATTGGGATGTTGTGAAGAGAGTGTTTAGATATCTAAGGGGTACTTCAGATTATGCCCTATGTTACCATGGAAGCTTGGTTGGATCACACAAGACTCTTAGTATTCATGGATATGTAGATTCTGATTGGGTAGGGGACATTGATAACAAAATATCCACCAGTCGATATACTTTTATGTTGAATGGTGGTACAATGAGCTGGATGAGAAAGTGACAAGTTGTAGTCACTTTTTCCATTATGGAGGCAAAAAACATGGCAGCAACACACACCTGCAAAGAAGTTGTTTGGCTGAGTCATTTGTGTTTTGATATTGATTTTGATGCAAGGAAGATTATTATTTGTTGTGACAATGAGAGTGCCATTTATTTGGCAAAGAATCCTAATTTCCATACTAGGATGAAGCACATCGATGTGGAGTATCACTTTGTTAGAGACATGGTAGAGGATGGAAAGGTTGATTTAGAAAAGGTGGATACCTTGAAGAATGTGGTAGATGCATTGAAAAATCTAGTGAGCATGGACAAGTTTAGATGGTGTGTTACTTTGATGGGCCTTGGGGCCTATCACCATTAGTAAATTCAAATTCTATAGGAAGCCAGTAAGTCTTCATCAAGTGGGAGCTTGTTGGAAAATATGTGCCTCAGCTTCTAGCTTGTACCTCTAAGAAATATTTGGGGGATTTCTTTCATTTTGGCCTTTACTGCGTTACCTCGAGGCTCAGTGACTTACACTGTGGTTGGGCAGTGTTATCGCCTTACCGTGGTGGTCCTTACTCAGTTTGGTGGTTACATGGTGTTACTGCCATACCGCAATGGTCTATCAACCATGGTGTAGTGGTGCGGTGACACCGCCATACCACGAAAATCTCTTAGTCGAGCCACAATGGCACGGTGAAGGGTGAAAATCAGGCAGAGGATCGGTTACCTCCTTATCACAAGGGTCGTTTAGTCGAGGCACGGTCGTGCGGTGTCACTGCTACACCACAGAGCTTCTTTCGTACCTCAGCGATAGTGCGGTGAACTCATCAATTGGTACATGAAGGGTTATTGCCTTACAATAGTATACTGTTTCTTCCTTGGCGATAACACAATGGAATTGGTGGACTGATGAGAATGGTTACCGCTTTAGAATGAAGCTCTTTCACCGATGACACGATAATGTGGTGGTCAGTGACAAACAAGTGAATATGATATTACCTCCATACTGTAGGGTTTCTTGGACAAAATGGTGATTACGCAGTGGCACCACCATACCGTGAAGGTCTGTCAACCTTGTAGTTGTACTGTGGTGACATCGCCATACTATGGGGGTCTCTTTAACCAGGTGTAGTGGCATGGTAAGAAGCTCAGATGGATAGTTGATGGATCCGATTCAACTGTCAAAGTGATGAATGAATAGCACAATGACATGTGGCATGATTACATTCACTGATTTTACATTGCTATTGTAAATCAACAGCTATCAGTTGAATGTTTAAAAATGATATATGCATTTATTAAGAGATCAAATTCGGTGGATGACAAGATCTAATCTTGACAATTCTTTGTGGCAGAATTAAATGCCTAGGCGGCTTGATGCATGAATTAGGGGTGGTTTTGATCAGAGACCTAGATTGTGTTAGTGCAACATTCAAATAAATAACATCGTCATGTAGATGTTAATATATATAACATGAAGAAGTAAGAATAGTCAAGAAAAAAAAATAAGGAAGAGTGATTTAGTGTGAATTTGTATGTATTATTTATTGTATGCCATATAGCATCATAACAATGAATGTATCTATGAGGAAGTAAACTGGATGTTGTTGTGAGCTAACATTTTCAAGTGAAGTCTATAACTTTGTATGTAAATTATTTTACTGTAATACAAAGTGATTTAGCTTGGTGTGGTGGGTTTTTTTTCCCATAAGGGTTTTCCCACATAAATTTGGTGTTATATGTGTGACTGTGTATTTATGTCTTTCCTGTTATATTGTGTTTTTTCATCTCAGATATTTAAGAAGTTTTAAAACTGGTCTTTGCACTTCTCCTCTGTGGTTTTAGCGTTAGGAAAGCATTTCCGCACTATTTTTTTTCCTTTCAAAAGACACCTCCTTGTAAACTAGGGAAAAACATTCACAAAAGGTCACCTATAGATCAAAATCAAGGTTTTTGGTCCAAACACTTCGAGGAACATAAAGTGTAGATCAAGAGCCTCCATTTCCACCTTCAAATTTTTAGAAAAGGAAAAAAGGACACTCCCACCAGTTGTGATGACCTAGTCCTAGTGTGCCTATTTTTTAGATGTTTCTATGGATTTGGATACCCATTTGGCTGAAATAGGCCTCAAACCAATTTTCTCAAATCACCCTGAAAAAGGACTAGGTCGCCCAACTTGGCACAAGTGTCCCATCAAACATAAAATCAATATTTTTAGAATTTTTGAGTTCCTTCAAGTCTGCAACTCATTTCTAGGTGTACACTTTCATTCTTACAACTTTCTGCTTTGTTTTATAATTTTTCTTAGGTTGTTTAACTTAATTCTTTCATATCACAATGTGTATTTAAACATAGTTCATTATCTAGGCTTTTCATTAATAATTGGTCTCTTTTATTAGTTATTTACACTTAGATCATTGCACCTAGATACATTCACACCCCCATTAACACCTAAACCCCTTATCTTTGAATGTAACATATGCATTTTGGCCCATCTTTCTCCTCTTAGGTGAAAAACCCTAGAAGTGTAAGAAAGCATTAAGGAGCAAAAATATTCGTTACAATTTGCATTAGTGAAAGCGCATACAGATTATATTTTTTCTTTCTTGCATCATTTTATTTCATTGAAAAAATGAAAAGTGCATTGTTCATCAAGTCTTAATTGCATTTAGAAACATTGATATTGCATTGAAAATTGAAAAATATCTTGCATTAAATTTCTTGTTATTAGTTTCTTTTCTTTACATCCATTTGCACTATTGACTATTTCCAAACATTAGGTCCCTAGATAGGCAACCTGAGAAAGTTGTTAGCAAACCTAAATTTGTTGTTTTTTGAGAAAAACCTCTACTAGGACTAAAATGCCCTTCCTAGCATCTTAGTCCCTCTCAAGGTTTTTTTTTCTAGAATCCTCTCTATTTATTGTTGTCTATTTACCTCCCTACAACTTCAAAATATCACCAGGAGGACCAAGAAGCCCTTACTAGCATATTAGTCCCTGTTGACTTTGACTCTCAAATTTTTAGGGTCTACAATTTCTTTTTTGTCTTTCCATGGGTTGCCTTCAATTTTATGCTCCAGTTTGTAGAATAGTTGTTATCTTAATTTATTTTATTTCATGTGCATTTGTTCAATCTTGCATCATGGATACGTGCTTTGGAAAGTTGTGGATGCCCCTGAAATGTTTGGTAGATGTGTGAAGTTGTGCATTTGATAATGATCTTAATGATATTGAGCACACTCATGCTCAATAAAATCCTAATGAATGTTCTCCTCATGATGTTGACATCATTGGAGAGGATGTTATCATCAATATGTTCCTCAATGATTTCCTTAACAACCTCAAAGATAATGCATCCTTTTCCCCATCCATGAAATAACCAAATCCCCCTGAAATACCACCTCTTAAGATGTTTTCTTACTTACATCCTGAAACTAAAGAAAAAATTACCCCTAAGTTCCCTACAATAGGTGAACCTAGTTCTTCTAAAAAACAAAAAAATCAACCATTTTATTATAACAATTTAACAAACACTCCAATAAATCTCAAAGAAACATACGAAAAAGGATTCACAATCTTCAGTAAACAAGGATGGGATACTACAAGCGAACCTGAAATTCATCAACTCCTAGAGCAAGTTACAACTACTAAAAACACAAAAGGGTTAGGATATCAAGATCCCCCTAACAACGTAAGAATACCTAGAGAATACCTAAAGCTTCATAGTGATGGTCAGGTGATCTTTGATTCACCTCTTGGTATGAATTTCCTTCTTCCTACATAACAACCCATGACTCATAACAATGACAAAGATGATAGGATCTCTTTAGGTCCTCCTCTTCCTCCTCATTCAACTACAAAATTTGGCGAATCTAGGAAACACAAAAGACCTGACAAACTACAAAAATTGCATCCTTCTTGTCCACCACCTGAAATTGGATGGAAACTACAACTACTTCTCAATAAAGGATTCATAAGATTACCACCTACAAATAGATTAGTGTTTTATCCTAAAGATATAACAGTCCCACATTACACATATCACCAAACTCTTGGACATAACACCGATGAGTGTCATGCATTCAAGTTAATATTACAAAAAAATCACTTTGATGGCAATGATTGCCATCCAGTGATTGGGTAGCTTGTCCTTTCCCCCCCTTTCCATGTAATATTTGTAGAATCTTGGAATTCTCACTATTACATGACCCTTCTCATCACCTACCTCGGCCCATTCTTTTCTTGCACTTAGTGGGGATAAGAGGTGGATGACCTTGTCTTCGTAAGGAATTTTTTTTTGTCCCTTCAGTCCATTATCTACCTTCTGATCAAGCGAAGTAAGATTGGGAGATAGATAACTTACTTAGGTTGACTCACCTATACCTTACTAGTCCTTTTTGTTTTATTTTTTCTTTCGCTTGCATGTGTGTATTGTGATCCCCTGTGATGTTCGGTTTGATGTTTCTCTCTCTTTGTGAATTACTCTATTTGTACCTTCATTCTTCTCTATGTCATAAGCTTTTTACCTTTTCATTTTTGTCTTGTGTTTTTCTTTTGGGGATGACACAAGGTGTAAAGACACTCTATGTCTCTTCCATGTTGACCCAAAAGGTTTTTCTTTGTTTTTGCTCTCTTTGTGTCATTCTTCGAGTTCTATGTGTATTTGGGGAATGATGATAGTTCTAAGCTCTCTAATATTACTGTAGAAAAAATATATATACTGAACTCGAATCTATACATGGGTGATCCCACAAAGATGGATTACAATTTCTGAGAGGAACTGATTTTTGCTGAAATCACATAGTTTTAGAAAATATAATGATTTTTGCTGAAATCACATATTTTTAGAAAATATAATGATTTAATCCTTTAAAAGTTCCATTTTAAGGATTCCAATTGAAGAGGGTTTGATCAAACCACCTTAGATCAAACCCCCTTGGATAGAACCTCGCTAGTTTTAAGCCATACCTATAAATGAGTCTCCTTTACACCTATCAAAATGCTGATAAAAAATCACTTTTGATTTAACTTTTGGGGGATCAAATGAATTCATTTAAAATTTATTTCAAATGATTATGGTATTCATTGAAATGAGGTATCCCACGAATACAATTTTAATATGTTTTGGTTTTATTATGTATGTGTTTTTTTAGTTTTATTAAACATAGGTTTTTCACCAAAAACAAGATCTTTGTTTTGCACATGTGGAAAAATAGAAAATTATCAAAATATTTTTTTAAAAAATATTTTCGTGCTAGGTATTGATTGTTAGTGTATAAGTTCACCAAGTTTTGAGATCGGACTCCATATTTTCCGTCTTCTCCGGATTCTAGGGTAGGAAGTAGTTCTCCTCCCTCTTGCTAGGGCTATGGTGGTTGGATTGATTTGGCTCTTCTTCCGGCATCATCTTCTTCCTCCTCTTAGTTGAGATTTGTTTCAGTAGAGTAGGGCTCATCCATCTCTTTCAACTTGTGGCATCTAGATGGGTTCACAACAGGTCTTGGTGACTTGGCTTCTCATTTCTCCACAGGTTTTGAAGAAATCCTTGGGGGGACCACTCTCCTTTATGGGGGGGATATCTAGTCTCCTAATCTTTTTTTTTGTATTCATGTGATTATTTTTTTACTTGGGGGGATGATGTTGAGTCCTCCAATCATCACCTTTTTGCATTTTATCTCCTTTTTTGGAGAGGGGTTTTCTTCCCACTAGGTTTTCCCCTTTTCTCTGTTTGTGGGAGATTAGTTTTTCATCCTATGTACATGGGTACCTAATATGGCCATCAGCCAAGGCCCATCATCATCATGCATAATCATTGTATTTTAATTTCCTCCCTAAGTTGCACTTATGGGGGTGTGTTAATGTAATTAATTAATTAATTATCACACTAGCATGCATAAGTTAACCTAGGTATTAATTAATCATATTAGTCCTAGGTTACTTTTAATCATTTAATAAAGTTGTTGAGATAAGATTCCCTTCTAAAAGATGAGTTGTCTTTTCTAGAACTTATCTCCATCTTGTTATCATTACCTAGGTAGTTGGTTAGGCTTTCTTGTTGTCACATGAAGTGTGATTTGAACACTTGGCAACATCCTTTGCATTCTAGGTTTAGCACTTGCCTATATAATCAGGCATATGTACTCTTTGTAAATCATTCTACATATCAATAAGATAATCTCTATTTGCATGCCCTTAGTTGCAACAATTTCTATGTGGTTGAATTTATTCTTGGAAGGTCCTTTGAATTGTGTGCAACTTCATTGGATGATTCAACATCCATTATTCGAACATTGATGTCCTTGATCCATTAAAAAAAATAAAATTGAATTTCGATACATACAGAAAAATTTATGTTGTATACAGTCTGCCTATGTTTGAATTGTAATTGGTTTGAATTTGAAAATCTATTAAGGAAAAAATATTAAATAAAAAAATATGAGACCAAATGAAAGTGCTATATATCGTACTCACAAATCTAAACTCGAAAAAATTAGAATTTTATCCTTCATACAAAAAAAATTATGTTGTATACGGTGAGCGTCACTTTTTAAAAATGTTGTTTTCTGAAAAAAAACTAGTTTTCATGAGAGGTGGAAAAAGAAGTGCATTCTTATTCCAAAAAATTTGAAAAAAAAAATTTTTAGAATCTACAGACAAAATGTGATGAGACTCTGGTTTGCATCATCTTCAAATTCCTCACGGTTTAACCGCTATAGGTGCCCAAATGGGAAGATTTAGTTAAAAATAATGATTTTAGTGTCCAGTTTGGCCAAAAATTGTAAACCACTATTGTGGGATCACCCAGATCTCTTTTGTGTTTTTTTGGGGGAAACCCTCTTTTCCTTTTCATCTTTTGGCTATTTTAAAGTAATTTCTCATAGTATGTTGTTAGCAATTTCCTTAAAGTGGGGTATGCATACATTGGCATTATTTGGCATGATTTCATTTTCTTTTTTCCATGTTCCTTGATGTGATTTTCTTACTTCATACGATGTGTTTTCCTTTTTTTCATAACATTAGGAGTAATGTCCTTCAAGAGTGATCCATCTTAGCATATTGCATTCCTCTTATTGGTGATCTGACACATTGCATTCCCTAAGTTGTGAATTTTTTATCCTTTGATTGGCCCTCTTTTGGAGACATTAGGAACAATGTCCCCTAAAATTAAGACCTTGTATGAACTAAGAAAAATCCCTTTGAAATTTATTGTTGCATTGCATTTTCCCTTTTTTTTCCTTATTAAAGTCATGGAGGTATGGCTTTGATATGGACCTCTTGGGGCTCACCTAGTGAACATCTAGGTTCACTAGACCTTGTGAGCATGCATTTTTGTACCTTATTAAAGTCATGGACATATGACTTTGATATGGTCCCCTTGGGGCTCACCTAGTGAAAAACTAGCTTCACTATCCCTTGTGAGCATGAATTTTTGTACGTTATTAAATTCACGGAGGTATGCCTTTGATATGGTCCCCCCGGAGCTCACCTAGAGGACAACTAGTTCCCACTAGCCCTTGTGTGTGTGTGCTTTTATTTGTATAGTGGACAAGAAATTCCCTCATCCATCATGTTGGAAGATCATTCAAAGCTTGATCTATTGTAGTTCTCCTTTTTCCTTTTTCCTTTTTCTTGTTTTTGATGGTGTATGTTTGTGATCTTATTTTGGTTTCATATATCATCTGCAAGTGTGTTTCTTTGTGCCTATGTTGGTGTAGCATAGGATCTTGATCCTAGGGTGTTGATCATCCCTCTTGATCATTGTCATCCTATCTTACTAGCATTTGTACATTTGAACCCATCTTGATTGTATGGTTGGCTACTTTAGTGTGAGTTAGAAGCAAGTTCATCCTCCCACTAAAGTGGGGGATAAATGTAGTATAGTAAAATGCATACCCTTGAATTTTCACACTTGTTTGGGCCTAAATTTCTTTATTTACCATTCTTTATGGTTCAATTTGTCCTATTTTGTGTCTACAAGACATATGAATTACATCTTTTTCTGGCTAATCTTGACATTCTCCAATCCATAAATGATAATCCGATGATTTTCATCTGTGTGTCCCTGATTTTTTTTCATACTAAAACACCACCTAAGGCATGTTTTCCCTCTGAGGTCACAAGACCCTCATTTTGAGGCATCTTAATTGGGCCCCTTTTTGGTGTATGTACCCTAGGTTTCATGACTTGGAACTAAGACGTCCTCCTTGAGTCATTTTTGGGATTTAATTTCAAATTTTTACAAGATTTAGCCTCCTTTATTCAATGAATTCATATGTCAGCTTGGTTTGATATAATTTTGAGATATTAAGCATAAGTATAAATACAAGATTCATTCATTTATTTTAAACCAAGTCTTTTGTGAGAGAATTCACTATAGTAAAATTGAGTTCAGAAGAGCATTCAAGAGCAATTATTCAAGCCTTTGGAGCCATACTCAAGATTCAAGAATCTTATCAAAGATCTTCCTATATCATGTGTGTTGTTGTGCTAATATTTGTGATGTAGGGTTTTGATTCGGGCTAGTGAGAAATTCAAGACCTATTAAGCAGTTTCTTTGATTCAAGATCTATATCCATTGCAACCGTTTCACACAAGTTTATAGACTTTACAAGGGTTTGGTGAGTTGTAGCATTGCATGTTGTTCATTCACCATTTACTTCATTAGTCTATTTCATTTCACAGTTTGATTACCAACAAGGGGTTTGACCAAGTCAAAACCCCATTCACTAACAATCAACAAGTTTTTCCCATCTTGCGTATTTGTGTTTGTAGATCTAGGTTGAAGTCTTGAAGATCATTTGGAATGTAAAGTTGTAAAAGTTTCAAAGTTGCATTACAAATTTTTCATCTTCATAGAAACCCACTGATAGGTCGGATCCAAAAAATTTAGAACCTAAGATCCAAGAAGCAAGTGCAGACCTTGGAGCTCAGGATCAGATTCAAAGTTTTCAAAAATCCAGAATGAGACTAATATTCCACCTTGGGTATCTTAGTCCTCTCAAGAATATTTTCATAGATTATTTTAGATTTGGTTTTGACATTCAAAGATTTTGTATTTACCCCAAATAATAGCAGTGGGACTAATATGCCATTTTATGCATCTTAGTCCTCCAAGGCACATTTTGGCAGCTTCTTTGCATTTCTGAAATCCTCACACCATATCCAAACTTCCCAAGTACACACATCATATCTCTTTGTTACATAATTTCATTATTTGCATAACTAATTTAGCTTGTATAACTAGGGTTTGTAGGTAGAATTTTCATTTGTATTTTCTAAGCATTTGCTTGGTGGTAAGCCCCTTAAAATCTAAAGAACCCTTCCTAGGTGTTAGTCATTGTGAATTGACTCAGTTTGTGAGGTTGTTAGTCAATAGAACTAGGATTCCTGTGACATAATTGAATGACCTAGATAGAATAGGAAGTCACCCCCTTCCCATATTTATTTATAGTTCACATAATAACATGATGAGAAATAGTACAACGGTCATTCCAAAGCAAGTGGTTGATGCCTTGAAACTTAAGTATGATACCCTTGAGAGAGGAATCATGCAATTATATGGGAAGAAGGTTTTGACCATTGGTCACTTTAAATATATTTCTTTAACCCTCTTCTCATGTCCAAGCCAAATAGCCACACAAGAAATAGTGGTGATAGACATTCCCCCGATCTTCGGGATGTGTGTTTCAATAGGTTTCACTACAAAGCTTGGCGGTTATTTGGTGCTTGATTGGTCCTTCCTGATATTGAGGACCAAGTATGGGGTGAAGATGAAAATCCTATCTAAATATTTGCATCTAGAATGCATAGCTAATAATGCATAGTCTTATGCTTTGAAGTAGCACATACCTCCTTCTCACAAAGGGAGGGATATTGTTTAGAGATGCTAGAAGATGAGGAATACATGAGTGATCGGACTCCCGAAGAGGAGGTCCCCCTCAACTAGTTCATCAATGCTGACTTGTTTGATAACTTTCATGTGACGATACTAGGAACCTATGTGATCTTCGATGATGATCAAGTCTTCTTGAAATTGATAAAGGATCGAGAGGAATATGATGATCTAGGTGAAAAAAGTCTATGGACCTTATATTTTGATGGTGCTAAATGCAAAGCCAGTTTTAGAGGGGTTTCTAACTAGTGTCTCCAATAAGATCATAGACCCTTAAGGCTTTTCATTTTCAGTTCTTGTGCTTGAAAAATGATGTGGAATATGAAGCCTTGGTCCATGGTCTAATTTTTGTAGAGGGAATGGGCGTAAAGAGAATCCAAGCATTCAGAGATTCAGAGTTGGTTGTGAGCTTGGTTTGCGGGCAAGCAATTGGGAAGAATATAAGAATAAATTCATATAGCCATCGAACATGGGTTTTGATTGAGAGTTTTGAAGCTTTTAATATACAAGCCATTCCATAATCTGAAAATAGTGACGATTATCAAATGGCTTCATTCAGTTCACAATTTGAACCAGTTTTTAATTCGACAAAAAAGCAGAAAGTAGTACAAATTATCATCTAACCAAAAATTCTTGAAAATGATCAAAACTGGCAAGTATTTGAGGTTTATATTTAGATTGCCACCTTTTTATAGAAATCAAGAGGAGCTTCCGAATATTCACAACTAGGAGAAAAATATCTCAAAGAGCAGGTTATCCAATTGAAAGGAAATAAGCTTCCTTGAGGATTAATTTATGTTGAAAATATTTTCTACTATGAGGATGCAAGAAATAGAAAGAAGAGGTTCACTATAGATGTGGGGGATTATAAAGAACTTGATGTCATAAGTGGTAGAAAGTTAAAAGTCAGAAGGGATGTTCCACAGATGGATAAGAAAAGACTAAATGATCTATGTTATAGATATGGTAGGGTCATAGCCTAGACCTATGATGATCTTAGAGGGTATGATATGGGAATAATTCAACATACTATTGACATGTTCGAAGGATATAAGCATATCCAGCGAAAAAAAGACCAATCAATCTGAAGGTCGAAGCATTGATGGCACAAGAGCTCACCAAATTGATTGAATCAAGGATCATATATCTAATTAAGCATTCCACCTAGGTGTCTAATCTAGTACCAGTTGGTTCAAAAAAAGAATGGTGATAATAGAATCTCTGTTGATTTCAGAGATTTGAATAAAGCATCACTCAAAGACCACTACCCTTTGCCATCAATGGAGAAAACCCTGCAGATTGTGGCCAGATTAGAGATGTTTTCATTGCTCAATGATTTTTTGGGCTATAACAAGGTATATGTAAAGTAAGGTGACCAACATAAAACAAGGTTTACCACTAAGTGGGGAATATTCACATATATAGGTATGTGTAGGATCGTGATGGGCCAAAAAGTGGCGATATCTAAGTGATATGATAACCCATGTGGATGACGACCTTTTTTACCCAAAATTGATGAAATGAAAAAGGTTTTTAAAAGGGATTCCCAACTTTCCACCAATATAAATTATTCTCTACTTTGAATTTAATAAATAATTATTATTCATTTTCTATTTGAATTATGACTAAAGTCCTCATTGATAAGCTTATTTAAAAACATCTATAACATTCAAATGGTATCACATTTTTTGAATCAAAAATATGTGTCACATTCTATGCTTTGCATACTATAGGATTGAAAAATAAAATTTAATTTCATGAAGTTTTGACCAAGTTAAGGTGGTTAGACATACGAGTTTTTATAATTTTTAGAAATTTTAATAAAAAAATCCTAATTAATTATTTACTTGGAAAAAAATTACAAAAAAACATGCATCATATCTAGACATGAGTCCCCTACTCATATATAAAATATTATAAAAAAATATTATCATTTTATTGTGGTTAAGGTGGTTAGACAGACACCTACTTCTTATTTTTTCCCTGAAAGTTAAGTACTACTGCATTGAAATTTCAAAATTTCACCAAATAGATTTTAAAAAAAAAAAAAAAACCTAGGAGTTTATAAACTACATTCAATTTTCTACATATTCTATTCTTACATATTTTTGAAAGAATATAGATAACTTATTCAAATTTTTACATCAAGTTGCCTAACTTTGATTTTCATAATTTTATTGCCACTTAAGGGCCTATTTTTTCCGTGATGATCCTGCACATACCCATACAAACATGCCCTTGAAACTTTCAAACACTAGTCTGACTTTTCAATGAGCAATGGATATTGATTTCAGAGTGTTGATTAATAAGATTATTTTAATATATCTGGATGATCTTACAGTATTTTTAAAGTCAAAGGATGATCATGTTGATCATCCAAAAAAGGTTTTCAAAAAATTTCAATGGTTCAGGATTTCCTTAAATCCCAAAAAATGTGTTTTTAGAGTACCCCAAGGTAAGTTACTTGGTTTTCTAGTATCAAAGGAGAGAATAGCAATAAACCCCGAAAGGGTGAGATCTATAACAGAGTTACCCTACCAATGAATCAAAAAGGGATGTAGTATTTAGTAGGAAAGATCAAATTTTTCATCTAGTTGATTTCAGACTTTGCAGGCATCATGGGACTTATCACGTTGATGCTCAAAAACAACCTAATGCTGAAATGGACCCTTGAAGGCAAAGCAACTTTCAAGCAGATAAAGGTAGCTATCTTAGTCGCTCTGATGTTGGCTAACCCAAAATTTTCCAAAGATTTTCTACTCTATGTATATAGCGGTCAACATAGCATAGCTTCGATACTCACTTAGAGGGACAAAGGAAATAATAGAGAGGATCCTATTGAATTTCACTCAATAGCTCTTAAAATATATGAAATTAGGTACAATTTTTTTAAAAAGAAGGCTTTTTCCATTGTTAAAAGCCTAAAAGAAATTTGACACTTGGTGTCGGCCATGTTGGTACCTTCAAATTTTCAAATTTAAAGTTTCCATGTTGAAATTTTTTCCTTCACACTCAGAAGTGCACCTGGAAAATATGTCTGGGTGAGCTACTTTGTTAGTTAATATCTTGCACCTTAAGAAGATTTTTTTTTAGATGTTTGTTGCAATGAATTCTTGGGTCAAATGGTAATGTGCCTACTCAATTTAAGGGTCCCAGGTTGTGTTATGATGGGTCATTTAATTGTCTTCTGACTGCAACCGACTCAAAATAGGTGTTCCAAAAAGTTTTGAATTTTTCATTTCTAAGGGAAACCAATTTCTCATTTTGGTACAAAACATCTCTAGCTATATTTTCATCAAAAAAGGAGTTCATTTGATGCATTATTTTAATGCATTACAGTTGTGGCAAAGGCATCTAACATACCAGTTTACTAAGGAGGTCCTAAAAATATCTTGACAATGAAAGTTTTGAGAAAATGGGTTTTCCATAAGTAATTGATTAGGATTTCTCACAAAAAATGGTAGCTCCAAGTGGTCTCATTTGTGAACAAAATATTTTCATCATTTTACTAGCAAGAAAATTAGTTTTTCCTCTTTGCAACTTTCAAATTTTTCAAGATTTAAGGCATTTCCAATGTTTTTTTTTTTTATTAGACTGCAGGAATCGGGTAGCACGACCCCCTATAAACTGCAGTGCGCCTGGTAAACTTTTTAACGTGACCGACGGAGCTGGCGTGACACGCCCTCCGGTACCACGGGGGTGGGGGAGACTAGACATCGTGACCAACCTCCTGCAACAGGAAAGATTTAGCCAACCGAGCTAGGGCCCCAACCCCGGAATTTCCAATGTTTTAAATGTTAGGGGAGGATTTGAAATATATTTTTAATATTTTATAATGAATTTGAAGTTGGAAATTTTCACCAAAAGCATTTTCCTGCCAACTCGTGAGTGAAAATAGATGGGTTTTGAGAAGGGCGCGGGCTGCCGAGGAAGCCAATTTTTGGATTTTTGAGGCCTCCCAAGGATTTTTTATGGATTGAATAAGTGTTATATCCTTATTTGAACACTTGGGAGGTTTTGGATCATTCCAATTGCAGAAATTAGTTGATATGATGCTCTAAAATGTTCAGAAATTGCTTTACACGCCCAACTCAAACAAAAAATGACTTGCATGATTGTCAATACATTTGCAAACATTTCTCACATCTTGGGAATGATTTAAATGTTTTTTGGAAAAAATTCAAAATGCCATTTACTATAAAAACAATTCAGCATTTGATTTCCTGATCCACAACAACTTTCATCGTGCAAAGAGCACTCAAATGTAAATTTCATCTTTTTGCATGGAGTAGAGTCTTTTGGGTAAAGCTTGTGGAATGTAAGCTTTTAATTGGCTATAACTTGCAATAATTTTCTCCCTTTACTGGAAATAATAATATTCATGTAGCTGGAGCTTGAAGAAAAATACACGTGGATGGTGGCTTCAAGAAAAGTATTTGACAAAATGTCAAATGAAACAAAGGTTCTCATGGTGAAGCGTTTTCTTAGGAATATGTTTGAAAGTGTGAGATTTAATTATAGAGGAAGAAATGATGGCTCTATGGACCAAAATTATCTGCTAAATTGCAAGTTAAATTAAAATTTTAATTGTTAGTAAATGAGTTTTTACCCAAAAGTGAAATTTTTCACTTGCCAGGTGAAATTGCATTGGTAAATGAATTTTTACAAGAAGAGTAAAAGGATGCACGAGATTTACAAGTAAAGACAAAGACGATGGAAAATGGAGAATAAAGAGGCATTATCTAATTATCATTTTGTTGCAGAATCAAGGGAGCTGAAGGTGCCATGTGTCAACTGTAGATTCTTTTTAGGGCTTTGTCTTCTTATTATTCTCTCTCTTTCTCATTTTATAAGGGTTTTGAAACTTCTATATGGGTTAGGTAGATAGAGAAATTTTTAGTCTGAGTTGTAAATGGAGTATGTAAACTTGTAATAGTTGGATTCTATGAGAAAATGTTAGCCAATTTGTGTAGCACTAAATTATTGTTCATCAGGTTCTCTCTAGAATTGTATGCTTTTAATTATATGAATTTAATATATCAAGGCTGTTTTGAAATTTTCATCAAAATTTTCCTGTGATTGTGTTATTTGGCCATGGTTCTCTTTCAAGTAAAGAGTTAAATTACTTTGATCAAATTACTATAATTTTGAGTGCACATGTAGGATTGCTAAGTAGAAATTTATGACAAAATGAGTGGATTTGTTAATGTAAGGCATTAACTTTTTTTAAAATCTATTGGTTGAACTTAGTTTGTTGATAGATCTCTGTTATATTTTTATATTTGACTCCATGGCCCATGATTAGGCACTAATCTATAAAAAATTCTGAGGCATTTTCAGAAACAATATGATCATATTAAATCTCTGAACTACTTTGGTCCTTTTGTTTTTTTGTTTAATTTATATCAGTTTCTTGTATCTTTATTGTATTTGAAAGAGTATAGAGGTTGAATTTGAGAAAATTTTACCTAGTAATCCTATATGTGTTTAAGATGAAGATATCTAAATTATTTGTTCTTAGCAATGTTAAATGCAAATGGGATTAATCTTGAACCTGGTAGAATATATAATACCCATTACTAATATATCTGAGAACTATCCACTCTCATAGGTCTATAATTTGTTGTTTGGCACAAGTTTATCATACATTCAGGCCTACAATTAGGAGCACCCTCCTGACTCCTGTGGAGCTCAAAGTGCAGAAGGATTTCATAGCTTTGTTCATTGGCTTTTCATGTCTTCAACCTATAGATAGTGTAGATTCCTTGTCCTAAATATTGAATCCCCTAGTTTAGGAATTTGTGTTTCTCCTTAGGGTTCAAGGTTGCAAGAAAAATAACCAACAGATTGGCGACTCCGCTGGGGGGAACTTTGAATCTCTAGTTGCAGATTGTTTTATCATAGAGTCATATTATTTGTTGATATGTAGTTTTGGTTTAGATGATCCAAGGACCTGTATAATGGAAGGATAATTTTGCAATGTTTTTGGTGTCTTCTTGAAGTCTAGTGATGTGCTAGTGGAGAGAACTCAGAAATACCTAGATATTGGAAGAAGTTTTTTGTTGCTTGAAGATATTTTACTCTTTCAAAGAGGTGGTTGTTAGAGTAATAAGTTATTATGCTTAATTAATTATATCATCCTAGTTAATTAATTAAGTCACTTATTCATCTAGTTGCTTAAGCTAAACTTAGGCACATTAATAATTGATTAATTATTAAGTGTGCACACTAGGGTTTTATTTAGGGTTTCCCTTTTAGGGTTTCTTGATCTCCTTCATAAGGATTGATCTCTTTGTAATAATTGAGATTCTCATAATGCATTTTACATTTTTGAGGTTTGCAGAACATCTTGTTGGTTTTGCATGTCTTTTGCATGTGACAGGTATCCATTTGCATGCAGGTGATCTTGGATTCTAACATGGTATCAGAGCTCCAGACCTGCCACTGCCTGTTCATGATCTGAAGATATGGCTTCTCAGTGAGTTTCAAGTGCAAGGGTTTCCACAAGCATCATTTTTTGCAAGATCTGGGGGTAGCTGAATTTTCGGGACACTATGGGCTCAAACGGACGTCGCCATCGCGTTCACAATGCCCCAAAACCCTATAAATGCCTGTCAAATCGTCCATTTTCGAGCAGTTGGTTTCTGAGGCAAAATTTTTTGCCAAAGAGGTCGTACGGCGTCCCTAGCACACATTCCGAGGCACAAAAATAAAAATAAAATTAAAAAAAAGGTCGATCTCGGGTTCTGTGCCGACGCCTCCAGTGCAAATGGCTCCCACCTCCCGGCGGCCACCAGCCCGCCACCAGGCGGCTACCGGCCCACCATCGCCACCGGCATCCTCCGCCAATCGGCCGCCGGCTCCTTCAACCCCCGCGGGCCCTCCCCTGCTCGGCCGAGGTCATATGGATGACCAGGTGTTGGCCCCCCGGCCCACTCTAGCCCCCTCGGCTTAGCTTGCGGTCATATGGTGACCAACGACCTAAAAATTTTTCTACAGGGAGTGATTTTTTGCGGTGACGGCCTGCAGGCCGTCAAATTTATGCCCGTGAACCGCTGATGTCAGCGTCCGTACGACCCCTCCTTGCCCCTCCTAACCCTAGTTTGCCTTAAAAGAGCAATTTTTTTGTTTTTGGCATAACTTGGGCATACGGTATAGAAATCGGGCAAACGAGATATCGCCGGAAAGCTGGTTCTGAGCACTATCCTGTGGTATAGTTTATTTTATAGTATTTTCCTATTTTTCTACATTTATTGCTGTTTGAAGTCAGATGTACTTTTTATGCTTTCGAGCTCATAACTTTTTGCCACGATCTCCGATTTTCACTATCTTTGCGGCACTGGAAAGGTATTGAGGAGCTTTATGTTGCTGTCCATGCACTTTTTTCTGTATCTATCCTATGTTTTTCGTTAATCCAGATTTGGCCCGATGGGTGTTTTGGAGATTACTTGGATTTTTTGATAGTTGGGAGAGTGCCTCTTGCATCTTTGCACTTGATTTTCAGTGATACATCATTTAATAATTGACTGCTACTTCATAGATTCCAGCGTTGTTCCTGTTTGGAGTTTTCGAGTGTTCCGTGGCATCGAGTCTGCTATTGCATCATTATGATTCCGATATTGTTTCTTGTAGACAGAAGTATCTTTCCTTGCTTGCCAGATTACGGTTCCAGTGTTACTCTACAGTGTTCTTCCAGTGCTTCTTTGCAGCATGTCATATCATTGTAGGGGGGTTTTGTCCCACTGGGTTTTCCTCTTCTACCTCTTTCTTGCATTTGTAAATGGGTACCTGATCAGGCCTAGTTGTCGGGACCCATCTTTTCTTGCATGCATCTTCTTCTAATGTTTTAGCTTCTTCCTAAGTTCATCTTAAGGGGGGGTGTTAGAGTAATAAGTTATTATGCTTAATTAATTATATCATCCTAGTTAATTAATTAAGTCACTTATTCATCTAGTTGCTTAAGCTAAACTTAGGCACATTAATAATTGATTAATTATTAAGTGTGCACACTAGGGTTTCATTTAGGGTTCCCCTTTTAGGGTTTCTTGATCTCCTTCATAAGGATTGATCTCTTTGTAATAATTGAGATTCTCATAATGCATTTTACACTTTGAGGTTTGCAGAACATCTTGTTGGTTTTGCATGTCTTTTGCATGTGACAGGTATCCATTTGCATGCAGGTGATCTTGGATTCTAACAGTGGCAACTCTATATAATTTTCTATATCATTAGAAGAGTTGGTTACAATAGTTCTTAGATATTTTTCTATTGTAATATTCGTGTATGAAAGTTTTGAACAAATAATTATAGTTAATACTGCCCCTTATTCAATATTTTAAGATATTAGTAGAAAAGGAAATGAGAAAGTAAGATATTCTTAAAATATTTCTTTGGAAGAAATTAGTTGTAGAGGGAACATAAATTTTATTTGCAAAATGTATTGTTGGACCCTATTTCTCCCTCTACAAATTGTAATATTATGCTTAGAACACAACCATGTCCTTAAAGGAAAGTGTTCACTAGTGAGAGATATGACCCTCTAGATTTCAGCCAAATCCAAGGTTACCCGTATTTTGTCCCAAGAAGAATTAATGAATGTTTGCCTAAGTTGAGAGGAGGTTTTGAAAAATCAGTATCACGACATGTACACTATTTTCTTGATGTAATGGAGGATTTTCAAATAGTAGAAGAAGATGTTGTAATGAATTTTTTTGTAAGAAATTTAGAAGATATTGTTGAATATTGGTTTTTTAGTTTACCAAAGCATTCCATATGTTCATGGAAAGAGCATGAGAAACTATTCATGGATGAGTTTGATGAAATAAATGATGAATGTTTGTTTGAAAAAAGAAATCTGCATAACAAAGAAGAATATGAAGAGATAGATGAAACATCTAAAGTTTCTTCTATTTTCTTAGAAAATATAGAAATAGAAAGCCAAATTTATGTATCAAAAGAAGGCTACAATGATATAGATGATAATGAAATTATTTTTTCTTCTATGGAATTTGAATATACAGTTGAATATCATGTTGATGTTAATGTTTCATTCATTCATGATGAGAACAATGATGTTATAGACATAAATGTGCAACCAGCTGAAGCATATTGTTTTCTGGATTATCAAGATGATTGTGAGTTTGTTTGCAGCGTTTATGATGGTGATTCCTCTCCCAAGGAGGAGGTAGAATTGATCTCCTTAAGTAAAGAGTATTCCAATGAGGATGATGGAAATACTTTAGAAGCCTCACATGAAAAAGAGAATGGATATTAGTTGAACAAAAAAATTGAAGAATAAATACATGATCAATAATGTTATGATGCAACTGACAAGGTATGCAATGAATTTTAGTTGACGTAATCATTCAAAGCAACTATAATGAAGAGACACATAATGGTTTTCAATTTGACAGTGAAGAAGGTAGCTCTACTGGTTGTTGCAGTAGTGTGAACAAAGGAGATATGTATGCAAGAGATTCATTTGATGAATTAATTCAAGTGGTTGGTTATGAGGAGCACGCATATGTTGATAATGATAAACAAGGAACTCTTGTTTTGTTTGAATTTTTACCTTCTTCTACTTATTTTTCTAACTTTAAACTTATCACATAATGTTTGCATGAGGATAGCCTTGATGTAGTTGTACATGGAAGTGAAAATATAGCAATAAATGCTAGTACAACTAATGAAATTTTCTATGATGATTTTTTAGCAGTGTGAACAAAGGAGATATGTATGCAAGAGATTCATTTGATGAATTAATTCAAGTGGTTGGTTATGAGGAGCACACATATGTTGATAATGATAAACAAGGAACTCTTGTTTTGTTTGAATTTTTACCTTCTTCTACTTATTTTTCTAACTTTAAAGTTATCACATAATGTTTGCATGAGGATAGCCTTGATGTAGTTGTACATGGAAGTGAAAATATAGCAATAAATGCTAGTACAACTAATGAAATATTCTATGATGATTTTTCACTTGAAGAATGTGATTGTGTCAATCATTTGGATGCATATGGGGATCTTTTTTCTAGATCAATAACTCATAGTTTTCCTCATGAGTAGTATAATTAAGATTGCCATGCTGATGCAGTAGAAGTTAATGCCAATTATGATATTCCTTACAACAGTGTTTTTGTTTTGAATACTCACTGTAAGGAATTTGTTTTAGAAGTAAATTATAAGTCACACAAACTAGAACTTGAAGCTATTTTTTGTGATAATATGAGTGTTGATAATATTTTCCATGAACCTGAAGTGAAGAACACTATTTGGGATGCTGATTTTTCTTCTAAATACCATTATTTGAATGAAGATGGACTTGTGGATGCTGATAACTCTTGTTTTCAGAACCTTGAAGCATGTGGTAATGTGATGAGCTAGTGTTATTGGGATGATGAAAAAATAATATGTGATGCAATTCATTTGAATAAGTTATAAATGTGTAAGCATTTTTTGCTTAACACATAGGAGTATTGCACACTATTTTTAAGACATGATTTCTTTTCTAAGCCTAATCATTGTGAGGGAATTGGTAAATATGATAAGACTTTGATTTCAGATGGTCTTAATCACTATTGTCACATTTTGTCACTTGGAAAAAAATCAAAAAATGAAAAGAGTGGCAGTGATGCAGCCTATTTCATTTGGTTGCCATGTGATAGTAAAGCTAAATTCAAAAGTAGCTTGACACTTGTCTTTGCAAGAATGAACCCACTCATGTTGTTATGGTATGGCAGAGGAAAGTATGGATTAAAAGAGATCAACTCTTTTAACAAATTGGTGTTTGATAGAGGTAATAATTGGTTTCCTTAAATTCCAGTTGGTGGCTTGGGGCCACCGAATGAGGTTTAAAATTGAAGACTTTGTCACCCAATGTTTTTGGCACCTGGTATTTTCTCCCAGAGATCTATATTCTTTCTGTGCCCACAAAGTGCATACATACTGAATCAGACCCACTATTGGCACCTTCAAATTTTCAAATTTAAAGTTCCCATGTTAAAAAACTTTGCCTTTACACTCAAAAGTGCACCTGAAAATTTGCGTGGGTGAGCTACTTTGTTAGTTAATATCTTGTACCTCAGGATGAATTTTTCTGAGATGTTTGTGGTAATGAATTCTTGGGTCAAATGGTAACATGCCTACTCAATTTTAGGCTCTCAAGTTGAGTTATGACGGGTCATCTAATTATCTTCTGACTGCAACCGAGTCAAAATGGGTGTTTCAGAAAGTTTCAAATTTTGCATTTCTAAGGGAAACCTATTTCTCATTTTGGTCCAAAACATCTCCAACTCCATTTTCATAAAAAAATGGAGGTCATCTGATGCATTATTTTAATGCATTACAATTGCGGCAAAGGCATCCGACAGACTTGTTTACAAAGGAGGTCCTAAAAATCTCTCGACAATGAAAGTTTTGAGAAAATGGGTTTTCCATAAATAATTGATTAGGATTGCTTGCAAAAAATCATGGCTCCAAGTGGTCTCGATTTTCGTCATTTTGCCAGCAAGAAAATTAGTTTTTCCTCTTTGTAACTTTCAAATTTTCCAGGATTTAAGGCATTTTTGATGTTTTAAATGTTGGGGGAGGACTCAAAATACACTTTTTAATTTTTTATGATGAAACTTAAGTTGGAATTTTTCACCAAAAGCCTTTGCCCGCCAATCGTGAGTGCAAAGAGATGGATTTTGAGAAGGGCACAGGCTGGCGGGGAAGCCACTTTTTGGTTTCTTGAGGCCTCCCCAGGCTTGTTTATGGATTGGATAAGTGCTCTATCCATATTTGAACACTTAGGGGAGGTTTTGGAGCATTCAAATTGCAGAAATTAGCTGATATGATGCTCTAAAATGTTCAAAATTTGCTTTACACGCCAAGCTGCAACAAAAAATGACTTGCATGATTGCAAATCCTTTTGCAACCATTTCTCACATCTTGGGAATGATTTAAATTTTTTTGGAACATTTTCAAAATGCCATTCACCATAAAAACAACCCAACATTTGATTTCTTGATCTACAACAACTTTCATCATGCAAAGAACACTCAAATGTAAATTTCATCTTTTTGCATAGAGTAAGGTCTTTTGGGTAAAGCTTGTGGAATGCAAGCTTTTAACTATTTGTAACTTGCAATAATTTTCTCCCCTTGCTGGAAAATATAACATTCATGCAGTTGGAGCTTGAAGAAAAAAACACATGGATGGTGGCTTCAAGAAAAGTATTTGACAAAATGTCAAATGAAATAGAGGTTTTTATGGTGAAGCATTTTCTTAGGAATATGTTTTAAATTGTGAGATTTAATTACAGATGATGAAATAATGGCTCTATGGACCAAAATGCTTTCTTAAATTGCAAGTTAAATAGAAATTTTAATTGCTAGTAAATGGGTTTTTACCCAAAAGTGAAATTTTTCACTTGCCAGGTGAAATTGCAGCAGTAAATGACTTTTTACAAGAAGAATAAAAGAATGCATGGGATTTAAAAGTAAAGAAAAAGATAGAAAATGGAGAATAAAGAGGCTTTTTATAAATGCCATTTTGTTACGAAATCAAGGAAGCTAAAGGTGACATGTTTAATTGTAGATTTTTTTTAGGGCTTCCTCTTCCTCTTCTTATTCTCTTTCTTTCTCATTTTGGAAGGATTCTGAAAATTTTGTATGGGTTGGGTAGATAGAGAATTGTTGAGTCTAAGTTGTAAATGGATTATGCAAACTTGTAATAGTTGGGTTTTATGAGAAGATGTTAGCCAATTTGTGCAGCAATAAATTATTGTTCATCAAGTTCTCTCTAGAATTGTATGCTTTTAATTATATGAATTAAATATATCAAGGATGTTTGAATTTGTCATCACAGCTTTCCTATGATTGTGTTATTTGGCCATGGTTCTTTTTCAAGTAAAGTGTTAAATTAATTTGATTAGATAACTATAATTTTGAGTGCATAGGTGGGATTGATAAGTAGAAATTTATGACAACATGTGTGGGTTTCTTAATGTAAGACATTAACATTTTTAAAAAATCCATTAGTTGAACTTAGTTTGCTGATAGGATCTTTGTTATATTTTATATTTGACTCCAAGGCCCATGATTAGGCACTAATCTATCAAAAAGCCTGAGGTATTTTCAGAGATAATCTACATCATATTAAATCTCTAAACTACTTTGGTCCTTTTATTTTGTTGTTTAAGTTATATCAGTTTCCTAAACCCTCATGTAGTATTTGAAACTGTATAGAAGCTAAATTTGAGAGAAGTTTACCTAGTAATACTCTATGTGTTTAAGATGAAGATATCTAAATTATTTGTTCAATGCAAATGGGATTAAGCTTGAACCTAGTATAAAATACCCATTACTCATATATCTGAGAACTATCCACTCTCATAGGACTTTAATTTGTTGTTTGAAACAAGTTTATCATACATTCAGGCCTACAATTAGGAGTTCCCTCCTGAGTATCGTGAAGCTCAAAGTGTAAGAGGCTTTCATAGCCTTGTTTGTTGGCTTTTCTTGTCTTCAACATGTTGATACTTTGGATTCCTTGTCCTAAATATTGAATCCCCTAGTTTAGGCATTTTTGTTTCTCCTTAGGCTTGAATTTTGCAAGAAAAATAACCAACATGTCAATAGAATCACCATTCTTGTCACAAATCCCAATGTGCAAGAGTATATCACCAAAGGTTAGATTATTGAGAAGAGAGGAAATTGGATCACCAAGATCCTAGAGTATGATGCCAAAATTAGACCAACCAAGCTAGTTTGAGGAAGATTTTTGTGTGAATATCTTGTGCATGAATCAAGTTCTGCAGTTGAGAAGGAGATCCATCAAATTTTCCCAAACCAATTCAAGCTCGACGAGTCCTAGGTGATGGATTGAATGTAGTATATGCAAAAGGGCTAGTACCCAACCAACCTTTTGTCTCACAAAAGATGATACTACCAAAGTTGCAAGGTACCAAGTATGCATTAATTGAAGGTGTTTTATTTGAAAGGAATTATGATGGTGTCTTCGTCTGATGCTTGAATAAGCCATAAGTGATAAGAGTTCTTAATGAGTTCCATTGTAGTCTCAAGGGTGGAAATTTCTCTAACAAGACTATCACCTTAAAGATAATGCAAGTAGGGTATTATTGGCCCTACTTTTTTTCTAAAGAACATCATCTAGTGAAAAAGTGTACTCATTGCCAATATCTTGTTGGTAAAATAAATAAATTTTCCTTGCCTTTGAGCCAAATTGTAACTAAAGAACCCTTTGCTTAATGTGGTTTGGATTTCATCGGGATGATAAATCCTATTTCTAGTGTTGGCCATAGGTGGATCCTTGTGGCGACCGACTACTTCACAAGGTGGACGAAGGCCATTGCCCTAAAAAATGCTATAGAGGGTAAGATCATCAACTTCCTTGAAGAGGTGGTAGCCATATTTGGTTTGTCAAAAACCATCATATCCGACAATGCATGTGATTTTTTAGGTTCAAGGATGTTTGATTTCGCTATCAAACATGGTTTTTAGCTTAAAACTTCATCAAATTACTACTTGCAAGGAAATGGGTTAGCAGAGTTGACTAACAAAAACCTAATTAGGTTAATCAAGTGCATCGGGTCATAGTAAAAAAGGGATTTACATAAGCACCTGCGAGATGCTCTATGGGTAGATTGGATTACACCCAAGTAAATCTTGAAGGCCTCTCCTTATGAACTAGTATACATAAAAGATGTAGTTCTACCTGTTTCCATAGAGATCCTTACCTTGCAACTACTAAAAGCCTTGGAGATTGAAGAAAGCGATGGAATGGATGTAATATTGGAAGAAATCCTCAAAATCAAGGAGGACAGAGAAAAGGCTTATAGGGGCATGATCGACCGCCAACAAATAGTAAAGTGATGGTTTGATAAAAATACCTCCAACCTAGATTTCAAGGAAGGGAGCATGATATTAAAGTATGACGAATGCACTACGAAACTTGAACCACCTACAAAATTTGAAGCGTTATGGAAGGGAACCTTTTGTATCAATGTGTGCAAGGAAAATGATGCATATGAACTTGAAGATATGGAAGGTAACATTTTGGATATACTGATGAATAGTATTTAGCTAAAATTGTTCCATTAATGCACAAGTTCTTCAAACAAATTCACAGTTATGTACCATATATAAATATTTCTATAAATATATTTTAATTTTGAGAATAAGTCATGAGAATAATGCAGAGGAAGTGGAAAAATATTGTAATATATTATATTCATTGAAAAATTTACACTCTAATACAAGACTAAGGCTCAGATTTAAACATGAAGCCTTGTCGAGCAAACCCAAAAGAGTGACACAAAAAAAAGAAGCAAAAAGGAGGTAATGTGCAAAAAATAATAAAAGCTAAACCTATAGCCCTTGTTACACAGTTGAAGCAACTCGTCATTGGGTTCCTCTTCTTCTTCTTCTTCTTAATTTTCTTCTTCTTCATTTTCAAGGTAAAAATGGGGGTAAACACACAACACACACAAGCTCCACAGAGCATGGACATCAGTTCTCCTTGCCATGGCTATATACTAGAAAATTGAAATTTTTCTTCTAGTCGAGCCCATAAATGCATTCCATGCCATACTCCTGCAACAAGTAGGTGGCCACCAATAGAGACATCGAGTGATTCACATCAAGGTCCATGGTGCGAAAGTTAGAAAGTAATGGCAAGCAGGCCATGTCTATCCCATAGTCAACATGCCTACAAATGTCCATGGTGCTCAGAATACCGACCCTAAGCATAACCACTTGCATAATTTCACTGAGCACTTCTAGCAATACAGAGTCAAACATCTAGTGGCACAATTCAATTGTCATAGGCTTGGCGATGTTCAGGTCAAGCAAGGAGGTGAAAAAGTGAGAAACCATGTTGTAGTTGCTTCTCAATGGGTTTTCATTGTCAATATAGTCTATGTCGACTACACACTACTCACTTGAATGCAACAATAACAAGGTGGTCACACTTCTTCATGAGGTGCTTAATTCTATGATAGGTGACCACCCCCATGAATGTGTATTGTGGCCTCCATGGTAGAAGCCAAACTGGAGTGCCTAGGCTAGATGACATTATGATAGAGAAACAAAGTGTATCAAATTGGGAGATAGCAAGAAACGCTCGCTAAACTTTAAAAAATATTTTTCAATTGAATATTGTAATAAGGTGGCATAGCTATTTATAGAAAATATATGTTGGCGAACCCAACTAACAAGAAGTCTATTTTTGGGTGGATGACATCGAAGGAAATACGAAAGCAACCAGAGGGTAGGAGATGAATCATATGGAAAATTTGACAAGAGGTCTTGAAAATTAAAGTTGGGTGTTGGGAGTAAATTCTTGTATAGGTCAATCATCAACATGTGTCCTTTGCCATCATCAACACCCACTAGCTACTTATATGAAAATACATGGATTAATGCATTAAAATCTAAAAAATTAAATGGCTGCATCTTTTCAAAAGTACCTTGCACTACTTAAGCACATTTCTCATAACTAAAAGCACACTTTCCAATGCAATGAGCTTATTTATGAAAAGAGGCAACAAGGAGAATGTACTAGTTCCATTCTCGTGGAATTTTTGGCATTCTCGAGGGATATAGATCTCAAATCCACATGTATTGTCTTGATGGTAGAATTTAGTGGACTAGCAGTAATAGTATAGCCTTAACTGCATGTATGTGCAAAGGAATTAATTGCACCCAAAGGCAGATTTTTTTGAGCAACAAAAGGCAATTGGTCATTTCATTGAAGAAACTCTTTGCAACGTCTTGATACAACCATGGCAGAAGCATCAACATCTAGTAGAAAGGCCAAAGCCTCGTTTAAGAGGCCAGGCTATGTTGACATCTTTGGGAGGCATTTATTCACTAATGCCAAGAAGAATGGCAATTTGTTTACACCAAATCAATGCAACTAGACAATCATACATTAAAAAGAGGCAGCGCAAGGTTTTTTCGATAATATTTTCAACCCAAAGTTGGTGACTAACCCTAAAAGCCTTAGGGAGGGGGCATTCCATAGAATGAATTAGCATGGGTTGTCTAAAAATTTTATGTCTCGGCTTTGGAGTTATGGTTTACCATAGTTCATGTTGCTCATCGTGCACCCAAGCCCTGAGCTAGTAGACGCTTGTGCAAAAAGATTCAACAAGGAGAGAAGAGTTATTACCAACAACCAGATCAAGGTTACACTTTCTATAGTGGCCATATGAGATATATTGTGTATTCCTACAACTTAGGGCACCAAACGCTATGATGAGGAAGATATGTAAAGTTTTTGGGAAGGTAGAACCAAGAGGGGAACCTTTCATGAGGATGAAACAAAGGAAAAACCGAAGAGAGATCAATTTTCTTTTCCTCTTGTGCGCAAAAAGTTCAAGAAGAATACATAGTCTATTTTCTCAAAGTTGGCCTTGGTTTATAGCCTTGATGATGATGAAGAGGTCCATCCCCTTTAGATGGGCTTGGCTTTCATGCTTAAAAGGGAGAAAGTTCAAAAATATTATGACTTTGCTGATGGAGTAGCCAAAGGGATGCTAGAGCAATTGAGGACCTATGATACTAAGTATAAATTCAGGTATTCTTCTTTCTTTGTTCAGTTGATTTTGTATCAAAATTTTGAGTTTTTGGAGAGAATTTTTCCAATGGTTAGGTTCAATGTAAAGGGTTTCTATTAGCCAATTTCTCTATGGACTCATGTACTTTCAAGAACATGGGATTACTACTAGTTTGTGGATTATTTAATGACGTCAGTACTTCAAGATTTTCTCCCATGCCCTATGAGCTATTTCCCTCTCGAGGTCTTTCAATGGATGAATATTTTGCAAGCTTTGGTGGATTATTTCTTGGGTGAGGATTTTACATTTATCAAATTCCATGGTTTCATCAGGGAGCCTTTTAGACTCCCCAAATTTGTAGCTAATAGATTTTTTTGATTTGGAGGCATGTCGTCAGACAATCCTTTCCGACAATGCCTATGGTGCCTGAAGAAGCAAGACAAGGCTACACCCGATCCCCCTTGACATTGGCAATAGTCAGGTAACAGTGGAAAAGTGAAAGGCAAAGGATGAGCTTACAAACAAAATAGTGATCTTAGGGTTGTTTCTAATTTGTGACACATGGGACTACAATCCAAAAAGGCACCTCTTGACTTTGAAACATGAGAGTTAGGATTACTTTGAGTCAAGGAAAATTTCAAAAAAAAAGGCTAGAAATATACATTGACTTGGCCTACATAGCATCCAAACAACCAACATGGCTAAATTTTTATGTAGCACAGGTAGAGTATCAGAGGAACCTCATAATGGGTAAACCTCTCAGCACACAATTGAAATGTTTGGGATGGTCATGTAGACATGGAAAATATACAAGTTGATCCTACACACTTGATCTTGATCTTACTAACATTGTTTCTTCCTAAATCATCCACTTTACTAATTAATTTAATTAAATAATATTTATTTGATTAAATTCATTATATTCCCTCTCTTCATTAAATAAATCAAATTTATCTGATTAATTCATTCTCCTCTATTAATTAAATAAATCAGTTTGTTTAATTAATCCTACGGTCTCTCTTTTAATTAAATAATTCACTTTATTTAATTAATTCTCTAAGGTCATTTCTTTAAATTAAATAAATTAAACTTTATTTGGTTTAAATCTAATATCATCCTCTCTAATTAAATAAATCAATCTTTATTTAACTAAATCTAAAATCATTATTTCTCTCAACTTTGATTTATTTAAATCCTAAAGTCTAAGTCAAAATTGTCAAATCATCTAATCTCTCATTAAATTGATCAAATCTTGATTAATTTAATCTCAATAACTAAAATCCTCTAGATTTTACAAATTTCAACAATAAATCAATTTAATTGATTTATTATTTCCTCTATTTTCCCTTAGCTTGGCTTCAAAAGGGAATATTCCACAAATTTGAAAATCCCTCCAAAAGGGGATGGGTACTTCCAACAAGGAATTTAATGCCTCTCACATGTCCTTGGCCTTGAGCTAAGTGACATTAACTCCATTCTTCTTTGCCTCGAAATTGCCAACTTTCAAATTTCAAATTTGAATCTAATAGCAGTTATGGGCACATTCATCAAAATGTGCTCATTCCTCTTCCAATCACATGTAGACAAGTGGATTCTTCTCATTGGTTGGTCTTTTGTCCCACATTCACCCAAATCCTTCAATCTTCCATTCTTCAAATCTATAAATAAGAGGCTTCTCTCCTTATTTGATCATCCAGCATTTGAGTAAACTCACTTTACTCAATTTCATCTTCAAGCATATCCATTTTCATCTATTTTATCAAGTTCTTAGCTAGGTTATGCAGGAATTCAACCAAAGTGGATCAAATATTCATCAAATCATCACAAAGCTTGCATAGGAGTTGGGAAAGGGCCAATTTCTACACATAATTGGCACCAACTCCCCCATGGGATCAAGAGTTGATTTACATTGAATAAGATTTGATAGCTTTTGTTTATGTTTGCTTATGTTCTTCATCTCATTTCTTGTTCTTTGCAATTTAAATGGATTTCATGGGGAATCTTGATTCTAACTTGCATATGGATGTAATTATGTGTTCATTTCTTCTGTTTGTGCAGGTCTAGGAATGGGGTTCACAAGTCGGAAAGGAAGAAGGCAGATTTTTGGAGGTTCCAACAAGAGATGAGGTGCACCAATTCCCTATACAAAGACTTGCAACCATATGATGAAAGGTTTGATGAGGTTTATGATGAATAGGTCAATACAAACAATAGTAATCCAAAGACAAGTCATGAGGTTAAATAGGAGGAACTTCTACACTGTGCTTGCCATCCCCAAGAAGCAAACCAAAGGAAAGGATCGAGGTGAAAGGACTCACAAGTCACATCCTTTGTCATTCCATGAAGCAAAGGGAAAAGAACTTGACGGTCACCAAGAAGGTTCACTGTGGTTTTCGAAGGCTAGCTTTCAATGGGATCAAATGCCAAAGGATTAGAACATACTAGTTCCAGTTGTGGAAAGAGGAGGCGAGTCCAAGATCTAGGTAGACCTAGTCCATCATCTAGAGGAGAAGAAGAAGTGGAGTCTACTCTACAAGGTGTTTCAGCCATCGAAGCCTAGTTAACTTTCACTCCCTCTTCTTTCTGCGTTTGCATTACTGGTTAATCCTTTGCCCCCATCTATAGATAATAATCCTCCACCCACAAACCCTGATATTTTGGTCCTTAATGAACCCCCAACCATTTTCAATGATGAACCAGGTTGTGAAATAACCATGTGCATCGAATGAGAAACATCTGGTTCAACCTCTATTAATTATTTGATCACCTTATCAAGGGTCCCCATTGAAAGAGATAAAACATCCATGCTACCTGTCACTCTAGGTACATCCACTTCTGACAAAATATCTCTACTTTCACCCATTTCTCTTTTCACCTTGAGTGGTTTTCCCCTTGCCCAATCTCAATTTAGTATCCCACCATTTTCCATGATTGCACTCCCATTTTCCTCCCCACACTCTCATACATCTGAGGTCTCTTGTTCCATCACCCTTTTTGGTCTCCCTCTAGGTGCTTCCATCATCACACAAAGCATTGATACCCCTCAAAGTCTCCAAGAGAATTTTGATGCAACCAAGAATTCTTGACAAGATATAAAGTAAAAATGACATTTAAAGAATGCCACACAACCAGCTACTAAGAAGATTGAAGCTTGCTTCAATGAAGAGCGGAATTCTCTACTAATCACCACCATGGAGTGACTCATGTCCAAGCTAGAGAGACAAATGCAAATGGAGTATTATGATATTAGAGCCATGGGTTTGGATTTAAATGAAATTTGTTCGCTTGACAAGGTGGGCCTAGCCAAGGCCACCTAGAAGGTGGTATATGCTGATTTGAAAGGTTGGACAAAAAATGAAAAAGCATGAGGTAGAGTTGATAAATGTAAGGGAAATAGTGAACAGGTTGTAGATGGAAATCAAGGCCAAAAGTATTGAGATGGTCCACATAAGACAAATATAGAATCATCAAGGAGAAGCAACTAAGTTGCTCAAGGAGGCCTAAGGTGAACAAGTTTAGCTATATGCTGAAATTAAAAAGGTAAGATTTGAGCTTGCTATTGAGCACCAAACAAACACAAAGTACCAAAATACTCAGAGAAACATACAAAGAGAGCTAGACGATGTACGATCTATGGCTTTCAAAAATCTACAAAAGGCATAGGTAGAAGCCAAAAGGATAAGGAAAGAGAAATAGGAGGTCACGTTTTCTCTGCAAGCTTGCAACTAACAAATCAGAAGGTTAAACTCTGAACTAAAAATGCCTACCAAGAGAAGAATCAAATGGAGGAGAATGCAAGAGTGAGAGAGCTTCAGTTCCATCAAGAGTTAACTTCTCCACAAGGGTCTAGGATCGTCTCAATTTTGAGGAAATTGACATCCACACATTGGGAACAAATCACAGATGTAATTATCATTCTTAAGCCAGACCTACAATTTTTAATGGATGCTTGAGAATTAAATGAAAAATATTGGCTTAATGGCCAACCAAATTCTACAAATATATGCTCCCTAAGTCAAGGATTGTAAAATATAATTCCCAAATTGCACATGGCTACTAATGAGGCCCTAAGAAGTGTAGGGATTTTGGATCAGAGGGTCATTTCACATAAAGAAAGCGAGTTTATCCACTACCACAAAGTCACAACAAAGGAAAAAGAGAGACAAGTAGTGTTGAACAAAAGGGTCAACAAGATTAAGAAGGATTTCAATATTTTGCTTAGTTTCGGTTTTCCTCCTCTTGTATCATCGGATGGAGGTGTGCTATCAATTGAGCAGATCATGAATGCAATCAAACAAAAGCTCTGAACTTCTACAAAGCTCATAGGTTTAATCTTTATGCCCACCATTGATGAAATCGAGCACAAGATCTTTCCCATTTCTCATCTCTACTATCACCTTGGAGTTGTTTTTGCAAGATGGGGAGCAATTTATTTTAAGGAAGTCTTTGAGATAGATCAAGCATACTTGATCCTTTACACTCTCATTTGACCCACTAATTTGGATTGGGAGGTACAACATTCCACCCTCCTCAAACTCCAAGAACTTCTAGAGCTCTAGATTCATGCCTTTGCAAGAGAAGGAACCTTGTGAGTCACTAGAACTCTGAAGCAATTTTGCCTTAATCCTCTTTTTTATTTTTCAACTTTTATACATATTTGGCTTCGGGATGAATTTGTGCTTAAAAAAAAGGTTATTCTGAAAGGCATGCAATGTGCCATGTAGTGGTTGTACAACTTTTTTTTATTGTCTTCCTTTTGAGAGAAAGTGAGGATATGTGTTAGCTTGGCAAGAATTTTCTCTAAGGCTATTTTCATAACTCTAAAACTCTATGCCCGCTTGACACATCATCTCTTTGTTTCAGGTAGGTTACGTTTTTAAAAAATTGAACTCTTTTTGGAGTTTTTCGGAGCATGTTGGGTTTTCCTTGTTTTTAGGTTGGAAGTTTTGAGTTGGCGTTGTCAACCTATGTGATTGGTTAACCAGATTTTTCTAGACTATATTCTAGGATTCGAGTGTTTATAGAGAGAAATCCCTAATAAATATCTAAATTCCATAAACAAGGAAGTTGATTATTAATGAGCAAATATTGTCATGACCTAATAAAAGATCTATGATTAGATCGTAAGTTGTCAAATGTTGCATCTGATAGTATTTGATTCTAGGATGTTGGTGGTGACTCTGCCTTTCTAGCTATAAATAGGAGGTGGCAATAGAAAGAATGAGTTCCCAAGAAGTTCCCCTTTTTGGAAAAGAGTTCTCTAGCTTAAATCCATAGTTGTAGAAGTATTTTTAGAAGAAGTTGGCAGAACACTACTTTTCTCTGGCATGTTATAATTTTTTTACTCAAATTATTATTGGATTAACATTTGACCTTTGTTTTAAAGTTCATTTGATATTTAAGCATGATCTATTTGGAAGAACTTTTGAAATTTTGCATGTTATGGCCTTTTTCAAGTTCTTTCTTTCTCTTTTCTTTCAGAATAAAACACTGTTTTAAGCTTAATTCAAATAGTTTGAGTAGTTGATTTCCATGTTGTAAGCTTATATGATATAGTAATAACCCGCTGAAATTAGATTATGTATGTTGAACTTATCTAGTTTCTTTAAGGGTTATTGTTTCTCCATATTATATTTTAATAGGAGGAAGGGTTTATGCAATTTTTGAATGATTTTTTGTTAACTTTTGAAATATTTATGCTTGATCAGACATTAATGAGCACTTCCCATCAGGAGATTTGAAAGACTAAATTGTGCTTGTATTTAGTCTTTTTTTCTCATTCTCTTCCCAACAATGAAAGGTTGTGGCATTCCATGTCTAATATATCATTCAAAGAAAATGAATTGGGTTTGAAATGTTGTAAAAGTGTTAGCCCATCACCATTTTCATGTTTTATATTTACATTTTCTTCTATCCTTTTTCCCAAACTTAAAGAATATTTGAATTTATATAAAAACCATAGAGGTATTTAGTGAGGCGTAAATTGGACCCCCATTCGTTGAATTTCCCATAAGGCTATCAGAGAGGTGCAATCTTTGATGATCAACAAAAAATAATTGTTTATGTACATTTTTATCCTTTCTAAATTTTTGGTAGAGGTTTATATACCTTATTTAAATAATTAAAACTCAATAGTACTAAAGAGGATATTTTTCATTTTGGTGGATAAAGATGAGTTCAGTAAAAAATTATATTTTTAGTTTCTTGTGTTTTACACTCTGTACATGTATTAATTCATTTTATTGATTCAAACATGTAAAAGAAGTAAAAGAAATGATTGCATATTCACAAAAAATACTAGTGTTTAATTTTTCAATAATTTTTTCTATTTTGTAAATAGGATTGATATGTTAAACTATTATCTAGTATAAAAAAAAATTAATGTATTTTTTAATAATATTTTATCAAAACTAATTCAATACTTTTAATTTAGAGATAAGAGTGATCTAGTGGTACAAATAAAAGTATTTATTTTAATTTATGGGGGTATATTTAAATCCATAAGATTTCACCCGACATTAATAGACACAAATTAGAAAAAAACTATTTTCAAGTGAAACATTACATTTTGTATTACACACTCATGTGCACTAGATTTCATGTCCAATCACAAAAACACATGGAATAACCATCACTAATTCACCAATAATTGTGGAACAAGTGGAATACTTCAAAAATCATGGGATAATTCACCATGATGACTATGCAAGATGATAAAGCTTTATCTGTGACAAAGATAAGATACTAGTGCATAATCTTGTTCTTTCACAAACATATGTAGTATCAATGAGTGTCACACTGTAATAATAGATATTATAAGACAAATCAAGATCATAGTCTACTAAAGTAAATACCTACAATATAAGTATGTTTACTAGGAAGTATGAGGCCTTAGGAAATTGATTGAATGACTCGTGTTTTTTTACCAAGGCATACATCCCAATAAAAGGGAGAGGATACCATGTAAGGTATACAATATTATGATAAATTGAGATTAAAGTAACATTTGGTATGCAAAAGGGAACATCTTTTTTTGATAAGTTTTATTTGAAAAAGGCTATGAATTGCCTACTATTTCATTATAGTGAAACATAATACATAAAATCAACATCAACATAAAACTTAGACACCAAAATAAATATTGGATACTATAATTTCTACATTATAGTCTTACAATTGAACAATAGTCCCATCTTTATTTTGTAGTCCTACAAAAAGTCTCAAGATATAACTTATTTATGGATAACTACATAGGATCATTTTCTAGAATTCTCCAAGGGTTTTCCTATAACTATCTCAATTCCTCAAGAAATTAATCACTTAGAATTAGTTTAAAATGTTCTAGGATTCTAACCATAATAATTCCAATTGTTATAAGACTTAAGGAATCATACTTGAAAATAGGAATATGATGAATATGAAATTCAAAAGACTTATTCAAGTCTCAAGCCCACTATAAATTAATGTTTACATTCATTTAAACACGTATTTTATATGATGTAGGCAAGCCATGAGATAGCTTGATGGAGCTCCACCCAATTCAAGATTTGTTTCTTCAAGGAAGATCTTCACAAAGATGTATATATATTTTGTAATCAGTTGGTTTTGTTATGTAAGCCTTAACAGGGGTCCCTTGGTAAAGTGAATAAGAGATTTTAGGGGATAATTTTGTAGGAACAATGTAATAAGAGGGGGAATGTTGGCATATTAGTTATATATTTTATTACATTGTTAGTGAGCATGTTAGTGGAAAAAAATTCTATTACAATTAAACCGTTACATTAACTACTCATTCAATTACTTGTTTAAATGATTTGCACTACTTCAAATAGTATATTGAGCTTTATAGTCTTCAGTTTTTTCTTTCGCATTCTATATTAGAAATACCCATTCCAATAATTTAGTATTAAAAAAATAACATTTTAAATTTCCCTTAAAAGTTCCTAAAAATGCATCACTTCCATTCATGAAATTAATAATTTTATTTTTAATAAAAAACTACAAGATTAATAAAACAATCAGCTCTATTTACCATTCCAAATAAATGAATAAAAATTAAATTCTAGAAGGAAAATGCCTTAATTTTATAAGATTGAATGTAAGGGTTTGAAGCTAACCCTTTTCTTTCCCAATACACTCCAAGATTTTCCTAGATCCAAAAATTAATATCAAGCACTTGCTCTTCTCCAAATTAAAGTCTCCACTTAAATTCAATTATTGATATATACTAGAGAAGATATGTAATCAATAAAGACATATTGAGTGTTTGTCTATATATTGGGTTATGGGAGGACAAAATTCTTAACATAAATATTTTGAGTTTGTTACACAAAGTATGTTTTATAAATAGGATGGGCACGTGGTATTTTAATTGTGGTTTGGATCATTTTGTTTAATATTATTTTTTGAAGTCATGTACATTAATTTTTTCTACTTATGGTTTGGAGAGTCATTAGGTTTTTGATGCTTCACAAATCTACTATGTGAGCTTGGTTGTTCACCGGGAGGTCTCTTCCTACTTAAAGCAACAGGGATAGAAATAAGAGCTAATCAATCTAGAATGAGTCCTTCTAATTGATGCGTCTCTCAGAAGATATTGAAAAAGGTCAACCATCTTCCATAAGAAGAGAGAAAGACATCTCTCATCCTCACAAGTCATGAAAGATTAAAAAGAAACAAGAATAACTTTAAGGTGATCAAAATAAATCTTTGAGTTCATAATAGAAAGAAAATCTAAATATAAAATATTTCTAAGCCTGTAGTTATAAAGAACATATTGAAAAATATGACACTATTGAAATATTGAAAAATAAATCAATACAAAATTGATAGAAACAAATCCTAAATTTTGTAAGTAAATCTTTTACAAAATATTTAAAGTTCAAAATATCTTAATGAAAAATAAATTAATTATTAAATTAAAAATCTCTTCAAATATAACCCACATAAATTATAAATAGACACTAAAAAAATTCAATACTATTACCCTTATTTATCTCCTATTTGAAGAAATCACAGAACATTCACAATTTTTTGAAAATAAAAAATCTAAAACTCACACACCAGGAAAGCAGAGAACGATTCTATTATGAGTTTCTTAATACATGGTCTGTACTCGTGTATTTATACAAATCTCTTCGGATACGAAGAGACAGGAGAATAGCAATAGTCATATGACTGTTGGGCTTCACATCTCAACAATCTCCCCCATGAAGTCCAACCGGCATAGCCATGCACTGTGTCATCCCTGCATTTCCAATCTTATCTTCACATCACAGTCAGGCTGGAAGTTTTCAACTTCGCCAAGTTTTGTTCACAAACACTCTGAATTAATCGTCTCCAAATCCAATCAGAAGCAAAGATATCTTTCCCTACAATTTTTCCAGTGGCAAACCCACCTCCAAATTGTACAAGAGTCACTTCTTCCCAAAACACATCATCATTCACAGCTAACAGTGCAGAATCGATGATCTCAAAGCTGTTTGTAGCATCAATAATGAAAACTATTGTCGTGGCTGTCATACCATCCGTCTCTGTCAACGACTGATTAAGGACTCTATCTGAATCTCTCACCCTTATAGGTTCATACGCTTCATATCTCTCACCTCCAGCTCAGAAAACCATAATTACTCCATTAGTTAAAGAGTTTGGATTTGAGGTAATATCTACCACAGCTTGCTCTACCAGCAAAGCAACATCATAATCATCATGATCATCATCAGAGATAGGCTCATGTTTACTAAACAACACTATCTCAGAACCATGCCTATCCACTTCGCAAAAAATGGAAAACGTGGTGTCCTTTTCCCAATGACACACCTCAACTCATCAGTCTGTCGTAAGCAAGAAATCTTCCTCATCAAATCTTCAATCAACATTTCTTTGTCTTCAGCCTGAGCATCAATTGCATTTACGGAAGCAAAGCCATGGTATTCACCACTCCCAAGATCTTGAACACACCTTTTACCAATGTTTACTCCATCAAACGGTGGTTGGTCATATTTGCGCCTCTTTGCCTTTGCAATCTCTTGTTCTTCTCTAGATTGATCTAAGAAGTCTTCCTCTTCGTCTCTTTTACTTTTCCTTTTTTCTTCATAAATGCTACTTCTGTGACGCCTTTTTCTCCAATCCGCATCATCACTGGCATCCTCTTGGTCTGTCATCTCCCTACGCCTCTGTCATTGCTTCTTTCTTTTCTTCTCGGTGGATAGAGGGACATTCCCAGGAGGCAGCGATGAAAGATGCGTGGAGCTAATAGATAGCTGCGTAGAAACAAATGAAGGAAGCACACCTGTATTAGATGGCTGTGTATTAACTTTAGGAGGCAGTGCAATACCCTTTACTTGGTGCGTAATATCTCCAAGATCAATCCATCCCTCCTCGAGTAGTTTTTCATTTTCTCTTTTTGGCCATTTGAAAGGGCGGTTGGCTAGAGTTCTTTCTCCGTCATTTCCATCCTCAAAGGAGCACTTGATCTTCCTGCCCGCTTTAAAAACTTTCCTATCTCTATGCGCTTAATCTTCCTGCCGTCTCCATCTTCTCTTTCTCGTAGTTTCTTGCAACGACTTATCTCTGCCTGTCGTTACTTGCCCGGGGCTTGAAGTCAAAGAAGCCCTCGGCCTATGCTTGTGACTGTGCAGCTTCTCCCTCGTACGTCGTGGACTACCACGTGACCTCCGCCTGAAGCTGTTTGGATTGTTTCTTTCACAATCATCTGCCTTGGGTCAAGCCCACTTGCCTCTGCGGTGACAAATACATTCTTTAGCTCTCTGCAAATTCTGCAGACTTGTTGCCACAACACAAAACCCATCGGGTAGCCTGACCACCTCGTCGCCATGGCTCATCCATACAGCCTGCCTCTCTTCCACAGACTCATTCATACTTTTATGGCTTTGTATTACGGGGTCCTCTTCCATCTTTTCGGTTTCACCTGCGTCCTTAAGCCCTTGGAATTTCTCCTTAAATTTCTTCTTTTTTAGGTGGCCTCTTCGCTCCATACGAGAATTGAACAATTTTTCACATGTGACCTTGAGGTGCTTCTTCCATTGTTGCCTCTTCAAGCTCTCTTTAACGACATTTTATGAGCCCTCATTGTGAGCATATCCATATATAAGTCACCTGGAAATTTTTGCAAAAGCATCCTCTGCCACATCGGCTTTCGGGTTTGGTGCCCCAACAATTTTGTCTTTTTTTGATGCCCCAACAGCATCATCATCCGCTTCCTTCAATGGCGGTCCTTGGGTAATTTTTCCAGAAACAACACCAATAACAGTGGCACCAACACCACTTCGCTCCATATTTTCCCTTTGTGCAAGGGTCCTCAATTCCTACAACCTCTCCTTGACATCAGCATCCTCCGGTATAGATTTTTCACCAGCTGCATCTGTGCTATCGACCTCTTTTGCACCAACAGATTCAATGGGCTCAAGCTTTGCGACGCCATTTTCATCGTCCGATGCTAGATTCGCAATTGGCTTAGGCATGGGATTTTCTTTTGGAGCCCATGATACTTCCCCATCACATGGGGATTCATTCTCCTCCAAAACAATCTGCAGAGCACTTTCAGACCTTCCTACGTCTGGTTCCTCTGCCCCTTCTTCCTCTCTTGCTTTCTTTTTCCTTTTGGATCACTGCTTTCTTCTACGTTTATGGTGCTTCTTCAAATTGTCATACTCCTCATAATGAAAAATATCAACAGTCTCTGCAAACGACACTTTCTTCTTTCGTGTTGCCCAAAGATCTATCTGAGGCACCCTATCCTCGAACCAATACTCGGGAGCCCTATCAACTCCTCTTCTACGATCACCACCAGATTCCAACATGTCTATGAAATCTTCCATAACAAATTTAGTTTCAACATCTAATTCATCCAGAAACTTTGTTCGAGCAGCCCCAAAATCAAATGATGGCGAGTCTTCAATAGGATGAACAACTTCATTATAAAACTCTCTAGAGCCACAGGACCAAGACATGAGAACTCGGGCCCAATCATCCAAAGCTGCTACTTCCATATCTGCTCAACTTCATAACCTTGCTCTGATACCAATTGTAGAGAATTAAAGAACAGATAAAAAACATAACTAACAGCAGAATAAATAAACAGATTGTGAACACACACAACAAAATAGCATAACACCAGTTTTAACGTGGTTCACCATAAAATGGCTACGTCCACCAGGAAAGCAAGGAAACACTCTTATTCATCCAATGATACAATACACCAATACATAGACTATACACATATATTTACCCATTCATATTCAGCTAAGAACTGAACAGATGAAGAGTTGAATGACCATTGGGCTTCACATCCCAACACTGCCAGCATTAAATTCCAGCTACCGTGCGATTTCAATTTTGGTCTGCATCATATTTGACAAATCTACTCACATGTGTGAAATTTATTTTCTCCATCCTAGCTTATTTTTTCCTTCATTTCATTCGATGTATTAGAACAGCTTTTGAATGGAAAACCAAATCAATATCTTCTTAGACAAGTTTTTCATTCGTATGTTCTAGAATAGTCTAGTTTTTCTTAATAGAAGATAGTAGTTTATTTGTAAGTGTCGAATGTAATGTGAGGTGAATGAAAACAAGGGCAAAGCAGTCAATTGCTGTAGTAACAACATTTTCTGAAGCAGCAGTTTGAGGAAGCTCAGTCTGTGTTATTATTGTAGCAACAGCCAGAACAATCAGAAAATAGGGGAGTTCATTTTGTTATTTTCTGAGTACAAAAGTAAGAGCAGTAGCTCTGTATTTAGTCTATGACAACAGCTAATGTATGTTTTGAAAATATATATGAAATGCAAATTATAGCAGCTTGTACATGTGTTTAAATTAAATTTTCTGCAATTTTATTCATCCCTGCTCTGTTCAATTTTGTTTTGTATATGTTCTCCGCCTCTTCCTTCACAGAAAAATTGAATCCTTATATTGCTAACACCGTAAAATAAATAATGTAATAATCTACTTGTAAAAAGCTTGAATAACAGAGATCTCCTAAACTCACTTACAAGAAAGCTGTCGTCAAATATCCACCGCAGGAAATAACAAGCACCACTGTTTAATAAATAGTACAACACATGATTTTATTCAATCCAAAAAAATCTCTTGTTTTCTGCGAAGTGGACCTGTGCAAAAGTGCATAATGAATGGTGCTCGTTTATCCACTTTTCTGATAATGCGCTTTACTTAAAATATCCTCAATCCCAACGTGCAAATATATCAAAAGTATCAAGCAAAAAAATGGTTTGTTTGTTAGTGCGCACTAAAAACAAATACAGAAGCTGAAACTCACGTATCGTACAAATTAGTTCTCCTTTTCAAATTGTATACTCGTCCTCACAGTTTACCAAACTCTTAGTATTTCAAGTGCTTGCACTGTTTGGTTTACGTCTGCCACACTCTGCTTTGGTGAAGAGTCAGATCTACATAGTTTCTTCATCCAATCAACGTCAAAATTTCCTGAATCATAATCCCACTTAGCCATATACTAGCTTGTGTTTTTTCATGGACTGTAGGTAAGCCTTTATGAAAGGCTTAGATAAAATTGGTGACCTTGCAACGACTATTTTTAAGGGCCACTATTACTGACACAGTTAGGTGGAATCAGGATTAGAGGATCAAGCAGGCCTTTCAGATCTACATAGTTTCTTCATGCAATCAACCTGAATCAGAAGCCCACTAAGTGGTACAATTAGGCATATAGTAGCTTGTGGTTTTTCATGGACCAGAGTCAAGTATGAGGGCTGTAGATAAGCCCTTATGAAAGGCTGTTTGAGGTTATTGGATGATCTTTTGTATTGTACTTTTGATTAGTGGTGGATTGGTCATTGGAATAACATTCTTGGCGACAGCGGTTCGGGGAGCGATATAGGAAATTAGAGGCTGCAAAACGTTTGGAAATTGTAGGTGAATAAAGAATGGCAATGATATATAAAGACAAAGATGTCAATAAATCTGTAGTATTACATAAATTACAATGGCAGAAGAATATAACAATAGAGCTCAAACGACATCAATGGAGAAAACGTGTGGGAAGGGTTCTCACTGCCACATCTGAGCTCTGCATATAATCGAGTTTGTTGGTGCTTCCACTCACAAGGAGGGATGATAAAGACGTATTGAGTGCTTGCCTTTATATTAGGATTTGGTTATTACTCAAGTTGTGAAGTTTGGGTTCAAAAGGAATTGGGTTCCATTTTTCATGAGGTGGAGGTGGAGGTGGATTAACAATATGAAAAAAGAGGGGATATTGATGTAATTTTTTAATTATCATTTTAATATTATTTTTTAAGTTTTGTAAATACATTTTTTTGAGTTTAATAATAATATTTATTTAATAGTTTTGGAAAGATATTATTGGAAGATGAAATCTATTTTTGTGTTTATTTTGAATATTGTTTTCTATATTAATAAATCTTTGTACTATATAGTTGATATTCTACTGATATAAATATATATCATTTTTTATGAATAGAGTTTATTGTGTATAATTTGAATTTGTTTGTTAGGTCTTTATATTCTAAAGTGGAAAGTACATAAATAGGAGTAATTTTTAAACATTCTTAAATTAAATTATACATGAAGTAAGTTAAATAATTTGTTTTGAATTAAAATAATATTATTTTAATCAACTGCCCCATCCAAGCTTGGGAGAGGTTGTTCGAAGATAATCTCTCTCAAGCAGACTTCAATTTGATTTTCAAAACAGGTAGTATGCGGGAGGAGGATGCAATTCACTCTGTGCTGGGTGAGGACATTATCCGCCCGAGAGCCCGCCTAGCCTTATTCCCATCTTTGGTGCTATCCATTTTTCTATCAAATTGTATGGATTTGTTGCAATCTCTGGGGGATTTAGAGAAAACTATTCTAATTTGTAAACCCTCAATTATGTGAGAAGATTGACGTGTTGTATCTCGTCCAAAAGTATGATTTATTTTCTAGGGAGGGCTATGTTGGTGGCCTTTTTCCTCATGAATATATTAAAGAGAAAGCAGGATTTGAAGAAATCTTCAAAGCCATTCAACTGGGGCTTCAACTTGGTAATGACTATGTCCTATTGTCAGCGTTAACCAAAAATGAGAAATGGATTTTTGGTTCCCTAGAGGCTGAAGTGAAGGAAAAATTCTATGCAATCTCTTTGCTCAAGGAAATAACAATTACGACTGTTTAATAGTACAACACATGATTTTATTCAGTCCAAAAAGAAATCTTATTTGTCTGCAAAGTGGGCCTGTGCAAAAGTGCATACTGAATGGTGCTCGTCTATCCACTTTTTCTGATAATGCGCTCTACTTAAAATATCCTGAAAAGTTTTAAGAAGATAGATTCGGGGTTTCTGTTTCCTTAATCCGAACGTGCAAATATATATCAAAAGTATCAAGAAAAAAATGGTTGTTTGTTAATGCGCACTAAAATAATTACAGAAGCTGAAACTCACGTTTGGACAAGTTAGTTCTCCTTTTGAAATTGTACACTCATGCTCACAGTTTACCAAAATCTTAGTATTTCAAGTGCTTGCACTCTTTGATTTACGCCTGCCACACTCTGCTTTGGTGAAGAGTCAGATCTACATAGTTTCTTCATCCAATTAAGATCAAAATTTCCTGAATCATAATCCCACTTAGTCATTTACTAGCTTGTGTTTTTTAAGCCCTGTAGATAAGCTCTTATGAAAGGCTTAGACAAAATTTGTGACCTTTCAACTACTATTTTTAAGGTCCACTATTACTGACACAGTTAGCAGGAATCAGGATTAGAGGATCAAGCAGGCCTTTCAGATCTACATAGTTTCTTCATGCATTCAATTAGGCATATACTGGCTCGTGTTTTATCATGGAGTAGAGTCACCGAGGGCTGTAGATAAGCCCTTATGAGAGGCTATTTGAGGTAGTTGGATGATCTTTTGAATTGGACTTTTGATTAGTGGTGGGTTGGTCATAGGAAATTAGAGGCTGCAAAACGTTTGGAAATTGTAGGTGAATAAAGAATGGGAATGATATATAAAGACAAAGATGTCAATAAATCTGTAGTACATTAATTACAATGGCAGAAGAATATAACAATAGAGCTCAAACGACATCAACGGAGAAAACGTGTGGGAAGGGTTCTCACTGGCACATCTGAGCTATGCATATAATGGAGTTTGTTGGTCCTTCCATACATAGAGGAGGGATGATAAAGACATATTGAGTGCTTGCCTTTATATTGGGGTTTGGTTACAAAATTTGTAAGTCAACTCGTGGAATTTGGTTTAAAAAAAAATTGGGTTCCACTTTTCATGAGGGACACAGACAGGGACAGGGACGAGGATGGGAGGGGCAGCGGATTAATAAGAGTAAGTCTTGTTTTTTGAATTGTGGTTTATGAGGATCAGTAAAGACATTTAAAAAAAAAAGGGGAGATTGATGTAGTTTTTTAATTATGATGTAATTTTAAAATTAAAAGAGGGGTAAAAATTATTAAATTCAAAAAATAATAATATAAATTAAGGGCATTACATAGTTCTATCAATTTCTATTAATTGGTCCAACTTTTGTAACAAATCTAGGGGTAATTAACTCCTTTCCACGATATTCCAATCTTGTAGATGATCTGAAACCCATTTAGCCAAACAGTTAGCAACCCCATTCCATTCACGTGGAATATGACAGAAAGAAACAAAATCCAAGGAAGCACACAGATACAAAATGTACTAACGTACTCATTTCCACTGGGGCATCTGAAAAAATCAAAGAATTTTTAATTTCGATGTCGGCAACATCATTCTTTGAACCAATGCAACAAGTACATTGCTTCAAAGAGGGGCAAAATGTAGACATCCAAAAATAACATTATGCATTCCACTGTAACTAACATTATGTATTCGTTTCTTCTACTAATCAATTAAAGCAATTTATTGATTAATTTCCTAAGGTTCATTAAATAAATCAAATTATTTAATCCTTATGTTCTTCTCATTTGATTTAATAAATGAAATTGATTTAATCAAATGTCAAATCCCTAAAATCCCCTAAGTTAATTAATCTAAATTAATTAGCTTCTAATCATGATTACTATTCTCTAGCTTTTGACTCAACTAGAGTCAAATCCAAACTCTTAACTAACCCACCCACTTGCACCAATAAATCATTTATTTGATTTATAGTTCCTCTAATTACATTCAAAATGGCATCAAAATGGAATATTCTTCCATTTTGAATCTTCCCCCCAAAAGGGACTTGTCCCTTTCAACAAGGTTTTAAATGCTATTTGCACAAGTCAACATAGCATTTATTGCACTTTTCATCCCCCCAAAACATGTCAAGTCATTCAAATTCAAATTTGAAATTGGCACATTTGCCAAAACTTGCACATTCCTCACCCTCTCACACCTTGACAAGTGGCATCTTGTCATTGGCCCATGAATGATCCCACATTCATCAATTTGGCCTCTCCTCTCTTCAAGCTCAACTATAAGTTGAAGGCTTCTCTCCTTCAAACAACACAACAGCCACATATCCAAGCATCTACACTATAGGCAACCTGAGTTCAAGCATCTCATTGTCTATATCATTATCTTGGCAATCTAAGCTTATCAAGGATTGGGAAAGGGCATCCTTTCTACATCATAAGGAGCACCAATCCAATATGGGATAGATTTGTATTTAGGTTTTATATGCTTCCTTTGGTTTTGTTGTTTAAATGTCTCACATAGCATATTTAGCTTGACGCAATATCTCATAAGGATGTGTGTTTCTGTTTATATTGTTTTTGTCATGTTAACTAACCAATTTGCAGATTTCACCATCCTACAAATGGCGCTAGAAGGAAGGCAGAGTCTATGTTTGTCTATGCTCATATTTGAATAATTCACGTTTTTCTATGAGCAACATTCATTTGACTTTTGTCTTATGACACTTTTTTTTACATATTATTGCTGAAAGATGATCAAAATTTTAATTGTTAATAGCTAAAATTTTTCTCAACTATTGTCTTTTTATGAAGCACATACATGTGTCTTTTGATGCTTTTAAACTTTGGGAGACTGATTGTTGATCGATTCGTAAACAGTGGTCACATATGCTTTGATAAAAAGTCAATGAAAATTGATTTACCAGGTCTCTCTTGGATTGGTACGTATTGTTAAGATCAACTTTGCATTTTCTTACCTTTTCTCTGATGTCAAAGCCATTGGAGCTTCTGAAATTCATTTTGATACGTCCAATATGGTTTTCCTATGGTAGACTCAATTTGAAATTTTAGAAATATGGATGGGCTTGAATGGATTTTTTTTTTTCTTGACCCTGCTTGTGACAATTTGAATCTAAAACACTGTTAGCGATACACGGTAGGATATATATACATATATGCTGAAATGTCTTATGATTGCAGGCATTCAAGGTCGAGTACCTTGCACTCGTTGTTTCTTCTTCTTTAGTGTTAGCCATCCCCAAGTGTCTTCTGACATCCTTCCTCCACTTCTTTCTTCCTTTGTCATTCATCCCTTCTCTCCTTCTTCCCTCCACTTTACTCTTCTCCTCTTCTCTATCTCCGTAGCCTCCTTCCTTTCTCTGTTTATCTCCCCGCAGCCTCCTTATCTCTCCACCACCGCACCGCCTCCTCTTCTACTCCCTTCTTTCCATTTCTCCTCCTTTATTCTGTCATTCCTTCGTCACTCCTTATCCCTCCACTCCTCCCTTCATCCAGCTGGTTCATGCCCAACTCGCGGGAACCGAGTGGCATGAACACCACTGTCGCCAACTCCAATCTACTGTTACGGGAGATGTGTGGTCTAAAAACCATGTTTGACTTCACCACCTCCACACTAGACATTGTTAGCGGCTGACGCGGATTACAGGAATAGGGAGGGCAAATTAGGAAGGCGTATTTCAATTTTGATAGAGAGACCGCAAAACAAAGGGGCGACCAAAGCTAAGAGAAGGGCAAAGCTTGTGGGAAATCGGTGTTACACCTACCATTTTGTCAGGCAGTTCACGTGCCTAGTCTATGCTTCCCCCACTCGCATAACTGTCCACATATTCCCATCCTGCAGTAAATACACTATTAGACTACAGCCAAGAAATCACAAAATTATTTCATGTCAGAATATTGAACAAAAGTCAACCAGCGCATCCTATCAAACTGACAATCTTCAGATTTTCTTTGTCAAAGCGTATTGATTTTCCTCGATTTCAATCTAACTTGTCCCTATTGCTACTGCTTTAGCGCCATTCGTACTTGTTGCACATTGAATTGTATGGAGAATCAATAAAATTTCAGTCAATTGTGGAAGGCGTAAGAAAGAAGAAAAAGTGAGTTCAGTTCTTTTCTATATTTTGTCATTATGAATTCATTGGGGATGTGACCTTGAGATGTCGATTGATGCACTCGATAGAAACGATTCATTGTTTTTGTCTTGAACCATGAGTATCTGCTAAGTTTCACCGTAATTTCCCTTAACATTAATAGTTGTGGCTGCTGAGTTTCATAATAATACAGATTTTATGTGAGTAATTTCTTGGCTGCAATAAATGTTTTGAGATTGGCACCTACTTGCTTACTTGCTTATTTGTATTGGTATAGCCTCAAAATTTATGGTGCAGGCCTATGAATGCAGGATGACTTTATAGGCTCACGCATTCATGATCAATGAGGACCTTTCTCCAAAGGGACACAAATTTTATCATCTATATCAAAGCTATTTATTATTTTAGGGGTGCATAAAATCTGATCTCTTTTAGTACTAGCTTTGTAATAGCCATCCTTATAATAAATTTGATCTGTGAATTACTTTGTAATGTTTTGTAGGTTGCCATTAGAATTGGGCATTGAATTAAGCAACACAAACAGATTGGAGTTAAATTGAAAATTGGAATCAAAACTTGAAAAGCATTTTTTAATGCTTGTTTTAACAATCTTGGAGCTTCCATTTACTACCCTTTTTTTTTTTCTGTTTTTAGCTAATTCACTTTTCAATTTGGGCTTAAAATCAATCAATGACTTGATCTTTTCAAAGTTGGTTAAAATTGAACTTTAGACACTTACTAGATTTCAATTTCGGACTAAAATTGAACAAGGCAACCTTCACACTTGGATTTTGGTGCTTAAAACGAATTCATCACTGCTTTTTGGACTTAAAATGAACAACTGTTTGTCATATTTTGCAATCTTTTTCACAAAGTAATATCATCAAAAAGACGTATGTGCTTCTCTCGCGCCTCACGGCAACCTTGAGAATCAAAAGTCTTTTTTTTGATATTAAGTTGTCAAAAATATTGCCTCCACACTTCGATTTGGGATCTAAAATTGAACAAAACATGCGAGTGTGAGCACAATATATTGCGGAGGTTCTCCCCTTTGTTTTTCAACAAGGGTTGTGTGAACGATGGGATATGTTAGCTCGCTATTGTTTATCTTAGAGGGCCTGCCTTGTGGGAAAAAGTAATCACCCAAGGGAACGACCCAACCGGGAACACGCTCAAGCCAAACGACTTCCAACCGGTATATAAGTGTGGATTCTTGAGGAAAGTTCAAGAATCATGAGGATTATTCCGACGAGATGGACAACAATGGACTCTCGCCGACATTGGATAATCCCCCACGAATGGAATGCCCAAATTAGAACCCCTTGTTTAGAAATTGGCCAAAACCTTGTCTATCTTGTTGGTGCAAGAGGTCATGTCCTTTGAAGCCGCCCCACGTAACATGCGGTCTTGTTGTGGAAATGGAAAGTATGCCATGGGAGATTCATGGGTACTAATGCTTGGCTGACCCGAATAAGTGAGTGCCGTGGAGGGGAGCCAGTGTGGTCAAGCATTTAGCCATTCGCACAAGATATGCGCAGCTGGATTTATCCAAGTGGGAACCCAACAAGGTATTGTCTCATCAACCTAGGAGTGTGAAAGTGCTTGGAAAAAACACATTGCTTGATCTTGAAAACATTTGGAAAACAAACATACACAAAAACCTTGAAATTTCAAACACCTTGTGGGGAACAAATACCTATTGACGAACTTGCCCACTCTTGCTTTCCCTAGGGATCACATTCCTAGAGGTTTCTAAGTGTGCAAATTCTACCATCATTTGTTTCCAATAAGGATAAACATAAGGAACTTTTGCCCTATTTTCCTCGATTTCCGCATAAAGGACCTTGTGGAATGAGAAAGAGAATGGGACATTAGACATATAGTTTGAAAACCTAAGCAAGCAAGTGTCTTGGATAAAAAGAACCTCATTTAACCAAGATAAAAGACAAATTTGATTACACATGTGTTTTCTAACATGATCAAAATCCCAAAAACTGAAGTTCAAAAAGCTTAGTGTGAAAGCTAGTGAGGAGAATCTTGAGAGACTTTTCGAGTTCAAAATATAGCGTGTTCTTCAACACCGAGGTCTTGTAAGCAGAAGTGTCATCTAGGTCAAGTCTATGATCAAATTCAATCACTTTCATCCATCTCTCAACCATCAAAATCTGTCAAAATCACCTCACCAACAACTCTTGGAAACTTTGTAAACATCTTTTATGCTAAACTTTTAGGTGAAATCAAACCTCTTTGTTTGACTTAACACATCTAGTCAAACCATCATCTTATACACAAGTTCTCTCTTGGATAATACAACTTCCTAGGGTTTATGAGTTCATCTTGTTTGGCTTAACACACCTAGCCAAATATCAAATCATCACCTCGTTTGACTTGACGCACTTAGTCAAACTACCATCTTGTGGGAGTTCACTCTTGGATAACACAACTTCCTAGAGTTTTACAATTACATTTATCACTCTTGTTTGACTTAACACACCTAGTCAAACCATCAATCCAATCACGATCAATCAAAGTCCTAAAAAGTTTAGCATTTCCTTCAAAGTTTCTTTAAGAGTTTCATTCATCTGTATCATTCATCTTTCGTTTATCTCATCCTCATTATCGTTTTGATCCTTATATTATCCTAGTTTTTCACTTCTTTGAACCTAAGATTTAGACCGATCTAAAGGATTAGAGGCTCATCTCTTACATTCTTGAAAATTGATCTTCATTTTATGGTTCAAACTCAATCTCAACACAAGAGGGACATGGAGTATAAATTTAATCCATCCATCATGAGCAATTCGATTCAACCAAACTATTCAAGCCTTGCAATACCATTTGATTATCATAGCTTGTACAATGCATACATGGGAGCTTTATCTCATACAAACATCAATGGTACACCAAATATGAGCATACCCAATCCAAAGTTTGGAACACCTTTCCCAATGATAGAATTAAATCCAAGTCCAAATCTGCAAATCTATCAACCAAACACTCAATGCATGAGTTTTCCAAACAACATTATCCCACAAAATCCATACATACCAAGTGCAACTTTACCAAACATGACCATTTCAAATCCACACTTGGTAAACTTTGGGGTTGACATGTTTTCAAATCCCCCTAATGTTGTTCAAAATCCTAGCAATATATTGGCAACTCCATATGTTGATTCAAGTCAAGGTAACACCATGCAAAATCAAAGTTACCTAAATCAAGGAAATATGATTCTAGACCACAACAATGTTCAATTTCAATCCATCATGCCAAATCAAAATATCATACCAAATCATTCCATTTTCCCATCGATATCGCAAAAATAGATGGAAACCATCCAAGCAACCCCAATAATCAACACCATTCCCATTCCACCACCACCGCCACCACCGCCAAAACATAACACGACCAATTCATTCTCCATCATGTTGCAAGTTGCATAAGAAGCTTCCCACAAAAAGGCACTCCAAGCCCAACAAGCTACACAGCTAGTTGCTCAGCAAGCACAAGCAGCTCAAGTAGCCCAACAAGCGCAAGCGCAAGCAAAATTCTACGCACTATTGCAATCAATCCAAGAAGAAGTAGCACAACAAAGAGCCCAACAAAAGGCTTTGTTGGCACAAAAACAACATGACGAACAACAACCGTTGTTGGCTCAGCAGCAAACGCAGGCCTTACCTGCCCAACAAAGCTTGCAACAGATTCCCACCGCAATTGTTGAAAACAATGATCAAGATCTATCCATCAATGAACACATTGAAGATGTTCCCATCTCATTCAATGATCAAATCATCATACACCAAGAGTCACTTTTCAATCACGATCAAAACTCACTGACGATACCCAACAATGATCCAATCCAAGAAACATTAACATCATTTTATCCTATGTTTGAGAACATTGACAATCCCTCCACCAAAATTATTGAAAACAATGATCAAAATCAATCCATCAATGAGCACATTGAAGATATGTCTACCCCATCCATTGATCAAACCATCGTTCATCAAGAGCCACTTTTTAGCGATCTATTTCAAGATGTGTTAACATTATTTGATCCCATTGACATAAACCAAGGTCCATCGACCAATGATCATATCAAAAATGTCTCTACATCACCTTGTGAGTTAGAGGACATATCTCAAGAATGTATTCCAAAGCATGATCAAAATCTTCCACCAAGGTCTAGCAATGGCCCTTCCAATGACATATTGACATCCTTTGACCTCACGATTGAGAATAGTGAAAGAATCTTGGACACTACACTTGATCCAAATCCATTCAAAGAACAAGTGGATATTAATCCACTTCCCATGCCTAAGGACGATGTCCAAGAACCCCTTGTAGACAATCCATCCTTTGAAATTGACCCATGTCAAGAATGTGATCAAAAGCATGGCAAAAGCAATTCCAGAATTAGTCAAAATCAAGAATTTGTATCTCTGAGATACTACAATGATCTAATGGGCACTCTTTTATCTATACAAGATGCCGCAAATGATGACCACATCCACATAGGACATACTCCTCCATCTACCCATAAGATGCTTTCTTTGGATGGACACGTGGATGATCTTCAAAAACAAGAGTCTCATACTCTTCAAATCATTACCAATGAACAAGAGTTTCCTATTCTTAACATTTGTACACATGATCAAGATGTAGACAAATGCATAGACATATCAGAAATGGGTCAGGAAGACGGTTTCTACATAAGTTGTGAATCAGAAACATCATGTGAAAGCATATCAAGAATAAATCATGAGGAAGACTTTTGTGTGGACATTGAAGCATCAACACCTCTTGAAGAAGAACTACAATCTGATATCTCACAAGATCAAGTTGAAAATATCAATCAGGCATTCATCCCACATATGGAGGATCCTGTCACTTATGAAGTTGGAGCACTTACCTTTCTTAGAGCAAGCTATCTCGTCAATAAAGAAGCTGACACTTTTGAAGGTCCACGACAAAGCAGAGAAGGAGCAACACCTTGTTTCCAAGGTAAATCATATCCTATTGCAAATAAGTTTTTTCAGCAGATGAATTATCAACGCAGAGGATTAGGCCTACATGAACAGGGTATCCTAGAACTAGTGCAGATTTTTGGAAATCCTAAATGTCAAGGCCTTGGCTATTCAACAATCAAGGGATCTCAACATATCAGTAATACTTCCACAAAACTGGGGGCAACTTCGTCTCGAGCAAACGTCAACATGGGGAGCACGAAGAATCCTTATGATGAAAATGATGCCAATACTACAACCCGCCATGTCATAAATCTTCATCCACCCATCACCCCATCCACGAATTGGGACCAACATCAAAAGAAAGACTTGAATCGAAGCATGAAGAACGTTATCAAAGAAAAAGAAGCTGAGAAGCATATTGGACAAATCAAGTACATATGGATACCAAAAAATACAAAGAAAGATTATCCCTATCAAACTCCATCAGTCAAAGAAACTATGGGGCAAAATCAAAAAGGGAAAAGTATCCATCAAAGATTTCCACAAAAGAAAAATAAAGCTTCTCAAGCGACATACAAAGTGTATCAAGAAGTTGGTCCTAAACCCACATACACTTCCATATCCACCCATTATTGCTCATCTTCCCAAGTTTGGAGAGTCAAAGGTTCCAAACCATCGACCAATCCATCTTTTAATCCTAAACACACTCCATCCAATTCTCACATTGACCATGTGTTGGCAATGACCCTTCATCATAAGGATTCAGAAGGCACCCTATCGCGATGTGTGCACAAAGATAGAGTTAAGTCCATTATCAGCAAAGCAAAACAGATTTCTCAAAAGTTGCATTCAAGTGCACGTATCTTGGCAAAGCAACTTCTTCAAACAGGATACCGATGGCACATTATGACAAAAGCATCAACATCAGCACCACCAGGTGGTTCAGCATCAGCTTAAAATCTCTCAGAAAATACAAAAAAAAAAAAATCAGAAGAAAGTCCTGAAAAAATGGTTACCTCGATGAAAACCTGGCAAACAGGCGTCTTGGCGACAACAAAAAAATCAAAATATACAAAAATCCAAAAAAAAAAATCAAATCAGAAAAAGGATTGAAAACAGTAAAGAAAAAAATCGTCCTCTAGCGAAAACCATTTCGGTGGCGCTTTGGACAAGTACCATGATGAAAACCTAGCAAACAGGCATCATGTGTAGAATCGAGCATCTACGTGCGGTAGTTCAAGAGAAAGCATCTTATCACATCCATAATAAAGCTATCATTCCAGTCATATCATCCGTTCATCCATGAACCATTTATCCAACACATTTTTATCCATTTGCATCCAAGGTCCAAGTTACCTTGATCTTGATAAAATTTTGGAGCACACTTTACACTTGCTTATGGTAGACATCTTGACATGGGTCATTTTCATTGATCCTATCCTACCCAACGCTATCTGAGCCTTGAAGCATTATCTGAATGAGCATTCCTCTATTCGAACATCTTATCTTATCACAAGATAATCCATATCCATTCGTATCCAAGAATCCACCCATGGTCGTTCAAACATTGCTAGACACTGGGGGCAGATGTTTGCATCTTGCTTCAGGAATAAATCTTGATATAAATCATCCAACTTATGTGGTGATCCAAACATTGGCAAATGTGAAATCAAATTGGCCAAAGCATTTGTGAGCCAAAATCCAAGTCATTAGCCCATGGCATATTTTGACAAGAAGACATTCCTAATCAAGCTTTATCTTTCATGGAATATCCATCTGAACAATCAATATCAGTTGCATCTAATACACACGTCAGCGTAACATCAAATCATCAAAACAACTTTGTTCCAAACCAAGCTTCATCAATCTTGATCAATCGAATCCAATCAATCATCACTTTGTTTGACTTAACACACTTAGTCAAACTATCATCTTTTGCACGAGTTTACTCTAAGATAACACAACTTCCTTGGGTTTACAAGTTCGTTATCATCTTGTTTGGCTTAACACACTTAGCCAAATTATCAAATCCATAATCAACTTGTTTGGCTTAACACACCTAGCCAAATTATCCTTTTTGTATGAGTTTACTCTGGGATAACACAACTTCCTAGAATTTACAAGTGCATTATCACTTTTGTTTGACTTAACACACTTAGTCAAACTATCAATCCATCAGTCTGATTGATCAACATTAAAGCTTGGTTTTCAACAAAATCCCAAAACAAAGCACTGATATCATATCATGTCCATATCCGAATCATCAAAATCATGCGAAAAGCCAAAAACATTCAGAAAATTCATCAGAAAATCCAAAAACATCAAAAAATCAAAATTTCAAAAACATCAAAACATTTCAAAAAATCAAAAACATGTCAAAAATCTGAAAAAATCAAAAATAGAGTCACCTTGTCGAACTACGTCGTCTTTGAGCTTGAACGTAGGCAAGGTTGATCTTTGATCATCCCTCGAGACGGTAAGGTCAGTCCTTTAGGCGTCCGTCGCATTGGCAATCCGTTTGCCCATCTAGTCTACATCTTAAGTCAGTCCTTTAGGCAATAAAATGGCAATCCATTTGTCCATATTATCATCAACCCAGTCCACCACCAGTCGAACTATGTGCTCTTTGCGTATATAATGTAGGCAAGGCTAATCTATGGATCAGCTCCTGAGACCCCTAGGATAAATCTTTAAGTTAGTCTGTTCATCGTAAAATCTTTAAAATACCAAAAACATTGAAAAATCTTGAAAATACCAAAAAAAAAAATTGTAAAACATCTCAAAATACCAAAAATAGCCTCAAAACATTTGAAAAAACCAAAATGGTGCATCCATTTCATCTCGCTTTCACCCGTGATTTTCATCACTCATAATAAATCATCATCGCTTTCACCCTTTGGTGAGTTAGTCAGAAGTAAGTTTAGCAGGTTCTAAAGTAAACGCTTTATCGTCAGAGTCTCAAGCCTAAGTCAGTAAGTTAGCAAGTTGGTCAACTTGGAGTATCAATAGCTTATCACCCAAATCAGTCTCACCAAAACCCTGGTCACTACATGTCCTAGGATGAAGCTTTCCCATGATGGACATAAGCATCAGGTACCCCACATTAGTTTAGCCTTGGCTAGCGGTATGAAGAACATTAGCTTGCTTGTTTACTTTATTTGGTCTTTTTGACTTATCTTATTTTGCGCTCATTCCAAGGACCTCTCGATGATGCCTAAACAAAACAGGTTTAGAGAGAAAGGAATGGGGCAATGATCATTATCTTTTTATCTGTTGTGCTTGTTGGATGTTCTTGTAAAATAACTTGGCGAATACTTTCTTTGTTGGGTCCGTCCTAGCAAGGTTTCGTATGTCAAGTGTGAACAAGATCACTCCTATCTGATTGCCGAGTCAGAGTCCATCACACTAGGCGCAACGCCATCCTGGTTCTTAATACCTTGATGCATCGCACCTATGTGTGTTATCAAACATAAAGAAAGTTACGCTCTTTATCTCCCATTCCTGGATAAGCAATACATCATCATCTTTCATCATCATCTCTAATAAAGTTGGCTTGTTGAAATCCTGCATCTTCTTGGATTCAAGGGTTCATCCCTCTCATTCTTCTACCTTCTTTCACGCTAACAATGCATCCATCCTGCATCCATGCTGCATTCATCCTCTCATCTTGCATAATCATGTCATATCATTATAGGACAACATCATCCATCTCATCCATCTCACATGCATCGCATAATCATTTAACATGCTTAAAATAATATAGATTTGTTATTCTAAGCATCTTCCGAACATATCATTTACATCATCATTATCATATAGTCTCATCATCCATACATCCATTTTGAACCTCTTTGTAGTGAGATCCACCTCAAATTGAATCTTTTCGCTTGATCTCTCGAGGGGGCAATGTACTAACGTACTCATTTCCACTGGGGCATCTGAAAAAACCAAAGAATTTTTAATTTTGATGTCGGCAACATCATTCTTTGAACCAATGCAACAAGTACATTGCTTCAAAGAGGGGCAAAATGTAGACATCCAAAAATAACATTATGCATTCCACTGTAACTAACATCTTGTATTTGTTTCTTCTACTAATCAATTAAAGCAATTTATTGATTAATTTCCTAAGGTTCATTAAATAAATCAAATTATTTAATCCTTATGTTCTTCTCATTTGATTTAATAAATGAAATTGATTTAATCAAATGTCAAATCCCTAAAATCCCCTAAGTTAATTAATCTAAATTAATTAACTTCTAATCATGATTACTATTCTCTAGCTTTTGACTCAACTAGAGTCAAATCCAAACTCTTAACTAACCCACCCACTTGCACCAATAAATCATTTATTTGATTTATAATTCCTCTAATTACATTCAAAATGGCATCAAAATGGAATATTCTTCCATTTTGAATCTTCCCCCCAAAAGGGACTTGTCCCTTCCAACAAGGTTTTAAATGCTATTTGCACAAGTCAACATAGCATTTATTGCACCTTTCATCCCCCCAAAACATGTCAAGTCATTCAAATTCAAATTTGAAATTGGCACATTTGCCAAAACTTGCACATTCCTCACCCTCTCACACCTTGACAAGTGGCATCTTGTCATTGGCCCATGAATGATCCCACATTCATCAATTTGGCCTCTCCTCTCTTCAAGCTCAACTATAAGTTGAAGGCTTCTCTCCTTCAAACAACACAACAACCACATATCCAAGCATCTACACTATAGGCAACTTGAGTTCAAGCATCTCATTGTCTATATCATTATCTTGGCAATCTAAGCTTATCAAGGATTGGGAAAGGGCATCCTTTCTACATCATAAGGAGCACCAATCCAATATGGGATAGATTTGTATTTAGGTTTTATATGCTTCCTTTGGTTTTGTTGTTTAAATGTCTCACATAGCATATTTAGCTTGACGCAATATCTCATAAGGATGTGTGTTTCTGTTTATATTGTTTTTGTCATGTTAACTAACCAATTTGCAGATTTCACCATCCTACACAAAAATTGTGTTATAATAACAACCAAATGCCAACTAACACCATCTAGTTGCTTCCTCCTCAACAAAGTCACTACCACCTAAGAATCAGATTCACAAATGATCTGTCTCCACCCAAGAGCACAACGACACTCCACAGGACAAAGAATGGCAAGAGTCTCTATCACATTGTTAGTATGCCAACCCTAAAATAAACTAAAAAGATAAACTCAACTGTTCCAGAATTAGTGCGCCCAACACCTCCAATACCAACATGGCCAGGATTCCCACAAGAAGAGCCATTTGTGTTTATTTTCAACACACCTTGAGGAGGAAGACTCCAACGCCCCTCCCTACTTATTTTTTGAAGGGGACGACGACATCTATTTGTCATAATCTGACCAGCACTCTAAGCAACCCCCACTGAAGAGGAAGATTGAGACAAGTACAAAAGACAACCTCTCTTGGATCCACAACCTTAGCCAAGTCACACTTAGCCGTAATAGTTTCTCCCACAGAATGAAGAATCCTCCACCACAAATGTTGGACAACCAATTGCACATCTTGAAAAATCATGTGATTCCTCTCCAACTAGACATGCTAGATAATAAATTTCGGCCCCAAAGCCAAAGTAACTTGAAGAAAAGAGGTCTTGACAGGGGTTTTCCCCCATTGGGAAAATAACTCCACCAAAGAAGAGACATGCCAACAAGCTTGGTTCCACATAGCCCACCAAAGGTGCCAAAGCCTCCTATAAAAGGGGCACTAGAAGAAGAGATGAGAGACACTCTCTTCACTTTTGCAGCACAAAACACACATCGAGGGACCCTGGAACCCTCTCTTGCACAAGTTATCCCAAGTAAGACACATTTTTTGGATCACTAGCCACAAAAAAAATTACAGTTGGGCCAAGAAAATTTATTCCACACATGCTTCCACCAAGGAACCTCAAAGTCCCTAAACACCCGGCTAACCAACTCACCATAGCCTGCTAAAACAAAATACTTACCAGATAAATCACTATTACCCCTAGCCAAGACATCTTGCCCCACCATGGAATTTCATTCACATGAAGAAAGAATCTGAACCAACTCTTAAAGGTATCCCCCTCTAACCTACCTGGCAAACAATCTGAGTGCTTCCATCTAAGGCTAGCAACTAGTCCAATATTCTGATCAAACTTATAACGCTCAACCGTTGTCCAACCTGCAGTAGTAAAATGATCACAAAGAGACCGGAGGTGAGGGAAAGTAGGAATAATAGGAGGGTGGTCGTCCCAAGATCCCCACCAAAAAAGAGCCTATGAACCCAAATGACATATCCAAAAAAGCCCCTTTCTTGAATAATTGAGCCCCCAATTTGAGGGTATTCCAAATCATAGATCCCCTTCCTTCTAAAGGGGAATGAGGAACATCAAAAGTGTTAACATCCTTAGGATAAATTTGGGTAAGAATACAGGCCCAAAGTTGAGAGATGAAAATGATTTTTGTGTTTATTTAGAATATTCAATATTATATTAATAGGTTTTTTATAGTTGATTTTTTATTGATATAAATATATCATTTTTGATTAATAGAATTTTTTGTGTCTATTTTTAATTGGTTTAATAGGTCTTAAAATTCTAAAGTAGAAATTACATAATAATTATAAATAGGAGTAATTTGTAAGTATTCTTGAATTAAGTAATACATAAAGTAAGTTAAATAAAATATATTTTGTTGAATATTTTATTTTTTCATTTGAGAAATGGTTTACAAATATAGATCCATTAAGCAATTAAACATAAATATTAACAAAAGTTCTTCAAAACTAGAATAAAAATAAAAGACAGTTTTTGACAAATATAAACTCACCACCCTAATTAACAAGAACCCATATACCCAAATATCATAACATAAGATCAATTAAATTATCTCTCTCATCCATTCCAAAATTTTCTTCCTCTAGGGTTGGTAAGACTCCTTTTGATAAGTTGGATGATAATTTTGAAGCTCAAAAACATATTTCTATTGTTCCAATTATGCCTTCAATTTCTAAAGATTATTTGATTATACCCACGATGGTATATTAACAATCAAAAACTCCAAGTTGTTCCTTAAATTATGTATTTCTCTTAGATGGGCCTTCAATGGGGGATTCTCATCACTTGTCTCTTAGGTCCAAATATTTGGATGTTAATTCTTCTTAGATAGTCGTGCAAATGACAAAGAAAGGTCTTCCTAAGTTTTTCTCTCATTTGCACTCCAACCCTATGGGTGCGAAGAAGCATATGATTAGAGCAAGATATATTTCTTTTTTTTATTGAAACTGAAGGGAAGGGCTCTAATCCCATCACAAAAATAATAGCATAAAGATAGAGAACTGGAGACAAACAACTCAAGCACTAGAGCTTGAACCTTGCAAATTTTCCCTCAAGGGATTATCAATCAAAATAGAGTCCTTAGGAGTACATTTTTTTCTATGCTACACAACTATCCAAGAAGAAACAATGTCTAGATTTGAATCCTTAAACCGTGAAGGGGAAGAAGCTCATTTACAGAGAGTAACCAAAGGTTGAACAGGAACCTCAAGTGAAACAACCATGTCCAAAACTAGAGCAACAACAATCACAAGAGAGATAGCCTTGTCCAAATCTAGAGTAGCTAGAGTAGTAAGAGAAATCACTTTCACTAGCTAGAATCACAATAGAAATAACTCTATCCAAAATCTGAGCAACATGATCCATTGGAGGGGCAACACTATGAAAAATAGGAGTATGTATCTAAGAAGAAAGAGGAGGCCGATAATCCTCATTGTTAGTAGAGGAATTTCATCATCAAGGAACAAAGTTAGATGGTCTCTAAGAGCATTTTTTTAACCAAGTGAAATAAGAAGTAGGACAAGAGCCATGAGGATAGTCATGAGCTATGTGTCTAGTAGAAAAATAACATCTATTTCCTTTGTAATTTAAAAATTAAGTCTAAGACCAACAATTAACTTGGAGCACAACCTCGCTAGGTAGTGTCTAAGTCATATCAATGCCTCCACCAAAATTTGAGAAAAGGAGGTGTGAGAAAATTTCTTGGAAGTAGTATCCACTTTCAAGAACCTACCAAGAGTGTTACCAATTCCTTCAAAAGTAGAGGAACACCACAATTGGAAGGGGAGATAAATAATTCTCACCCAACATAGGCTCATAAAATCAATGGGTTTCCTCAGTGGGTTGAATCAATGAACTGAAGGCCTCAAAGATAGGGAATGAGATCCCCATACCCGAAAATCATGATCTAAACTACCTTATCTATCCTTAGAATAACTAAAACCAACAACAAAAAAACCTCTAGTACAAGGATAAATCTTAATCTATCCTCCACTAAGCACATCCATTGCTTCAAGATCGAGACATAGAAATTTTGGAGAGAAGCCCATAGATGGTAGAACCTATAGATAAGACCCATTTTGGAGAGGAAATAAATTTTATTTGAACCATCCTTATTGAGAGAAATCACAGGAGCAGTATTGGCACACAATAGAGGACAAACATAGCCCGCCCCATCATCATAGATTGTACAGCACCAACAAAGGACTGAGATTCTTGAACATGAATATTCAAGCCCAAAGTAGAAAACTTAGTTGAAGCCTCCACCACACACTTCATAGCTAGAGATGGGCGAGATAGGTCAATGACAAAATCATACCCCAACAAAGCAATTATCAAAATAGGGGAGTGGGACGTAGGGGAGAAAAAAGGTCATTTGGATGAGGCATTCAAATTTTTGGGAGGGTGGGAGGAGACACGAGCCATTGTGGTTCAATCTTATGGATCAAGAGATTATTAGTATTGATATTTTTGATATCTTCTTGGAAAACTTGTTTTCTATTCTTTATTTTTCATCATTCTTTTTTTGTAACAAGGTTTGAGCCCTATCTAGAACCCAATTTTACTTAATAAAAAATATATAAGCAATCAAATTAAATATTAAATAATGATACATTCCATGAGAACATCCAAATCATAAAATAAAGTATCAAGTAGCAATAATAATCGTCTATCACTACTTTTCTTATTTTACGTATCAATAAAAGAGTTGATATCCAAGTCTCAAGAGATTTAACTATATATTCAACACAATACTAAATCCATGAACATAGATATATCATAGTTATAACAATAAATAATGGTGAAACATCCATGTTTTAGTTATGATTATAATAAGGCCCAAAAACATTTCACACATGAAATTGACTAGTAATATTTATAACAATATTGTCATTTTCTACGAGGGTCACTTCCACCAAGGACAAAAAACACATCAATAATAAAACCACCCCTACGACAACCACCAACAAGAGGAGCACAAGTAAAACGAGAGGAACCACCTCCACAAAGATCAACAATAGAAATCCAAAGAACATCATAAAAAACAAAACTCACCACCATTACCAATAGAATAATCATAGGTTTTAGTTTCGTAATCTATGTAAAAATTATCATAATCCATATAAGACTAATAAAATTCAAAAAAAATAGTGATGTCCCTTTGAATAGGTCACCATCATGGTAATAAAATAAACATTAGGTACTCTAACCCATTGTAGCATATGAGGATCAATAACTCAATTGTCACTAATGAATTAAACTATGTTCTCTTTTTTCTTATGCACCTAGACATAGAAACAACATTGGAAAGCATTTAAATTGTGACTTTTAACGAAAATCTATTGAGGATTCATTGACATACCCAAAAGATATTCACACTTATATCAATCCAAATAAACTAGATAACTCATAGAGATGTGATTAACCAACTCCTATACAAATATTTATTAAGACAAGAGGAACTCACAACTTTTTGAAATGAAGTATCACACCAATTGATGTTATTTTACTATACACAAAATACCAAATTGGTAAGTACCACTGTTAGACCATCATAGGAAAATGACAATAAAAAAACTCAGTGAGAGATTCCTTTTTTTCTTAAATTAGACCAGATTTAGCATTAATTAGGACCATGTAAAACATCACTAGTAAGAACTTTATTATATAACATCATCAATGTAAAAAAATTATTAGGCTCAATACCTTTATACTGAGTTCTATTTGACTACTTAGACCAAATGTTATTAGGATCATTGACACCCTTAAAAACATTTATTCTTGCAAAATATTATATTTAGTGAAATATAAAAAAAATATAAATATGTATGGTTCATGTCAAAAAAACCTTCTCCCAAGCAACTCATATTATCCTATAACTTATCATTCCATTGAATAAGCTTCAAGCATCCATCAAGTATAGATATTCTAACAATATTAGAAGTCCTTTTTTGTTGAACAAAAATATCAAATTTACCATGGATAGAATCCCAATCCAAAATTTTACCATCATCAAGGATTTTATTAATAGATTTGAGACCTTTATTATCTTGAAAATAAGAATAAAAAATCTAGTAGATGTTGAAAATATTTTTTTCCATAGAAATGCTTCCAAGTAGAGGTAAACCTTCAAAACTACTCATGACCTTTAGTTATGTCTTTTAAAAATCTTAACCCTTCCAAACTGAGCAAAAATAACAAATCCAAATAGTTTAACTCTAAATTTTCCAAAATTAATATCTCATATATACAAACCAAACCATGTATAGTTCACCTTAGGCACATAATTAACCAAGTTGTGCCTAAAAATTAGTTGCCAAAGTTAATTACTAGAGAGAGATTTAAGTTATAATGTATTTAAACTCAAGAGAAACCTTTTTAATAGAAATATATCTTAACTCGATACCTCCCAAGACTTTAGGAGTAATATAATGGGCCCAAGAAACTACACGAGTCTTCTAGTTAATTTTACAATCAAACAAGAGAATGTTTATAGTAATAGTATTACACTACTTAATATGAGAGTAAACAATAAGCCAAACTATAGAAAATTAAATCCAATAGTTGGAAAACTTGAAATCATCCTACCCAAAAAATATATTACCTTGCAATTTTATAATTTTACTACTAGATTATCCAAAACCAACTCACACATCATTTTTAAATAAATATATATATTTTTTTAAATTCCCATATAGATGAAAAAGTAAATCCACCCCTATTTGAAAGCTATTGAGGGTAATAAGTATTCAAATTCAAAATTTTAAACTTATAAAAAATAAGGTTAGAACTAAAAGAATTACAATATAACTTCAATCTATTATCTAGTTTTTGAAAATGTCTTCATCTAGTTCAACATAAAATAGAATATCATAACCAAAATTAAGCTCAAAAGCATAATCACTATTATTAAAACAAAACCCTTTAATAGAGGGCCTGGTAAAATATCCTTTGTTACATAATGCATAGGATTTGTAACAACAAATATATAATGGGATATATGGAATTGTTGCCTAATCAGTTTATGAAGAGGAAAGGAATCAAATAATTCACTACTAATGTAAATTTTTGTTAGACATCTCTAAATTAAATCTTCATTCTCAAAAAAAAAATCTTCAAACCCAAGAGCCTCAAAAATAAGAAGAATAAATGGCTACTTAATCTTATCATAGGTTTTCTAAAAATATAAAAGAGACATACCAACATTTATCTTAGAATATTTATCGATGTGTATCCCTACCTAAAGATTAACAAGATTATCAAGAACATGTCTCCTCTTAACAAACTTAGATTAAGAAGTAGATATGATACTATCTAATAATTTTAAATCAATTTATTCTATTAAATAAGGGAATACACTTCAAATTATTCATCTAAGAGAGATCACATCCTTTAGGAGTAAGCTCATAAATTCCATCATTAGTGTGCTTATCCAAGGAAGTATTCTTAGTGACTACATTATAAAATTAGAGTAGAATCTTGATAAGTTATTTATTATTTTATTTATAAAATTTTATTGCTAACCCATTACATCAAGGAGATTTCAAAATTTTCATATGGTAAATATGATTAGAAATGTCATCAAGATATTTAGAATTTTATCTTTTTTTATAAAAATGGTTAAAATTTATTCAATTAGAGAAAGACCAAGACTAAAGCCAATAAGAATACAAAAATTTGGAGACATAAATGCACGTCTAGCCACCAAGGGCCAACGAACACAAAGCCACCCAATAAATAGAACAAGATCCCATTCAATGACCACTCATATCCTCATGAATCAACATTTCTAGTTTATGAACACAGTCAATGGGAATTTACTCCCAATCATCCACCTTTTAGTCATCCCTAAATTCTAAAGCCCATTTAGATAAACAATTAGCCACATTGTTCCATTCCCTAGGGATATGAACAAAGGAAACCATCTCAAAGGGAACTATATAATTAGTGAATCTACCACACAGTTGAGGACAATTTCTAGTTCACCCCATCCATGTTTTACTTATTTTTAAAAAAATAATCATGATTTGTGAATTTTATTCATAAATGATCTTGTGCCATCGAAGAGAATGTGTTTTTTTCAAGGAAACAAGAATAGCTAAACCCTCCATGAGGTTATTAGTCTATATACCATGATACTTTGAGAAGAAGAGAAGTGTAGCCTTGGAACTATCTCTCCCAAAACCTCCCACACCAGCATAACCTAGATTTCCCTTGGAAGATCCATTATTATTACTTTTCAAAATATCAACAAGATGCAAGGACCATCTACCTTCTCTCTAAATTTTCCTATTGGGATGTCTTCTCCTAATGGGACAAGCCTTCCTAGAATTGAGACCATTCAAACCCAAACCCAAAAACACCACAATCTCCTTAGCGTTCAAAGGGGATCCAGCATCAGATTTAGTTGAAATAGTCTCTTGAAGCATACCAAGAATTCATTTCCAAACTTGTGCAACCACCAAATTTTTATCTTGGAAAATCCTTTGATTTTTCTCTAGCCAAATTTTCCAAAGAATGGACAAAGGTGCAATAGTACATGCCATCTAGAGAGGGAAAGATATTACAGTGGGTCTCCCCAGAGTCCTCCAAAACTTAGTAAGGGAAAGGGAATGTACACAAGAGTTTCCATAAATGCCAAATAGATCTGGAAAAGGTGCATCGAAAGAAAATATGTGAAGAAGACTCCTCACTACCACTGCATATAAAAAATATGTATGGCCATTGAAATCTCCTCTTCAAAAGAATATCTCAAGTAAGACACCTGTTATGAGCCACTAACTAGAGGAGTGATTTGCACTTAGGCCGCACAAACTTATCCCACACATATTTCCACCAAAGGGCTTCATCCTCCCCATACTTCCTTCTATCCAATTCATGATACCAAACAACCATTGAATATGAACCTTTAGGATTAAAAATCCAAGCCAAGACATCCGTCTGCTATAAATAGGACGTTCTCATATAAAATCTTAGTCAACTTAGCACGATCCACAATCAAACCCCCAAGAGGCCATAGGTGACACCCTTTCCATCTGAGAACCTCTACATGACCTAAACTCTCCACAAATTTAAAATCACTAACTTTCAACCACCTAACATCTATAAAATGTAAGCCCAAATTTTATAAATTAGGATGAGAGGTGAGTAATGGGGAGTGACCATCCCAAGAATGAAGTAAAAAAAGAGCATCACCCCCCTTGTGACAAATCTATAATAGGACCTACTTGAACAAGATTGCACCTCTTTTAATAGTTTCCCAAATCATAGACCCCTTGCCATCCAAAGAGCATCTATGAATTTCCTTATTTGGAACTCCTCTCAAATATTTAGCCTTGAGGATTTTGGTCTAGCTTTGATCGTAACTAGTACACCATCACTAGTAAAGCATGAACACTAATAGATACATGCCAAAGGCCTGATCCCCCTTGTTGAATAGGTCTACAAATAGAGTTTGACATAATGAGACTCCACTTTCTGGTATCCAAACTACCAAACCAAATAAACTTCCTAGAGATTGCATCAAGCTCTTTAATGAAACCTATATCAGCAACTTGAACCATACACCTATAGAGTGGAAGCACCTAGACCACAAACCTTAGGAGCATAATCCACCTAGAAAATGATAGCAACTAGAAAGTCTAGTGACTGACATAATCCCTAAACTTATCTAGAACATTCTTCCAAGTTCTTCTTGGAAAAGGGGACATAGAAAGGGTGGCACCAAAATACACATAAGGAAGATTACCAATTTTAAATACGAGAATGTGAGCTATCCTAGATTGAATAAACGAAGGAGTGTTGAACAAAAAGACAGATGATTTCCCTTCATTGATCCTCTGACTCGAATTAGCAAGATAAATGTCCAAATCATGTTTGAAGTTGCTTGCTTCACTAATTTTGGCAATTCCCAAGTGCACAATATCATCCAAAAACTAAAGATGGGTATGAGGAACCAGGTCTTCATCCTAATACCATCCACAAGTAACCCCCTAACTCAAATGGGCTTTAATAATCCTCCCCAAACCTTTAGCCACAATAATGAAGAGATAAGGAGACAAGGGGTCACCCTACCCAAGGCCCCTAGAAGAAAGAAACAAAGAAGAAGGTATACCATTAATCAAGACAAAATATGGCACTAACATGACATAAATCCTCACTCAATTAATCTAGTCCTTAACAAATCCAAAAACACAAAGAATCTTGTGAAGAAAGGACCATTTGACCCAATCATAAGCCTTATCCATATCTAATTTGACAAACATAGCCTTCTCTTTAGAAACCCCCACGGAGTGGACAGCATAAAATGCAATCACAACACCATCCTAGATATGTCTACCATCCACAAAATCCTCTTGCTCCTTTGAGACAATATTAATCAACCAAGGCTTCAATCTCCTCATAATTGGCTTTCATATAATCTTATAAACAACATTACAAAGAGCAATTGGACAAAAAAGATCAAAAGAGTTAGCACATTCACGTTTAGGAATAATAGATATGAAAGTGGATTTCATAGATTTCAACATTTGTTTACTATCATGTAATTCATGAACCACCTCTAAAAGATCCCATTTGATAATATCCCAATATTCCTAAAAAAATTCAACAAGAAACCCATCTAGGCTAGGAGCCTTACCTTTTTTCATGCTGAAAATAACTTCCTTCAACCCATTGAGAGAAATTGGTCGATTAATTTCAACATTAGCTTCATAAGAAACCATAGAGGGAATACAAGCCAAAACCTTGTTCACTTCTTTCAGTTCCCTAGGAGCATCCTTTGAGAATAAAGAAGAGAAATACCAAGTGCCCCCCTGAGAGATATCATGGAAAGAACATAGTTGAACACCCTCAGAATACATAAGAGAGCAGATTAAATTCCCATGTCCCCTATCTATGATAGAGTTGAAGAAGAAATAATTATTTCTTTCTCCCTCTTAAAGCCAATCATTCCTTGTTTTTCTCTTCCAAAACAAATTCTCCCGAAGTTCTCATTTAGTCAACCTCTCCAAAGCATCCACCTTAGCTTTAAGGGACTCCTGAGTGATCACTTGGTCTCTTTTCTATCTAGAAATTATATGCAACTATTTTTTACCTATATATGTTTCCTTAAAGACATTCCCAACGTATTCCTTGTTCTACTTCTTTAGCTAAAATTTTATTAAATATAGCCTTTTAACAAAGGTGTACATGGATGTCTCATGCGAAGGAAATCCATCACACCACCAAAACTTAAGAGGGTCCTATAGAGAAGGCTCACATAGCCACATTAACTGGTATTTGAAGGAAGGATTCTTGGAACTTTCTTGACCATGTGTCAAAAAATTTATGGGCCAGTGATCCAAACCTCGCCAATCAAAGATTTCAAAATTGGGAATCCATTAATTACCTAACCAAAAACTAGAGACCATAAATGTATCTATCCTCTTAGAGATAGAGTCAATACCACACATCCTATTACTCCAAGTAAACAAACCATTGAGATTCTATATATCAATAAAATTTAGCTACGTTATATTATTTTAAAACATGGAAAAAGAGGGATCCAAACAATCCAAACCACCCCTCTTCTCATCAAGTTTGAGAATAAAATTAAAATCCCCAGCTATAATCCAAGGAATTAAAGGAGTTAAGGATATCACATACCTTATATGGTCCCACATATGAGCTCCTTATGAGGCAAGTAACTTAGAGCATAAAAAATAGAAAACAACTAGAGTTCTCCAAAATCATAGCTTCCAGGAACCATGGATAAGGAAAATCGACCCACAATCCACAACAAGGGGTAAATATTTCACTTGTCCCAAAGGAAAGCAATCCAACCAACACTACCTTGCACACCAATGCATTGGCATTGGCTAGGCCACAAAATATTGGAGGAAACCTTAACTATACCCTCCACAAACAACTTAGATTCTTGGATGAATACAAAATTAGGGGAATGAGCCTTAATTATTTCCCGAATAGCCTTATGTCAAGGGATGTTGTTCAAATCTCTCACATTCTAATAGAGAAAAATTGTTTATGGGGTTTAGATAATGGGAGTCAAAAGGTTTAGCAGAGCTTGAATCCACCAAATTCTCACCCATAAACTTGATCTTTCTTCCTCCCACCCTTGGAAGGCTTCTCTAAGTTCCTCTTCTTAAAGTTTTTTTGGTGGTCCCAAGGATGAAAAAGCTAGGGGGCCCTTACTAGAATCCTTATCTAGAGCCAAATACTGTGAACAAAATACCCCTCTAACTCCACTAGAATGATTGATAAAATAAAATATTTTGGGACATGACCAAGATTCAATCTGGTCCTTGTCTGGACACACAGATTCCCACTCTTTTCCTTATGAGAAGCCAACTCCTCCATCTCAAATATAGTATCAATAGGGACACCCTTATTAGGGGTAATCTCTTGCTAGTCCAATTCTTCTAGGGCCTTAAAACAGTTGAAACTTGCACCATCTTTCATGTCCTTAAGGGTTTTTTTTTCCAATTCCTTTATTATGGTACTTCAATGAAACCAAACCCTCCTTATCAATTTACCCTTAAAACATAGGGGATTTTCCTTTCTCCCTCAATGGATTTGACCGAGGAGGCATCCTAGTAGAGACCCCAACAAAAGAAGAACCAGCTCAACCTTAAGTTTAAGACATTATTTCTACAGGTGACCATATTCATGGTATATTTTGCACCAAAAAGGAAAATTCTTGTAGTCCAATTTTTGAATCCATGATGTGGACCCAACTTTAAGTTGTAGAGAATTAGGTAATGGGTGGTTTAGATTGATCTCCACACAAATACAAGTGAAAGAAAGAGTCCTCCTCTCTAATGTTTTTTGTAATGGCCCCGCCATCTCAAGAGGAAAAATTGAAATTATGTGCAAAATATCATTCCTCAAGAACTAAACCAAAAGCTAGGGAAGTCACACTGATATCAAAACCTTCGATGAAATCTCTTCAGTCAAATTAAATCTAGTGTGCTAGGATTTCAAGGATAACCTCACTTGATTGTAAAAGTACAAACCTCCCTTAAAATATTTATTATGATCTATGATACATGCATGAAACCTACCATAAAATATCCTTTTGTAACTTGCAAAACCTCCATGTCTCCTTTTGAGTTCCAAGTCTTATAAACCCAAGACAACAGAAGTAGGAGAGAAACCCTGATTCCCATGAAATTACAAATTAATGCATGATTTCTCTAATGCTCAACATCTTCTACAATAGATTCTGGTTGAATAAAAAAAATTAGGTGAGTCTTACTCTTAGCTAAGCAACCATTCACTTTCAAAAAACAAGATAAACCACCATGCAATGAACCCACACCATCTCAAGTGTTAATCTTGAGATCAATAGCCATAGCATATCTATATGGGGAAAAATTAGCCCCCATAACTGCATCTAAGAAAGACAAAAAGGTAGAGGCAAAAGGAACAACCTTTGGTTCAATACATAACCCAAAACTCAGATAGCATAAGTAGACACCAATTGACAAAATAACACAAAAAATAGCCAAAAATTAAAAATAAAAAACTGAGATGATCATAAAGATAACCCACCCCAAACCAGATTTAACCTTACACTAGCCCAAATCACTTCCTTCCTACACATGCACTAGAGAAAATTTACATGCAAATTGTGTCCTACAAGGCCACAAACTTGCACAACAACACCTATGCACAACTCAAACCCATTATGTCCATTTAGAATTTTATCTACTATAGCATAATTACTAGAGTTTAGTTTATGAGCAACATGCTTAGTCATTAAAATTCTAGCATTATTAACATTAATAATATCCCCCATAATAAAAAATATAACCATAAACCTTATAAAAATAAAATATTATTTTAGAAATCTCTTTTAACAAGACAACAGTCACATTAATAAATAAAATATTTTCTCATAGCTTAACATTAAATAATTTAGTGAGAAATTATCTCCCTCAAATGAAATCAAGTAATTTTGGGTATGTGTAGGATCATGATGGGCCAAAAAGTGGCAATATGATGGGTATGTGGGTGATGACCTTTTTTTAACCCACAATTGATGAAACGAAAAGGGTTTTTAAAGGAGATTCCCAACTTTCCACGAATATAAATTATTCTTTACTTTGAATTTATTAAATAATTATTATTCATTTTCTATTGAATTACGACTAAAGTCTTGATTTTTAGGTTGATTGAAAAAAATCTATAGCTTTCTAAAGGTATCATATTTTTTGAATCCAAAACATGTGTCACACTCTATGCTTTGCATAATATAATATTAAACAATACAAAAATGAATTTCATAAAGTTTTGACCAAGTTAAGGTGGTCAGACATACGAGTCACTATATTTTTTAAAAGTTATCATAAAAAAACTATAATTAATTATTTAATTCGAAAAAATAAAAATAAAAATACATCACATTGGGACATGAGTCCTCTACTTATATCTAAAATCTTATAATAAATTATTATCATTTTAATTTTGTTAGGGTGGTTAGACAGACACCTACTTCTTATTTTTTCCCTGAAATTTAAGTACTACTGTATTGAAATTTCAAATTTTCACCAAATAGATTTTATTTTTTTGTAAATAGACCTAGTAATTTAGAAACTAAATTCAATTAACTACAAATTCTATTCTTACATTTTTCTGAAATAATATAGATAACTTATTCAAATTTTTATGTCAAGTTGCCTAACTCTTATTTTTCTGATTTTTTTGCCACTTAAGGACCTATTTTTTCCATGATGATCCTGCACATAGCCTTCTAGATCTTAATCTAGCACCTTTAGCCTTATAAAATTAGTTACACCTAAAAAATAGCTTAATTTCAATTGCCTCATTTTACAAATTGACATTAAAAGGATCACATTGAAGCTTATTTTCTACATAGATCAATTTACCTTTCACCTCTCTTAGCACTAATTTTGTATTCATTTCTACTACAAATTATGACAAAGGAAATAAAATTACTAGTTCCTTACCCACCTACTAACATAAGAGCCCTCTTTTTCTCACTAAAATTCAAGACCCAGAGGTTATACAAGTTGTTAGGACAAGTTCAAATAATATATAATCAGTTTATAGATCATTTTAAAGATTCAATGAGACTTATGATGATAGGAAATAAGAAACAACTCAATCTAATATTGAAAAAAGAATAATTTATTCACCACTTACCTATCTAATGTAGAAAAAATATTCTATTAGCCTTTTAAAAAATAGGATGTCTAAATAAAATTCATTTCTTGTTCTCCTTATAGCCAACTAAATGGTCAACAAGTTTTTATTTTTCTTTTAAATTTATTCAAATAAATTGATTTCGTTTCAATTAAAATTTACAAATAATATATTTATTCACATCAAATTCTCAACCATAATAAAATATCCACCTAAAAATAGGGAATATCGTTAATGTTCATAATAAACCTATTCTAAGGGTTTGAATTATTTCTATACCCTTTAGGATCAAATAAAAGAATAAATAAATAAAATATTATCATAAATATTTAATTGAGTCGACATAAATCCATGACAATGACGAGATCCATGTCTAATAATATTTTGTCCCAAAGAAGAATTGATATGTATAGAAATTACCCCCTCTCTTTAATATGTTTAGCTAAATAACTAATAGAGTTTAGCCTAATCGCTTTACGAGCCCCTTCTAAATAACACCCTAAAAATTTAACCTCATAAAGAAAAAAAAAATCAATGTTAGATCTATATTTACAAATTGATTGAACCAAATATTTGTTTTAGTGGTCCTTACTACATAAAATATCATAGGTTAATAATTTCATCAAAATAGGTTAAAAAGAAGGAAGATAACTAACTAGAAGTCATGATATTCCCCCTCATATTCAACCTTTCAACATATGAAGGGATATCATTAGTTTTAACACCTCCTAGAGATGTAAAAGAGTTACACTCATCCATTTAAATGTCACCTATATTATCATTTTTAAGATGCACAAAACCATCATCAATCATCATAATCAACCAAGAGAAAATTCTATCTTTTAGAATATTATTTACTTTTAATACCTAGGTCAATTTTAGCACCCAACCCTTTAGAATTATTTTATGTTGAATGATTTATTTTAGAAGAGAACCCTAAAGAGCCTGAATTTCCCACAAAAAATCATAATATTTTATTATTTACATTATTTTTAAAGTCCAATGAATGTGACGAAGAGGTGATCAAAGGAATATCTTAGAAAAATTTCACAATGGGAGTTATAATAATGACAATAAATTCTTACATAGTTATATATTGGTGTGATCTTGATTGCATCCACCTAAAGTGTTTATGAACACCTCCATTAATCAAAATTTGGAAAAGAGAAACCTTTGGGGTAAATTAAATAGGTAACACATACAGTAAATAGCATCTAATCTATTCACCCTAGGAAAAATATGTCACCATAGAGGTGACTCAAACTCATATATTCAATTAGGATAAAATACCATTGAATCACCAAATTTCAAATAGAGAGCACATCTATATTACTAATTTTATAGGATTACATCATCAAAATAAATACACACATCATTATAATGTCAAAATTTCAAATACCTTTACAATTTCACTTTATTTATTTTTTCTATTTGGTGTTCATTCCCTTATTTATTTTGTAGGATCATTTCATACCTCGCATTAGCCTTTTTACTTCCCATTGTGCTTAGCACTTGTTTTATTTTTGTCACTTTTTGGTGTAAATTTTATGTTAGATTTATATTCTTCTAGTCTATCATCATTTTGAGCCTAAACTATTTAGACACTAGAAAATCATGTGGATGTCTGTGAATCACACTAAGTTGTCTCATTATATTTCTCATTTGATATATTTTAAAAAACCAATTCCACTTGTCACCTTATGAGGTTACTGAGAATTTCTTAAAATGATGCCAAATGACTCATCATCAACTTCCTTTCCCCCCTCTTTCCATTTTTGAATACAATCTTAATTTTTTGGATCTCTTGGCTCTCTCTAGGATTTTTCTTATATTATCTTAAATTTAATAGATTGTTACAACTTTCTGAAGCTCTCAATAATAGTCTATATTAACATTTGTTTCCTCTTAGCATATTCAAGCCACTTCAGGAGATAGTATTGATGTTTCTTATTGTTACTATGTCACCAAAAAGTGTAGCCTTTGACACTTTTCACTCATTTGGACCTTTTCCTATGGAATTTGGACCTTTTTCAACCTCTTTTTACCTCTTTCCAAGCCTTGTTCCAAAGTGTTGTTAAACATTTTCACACTTTCCTAAGATTGTCATCACTAAATCAACCCTTTCTTACGCTATAATGACCCCTTAATACACATATAAGTCCTAACTTAGTGTGTTTTCATGAGACAATCTTGAAAAGAAACAATAATCACACTTTAATCCCTTAAAACCAATCAAAAATTCCTAGGTGGAATAGGTCACCACCTTGGGTGACCTAGTCCCATGTGGCATAAAAAACCAAATAAACTTAATATTCTTTTAGGATTTTGTCTCTAAAACCCTAAGGTCGGCCTTTATGTTGTTATTTCAAGAAAATTAGGGCACAAATTGTATAAATAAGGGTTTTCCCCCTCATTTTGGACCTTCTTAGTTTCAATTTTCTTCTATCTTCTCCTCTCCTCTCCTTCTTCTCAAGACATCTAGGGTTTTGAGTATTCTAAGTCACCAAGACATCTCTCTCAAGAAGCATCCAAGGGTTGAATCCTCCATTGTTGCAACTCAAGATCAATCATCAAGGCAAGGTAATCTCCATCACTCTTTTATCTCATGCTTCATTTAAAATATATTTTGATCATCTTGGTTTGATTACTCAAAATGGGTTTGATTAAGGCAAACCCCTAATCCTTAAAAATCAACAAGTTTTCCCTCTTTGTGTGATTTGTAGGTCTTGTAGGAAAATTTGGGAAAGAACCAAGGTGGGAGTACATTCAAAAACCCGTATAAGCTCTTCAAGGTTGAAGACACCCTATTTGGAGCTTGGAAGACATTTGTAGACCAAAATCTTCACTTTTGGGACCACACACCTAAAGGAGTAGAAAGCATAGACAAGGAGCTTTAAATCCCACTTCCTTCAATCTTCAAAAATTTAGAAGAGGACTAAGTCACCAAAAATGGAAACCTAATCCCTTTGAACTTGTTTTTCAGAGATTTTGGTAGATCTGGATACCCTTTTGGCCGAAACGGACTCCCATGCAGTTTTCCAGAAAAAGGACTAGGTCACCTAGAATGGCGTAAATGTCCCAACAGGCTTAAACTTTAGCATCAACAACATTTCCAACTTTTTCAAGTTTCTAGGTGCATACCCCTTCTCATCTCCAACTTTCTATTTTAGTTTAATGTATATTTCTTAGGTTATCTTGTACATACTTGCATATCATTATGTGTTTTCTAGCATAGTTGCATTCTTTAGGTTTTACATTGATAGTTAGCTTCTATTTTCTATTTCTATCACTTAGATACATTTCACACACAAAACACCCTATTCAAATCCCCAACCCTCTTTGAATTAACACCAAAAATACATTAGTGTGAAAGAGAGCTACATTTCCTAACTTGGCTCCTAGGTGGAAAACCCTAGGAGCCTATTGGTGAATCCTTTTTCCCTAGTTCATTTTTGGTGGTTTAGTTACTATAACTTTCTTTTATTGTGCCTTTGAGCACCTTAATATTTTCACATCTTATGATATTTCATTTTAGTCATTGTTCTTATTTCTAGATGCACTTTGATTTATAAAACATAATATTTTTCTGTATATATATATATATATATTTGTTGTTATCATGGTAGAAATATTGATGCAGATGGATTTGATTGAGGAAAATATCCAAGTAATCCCACATAATGTTCATTTTTCTTTGTACTTGCAAGTATTTTAAATATGCTCAACTATATAAAGATTGTAGAATTATTTTGTTAAATAGTAATAAACTAGTACAATATTAATGTAAAACTAGGGAAAATCATTTGGGTAATATATTTTAGTGAAAACCAATATTTTTCCACTTCTACAATCAGCCATTCATCCACATCATCCTAAAATGAAGAAAAATAGTTTTTTTTGTTTATTTACATGGGAGTAGAAATATGTGGGGATTTGATGGACCTATTTTCCTCTATTTCATTAGGAAATGAGATCCATAAAATCAATTTATTATCAACTCTTAGGTTAGTCATCTAAAAGTGGGAATCTTCAAATTTCCTTATGACTGAAAGATAGGGGTAAAGGTCAATCAACACTTTGGGGAGAAAAACTAAAAGTAGAAAATCAACACAAAAAGAAAAATCTAACACTTGAAATAAAAACATTAAATTCAATATTTGTAGAACCAAAAAATAGAATGTAGATCTGAGAAGGGTAGAAACATGTGTACTAGTCAACAAAAGCACTTTCCAAAAGCTAATTTGAGACTCATTTTCCCATGGGGAAATGGGTCCAAGTATAAGGGTTTTAACAATCTTTTACGAGCCTTTGGTGTAGATCTGAAGCTTTTGATTTGTCCAAGTTTTAGTGTCATAAATTTGGAGACATGATCTATAGGCGAGACTTCATGATTTGACAACAACTTTGAAAATTTTTGCAACTTTGAAAACTTTGTAAATATTTCTCTTCAAAAGGTCTTCAAGTCTTCTTCAACAAAAATCTGCAATCACACATACAAGAGAGAAAAAATTTATTTGGATGAATATGGATTTGCCTTGGTCAAACCTTGAATTGAAATAATGCATCAAAGAGGGAATGAATAATGAACAAATATATGTTACCATTCAACAAACCCTTAAATGAAACCATGATAATGGAGATCTTATGAGGTCTACAACTTGTATTAGATGGCTGAATTATATGTGGATATTGACACTTGAATCTTGCTTGAAATGATACTTCAAATGTTTGACTTGATCATGAATCCTACATCACAATGTTAGCTCCAAAAACATGCATGATGCAAGAAGACTTTGACATGATGAATGGATCTTAATTAATGCAATAAATCTCTAATATATCTACTCTTGAATACCTTTGATGATAAAATTTTATGTACTTTTGCTCACTTCAAAATGCTAGGTTGAGTCTCTTGAAATTAAAGGTGAAACTTAATGAAATAACCATGATTTAAAGGTATGTATCCTTAATTTCTTGAAATTCAAATATCACAAGCCAACATTGAATTAAAGATTATCATTAAATAGAAACAAAAACATAATTTAAATTAAGGTCCAAAGGGTTAGGGGGGACCCATATGCCCATGGATAAATAAGTCCCAGGGTTATAAACCTAGAACACACATTTCTCAATGTAAAGTGTTTTGTTTAGGAATTAATTATTGTCGGGTTTGCCCTTCAAAAAATGTAACTAATTAGAATTTTTAATAAATTAAAGGGACAATTAAGACATTAAGCTTAATTTAATTAAGAGGGCCAAAATTAGTGTGTAAATGTAAAGAGGTATATTGAACAACACTAAATTAAGAAATTATTAAGTCCATTTTAAATAAGAATGGCCCAAACAAGTGAGAAAATGTAAAGGGTTACATTTTTCTACACTATATTTAGCCCCCACTTTAGTGAGAGTGTGTCAAACTCACACTAAAGTACATAATCAAGAGAGGTCTAATTGTATAATTGTTGGAAGGATAAGATGAAAAAAATCAAGGGAGGTGATCAAGCCTCTAAGATCTAAGATCGCATGGAAAAACAAAAAAAAGGCACAAAGAGACACATGCCTATGTTAAACATATATATGTATGTAGCAATGAGAAGACACTCAATAATACAGTGTCAAAGACTCAAATAAAGAGACAAAAAGAAAAAGGAAAGGGGATAGGATCAAGCCTCAACTATCCCATGCAATGAGGAACATGCCTCAGCTATTTTTCCAAAAACTATTACAAGTGGAACTCATTTTCCACTATGCAAACAATAATGCACACTAATATGGGCTAGTGAAATCCATTGTCCACTAGGTGAGCCCCCAAGGGTTGAAAATGATAGAATATTAATAGGCTCCCATAAAATACCAAATTTATACCTCTGATAACTGGAACATGCCTCAACTATTTTTCCAAAAACATTTACAAGTGGAACTCATTTTCCACTATGCAAACAATAATGCACACTCATATGGGCTAGTGAAATCCATTGTCCACTAGGTGAGCCCCCAAGGGTGGAAAATGATATAATATTAATAGGATCCCATACAATAACAAATTTATACCTTTGATAATTGGAACATGCCTCAACTATTTTTCCAAAAACGTTTACAAGTGGAACTTGTTTTCCACTATGCAAACAATAATGCACACTCATATGGGCTAGTGAAATCCATTGTCCAGTAGGTGAGCCCCCAAGGGTGGAAAATGATATAATATTAATAGGTTCCCATACAATACCAAAGTTACACCTCTGATAACTTTAATAAGGCACCACACAATATGAACTTTGAGCTTCACAAGGCTTAGTAAGTTGTTGTATGCTAAAATATTAAGAACAAACAAGGCACCACAGGAAAGCAAAGTGTGTTATTCTTGGTCACCATAAAAAGGGTTGAAACTTTGACCTTCATAAGGTTAGCAAGCTATGTTATGCTAAAAAATTATGAACAAAATAAAATTAGGACAAGATATGTTCAAAGTGATTTTTATTAGTTCATGTAAGGTCTCCTCTTAGGAAAAATTGTGCCTAATGTCTCAAAGAGAGGACAAGTCTAGGATAAAAGATTTGTAACCTAGGGTATGAAATTTGTAGCATTACCACTAAGAGGAAATTTGTATGCCAAGAAAGGTCACACTCTTTGAGGGTATCAAACCCAATGACACCACTGTGGATGCCAAAATCTTACACATGGATTGTATAGATTTAGCCATCCTCATAGAATAACATATAACATTCCTTCAAACAATAGAAAATAAGAAATGAAATACAACCTATTCTATGGTGGATTGGTGCTCTTTGAGTATGTGAAAGAGCCCTTTCCCAATCCTTGATAAGCTTAATGATATGATAGACAATGAGATGCTTGAACTCAAGTTTCCTATAGTGTAGATGCTTTCAAAATGTGTGTAGATTGTAGATGATGAAAAGCAAGATTGATTCTCAAATGAAGAGAGTAACCTTGCAATGAGTAAGTGTTGTTTTTGTTTGAAGGAGAGAAGCCTTCAACTTATAGTTGAACTTGAAGAGAGGAGAGGCCAGATTGATGAATGTGGGATCATTCATGGGCCAATGAAAAGATGCCACTTTTCAAGGTGTGAGAGGGTGAGGAATGTCCAAGTCTTGGCCCATGTGCCAATTTGAAATTCAAATTTGGATGAAATGACATGTTTAGGGGGGATGAAAGGTGCAATAAATGCCATGTTTGACTTGTGCAAATAGCATTTAAAACCTTGTTGGAAGGGACAAGTCCCTTTTGGGGGGAAGATTCAAATTGGAAGAATATTCCATTTTGATTCCATTTTGAATGTAATTAGAGGAAATAATAAATCAAATAAATGATTTATTGGTGCAAGTGGGTGGGTTAGTTAAGAGTTTGGATTTGACTCTAGTTGAGTCAAAAGCTAGAGAATGATAATCATGATTAGAAGTTAATTAATTTAGATTAATTAACTTAGGGAGATTTTAGGGATTTGACATTTGATTAAATCAGTTTGATTTATTAAATCAAATGAGAAGAACATAAGGATTAAATAATTTGATTTATTTAATGAACCTTAGGAAATTAATCAATAAATTGTTATAATTGATTAATAGTAGAATCGTTAGAGCAGGATGCATGATGTTAGTTTTGCATGTCTACATTTTGCCCCTCTTTGAAGCAATGTACTCATTGCATTGGTTCAAAGAATGATTCTGTCGACATCAAAATTAAAAAAATTCAGATTTTTCGGATGCCCCAGTGAAAATAAGTATGTTAGTAGATTGCCCCCTTGTGAGATCGAGTGAAAAGATTCAATTTGAGGTAGATCTCATGACAAAGAGGCTCAAAATGGATTTATGGATGGTTAGACTATATGATAATGATGATGAAAATGAGATGTTTTGAAGATGCTTAAAATAACAAATCTATATTATCTTAAACATCTTAAATGATTATGCAATGCATGTGAGATGGATGAGATGGATGATGTGTACTATAATGATATGACATGATTATGCAGGATGAGAGTGCAGATGCAAGATGGATGCATTGTTAGCGTGAAAGAGGATAGAAGAACAAGAGAGGATAGAAGAATGAGAGTGATCAACCTTTGAATCCAAGAAGATGCAGAAGTTCAACAAGCCAACTTTATTAGAGATGATGATTGATGATGATGTATTGCTTATCCAGGAATGGGAGATAAAGAGCGTAACTTTCTTTATGTTTGATAACACACATAGGTGCGATGCATCAAGGTATTAAGAACTAGGATGGAATTGCACCTAGTGTGATGGACTTTGACTCGACAATCAGATAGGAGTGCTCTTATTCATACTTGACATACGAAAACCTTGCTAGGACGGACCCAACAAAGCAAGTATTCGCCAAGTTATTTTACAAGAACATCCAACAAGCACAGCAGATAAAAGGTTAATGATTATTGCCCCATTCATTTCTCTCTAAACCTATTTTGTTTAGGCATCATCGAGAGGTCCTTGGAATGAGCGCAAAATAAGATAAGTCAAAAAGACCAAAATAAAGTAAACAAACAAGTTGGTGTTCTTCGTATCGCTAGCCAAGGCTAAACTACTGTGAGGGTTACCTGATGCTTATGTCCATTGCAGGAAAGCTTCATCCTAGGACATGTAGTGATCAGGGTTTTGGTGAGACTGATTGCGTGACAAGCTATTGATACTCTGAGTTGACCAACTTGTTGACTTACTGACTTAGACCTTCGAGACTTTGACGATTAGGGAGTTCACTTCAGAACCTGCTAGACTTGCTTCTGACTGACTCACCAAAGGGTGAAAATGATGATGATTTATTATGAGTGATGACAATCACAGGTGAAAGCGAGATGAAATGGGTGCACCATTTTGGGTTTTTTCAAATGTTTTGAGGCTGTTTTTGGAATTTTTGAGATGTTTTACAAATGTTTCTGGTATTTTCAAGATTTTTCAATGTTTTTGGTATTTTCAAGATTTTACGACAAATAGACTAACTTAAAGACCTATCCTAGGGGTCTCGGGAGCTGATCCATAGATTAGCCTTGCCTACGTTAGACATGCAGAGACCACGTAGTTCGACTGGTGGTGGACTGACTTGATGAAAATATGGACAAATGGATTGCCATTTTATTGCCTAAAGGACTGAACGGATTGCCAATGCGACGAACGCCTAAAGGACTGACCTAACTATCTCGAGGGATGATCAAAGATCAACCTTGCCTACATTCAAGCTCAGAGATGATGTAGTTCGACTAGGTGGAAGACTGACAAGACTAAATGATGAATTTTGAAGATTTTCCAATATTTCGACATTTTTTTGGATTTTCTGATGAATTTTTTAATGTTTTTGAATTTTTGCATGATTTTGACAATTTGGATATGGATACGTGATGATATCAATGCTTTGTTTCAAGATTTTGTTAAAAACCAGGCTTAATTTTGATCAATCGGATTGATGAATTGATAGTTTGACTAAGTGTGTTAAGTCAAACGAAAGTGATAATGCACTTGTAAAATCTAGGAAGTTGTGTTATCCTAGAGTAAACTCGTGCAAAAAGGATAATTTCGCTAGGTGTGTTAAGCCAAACGAGGTGATTATGGATTTGATAATTTGGCTAAGTGTATTAAGCCAAACAAAGTGATAATGGACTTGTAAACCCAAGGAAGTTGTATTATCCTAGAGTAAACTCGTGCACAAGATGATAGTTTGACTAAGTGTGTTAAGTCAAACAAGGTGATAGTTGATTGGATTCGATTGATCAAGAATGATGACGCTTGATTTGGAACAAAATTGTTTTGATGATTTGATGTGACGCTGGAGTGCACATTAGATGTGACTGATGTTGATTGTTCAGATTGATGTCCAATGAAAGATAAATCTTGATAAGGAACGTCTTCCTATCAAAATATGCCATGGGCTAGTGATTTGGATCGTTGGCTCACAAATGCTTTGACCAATTTGCTTTCATGTTTTCCAATGTTCAGATTACTTCATAAGTTGGAGGATATATATCAAGATTTATTCCTGAAGTGAGATGTAAATATCTGCCCCCAGTGTTTAGCAATGTTTGAACGACCATGGGTGGAATCTGGGACGAGTGGATTAATAGATTATCTTGCGATAAGATAAGGGTGTTCGAACAAAGGAATGTTCACTCAGATAATGCTTCAAGGCTCAGATAATGTTGGATAGGATGGGATCAATGAAAATGACCCATGTCAAGATGTCTACCATAAGCAATTGTAAAGTGTGCACCAAAATTTTCCAAGATCAAGATAACTTGGAGTATGGATGCAGATGGAAAATGGATTGGATAAACGGTTCATGGATGAATGGATGATATGGATGGAATGTTGGCCTCATTATGGATGTGATAAGATGCTTTCAATTGAACTGGCTCACGTAGATGCTCGATTCTACACATGACGTCTGTTTGCTAGGTTTTCATCATGGTATCTGCCCAAAGCACCACCGAAATGGTTTTCACTAGAGGATGATTTTTCTCTTTATTGTTTTTAATCCATTTTTTGATTTTTTTGGATTTTTTGTATTTTTGTATTTTTTTGTTGTCACCAAGACGCCTGTTTCCCAGGTTTTCATCAAGGTAACCATTTTTTTCAGGACTTTTTCTGATTGATTTTTTTTGTATTTTCTGAGAGATTTTAACCTGATGCTGAACCACCTGGTACTGTTGATGTTGATGCTTCTGTCATAACATGCAATCGGTATCTTGTTTGAAGAAGTTGCTTTATCAAGATACGTGCACTTGAATGCAACTTTTGCGATCCCTGATCTGCTTTGCTGATACTAGAGTTAACTTTGTCTTTGTGCACACATCACGATACAGTGCCTTCTAAATCCTTATGATGAAGGGTCAATTCCAATACATGGTCAATGTGAGACTTGGATATCATGCGTGGAGGCGTGGATGGAGTGTATTTAGGGATAAAAGATGGATTAGTCGATAGTTTGGAACCTTTGACTCTCCAAACTTGGGAAGATGAGCAATAATGGGTGGATTGTAATGCCTCGCCAAGTAACCTTAAAGGAAGTTGCAATTAACATCATAAGCGAACCAATTTTTTTTTATAAAGTGCATTTAACATACACATTCACTTACTAATTAACAACAACCTCTAAGGCTACAAGGTTAGGATTACTTAAAACCGCACATACATATTACATATAACCATAGCCTTATGAACTTTATGAAATAACCATCATACATCATAGGAATACCACATAATATAATAAGATAATCAACCAAGATACAATCTCGTAAACATTATTTTAATCCAATAGATACGTCACTCATTCCCAGAATGAGGCAATAGTACAAAAGATTACAATTACAAAATTCCACCTCATAAACATAAGAGGGATAAAATAACTTATACAAGTTAAAATATTACAATGCAAGAAATTACAACAAGAATCGCGAGCTGTCCATCAGGATGTCTCGCCACCAAGTACTGAAGATAGATGGGGACCCAACGGTTTTGGTGCATGTTCCACCCTACCAATGTGGTACCCAAAGGCCCACCCCCCATGCTAGGAGATAGTAAAAAAGTAACATGGACAAAGATTCTACTACCCCTAACCAAAGGCAAACTCATACTAACTCAAACTGTTATAACCAACCAAATGAATTAACAAGTACAACTCATTCACCATACAAATACGAATCAAGTACAACTCATATACAATACAAGTACAAATCAAATACAATACAAGTACAACTCCAACATCACTGACATAGGTCACATTGCTTCCAGACATAAAGTAGATCAAGTATGTTCCAATAACCATACACATAAAATAATTAACAATAGTTGTCCTAGATAGAGTGTCATCGCAAGATTTTTCATGAGATCTCCTCTGGGCATTCTTCATAGGCTCCGGTACAAGTAATCCTGGTGGCCTCAACTAAATCCTGACCCTCATACTCACTCATGTGGAATCAACTACCTCTTGCAAGAGCAAGATAGTTGATCTTGCCATTCCAGGCCTTCTCACTCATCCCAAGTCTAAACAAGCCCTTGTGTCTATGAGTGAGGATTAAATTATCTTGATTAGTGTGAACTACATCCTAATCATCTAAGTACATTAATTTAATTATCACTTGATTAAGTCACTTTTGAAGGTTACCCGGTTTACCACTTTGGGCTCCGACCCCTAACAAAAGCCACTCTTCTAATGGACAACACACACCCAAACAATCCACCAAGGGAAACACAAGTGCATACCAACTAGGCATCATAATCCACTCCAACACAAGGAGGATACAAATAATAGAACTCACTCCAACATCTTGGAGGCAACAAACACATAGTCCACTCCTTTCACAGGAGGTACAAAAGATCTCAGTCCAAACATCTTGGAAGCAACAACACATAGTCCACTCCTTTCACAGGAGGCAACAAGATGAAACCACATAACAAGGTCACTCCATACAAGGAGACACGGATCCCATAATACGCTCCTAAACCAAGGAGGTGCAAACATCCCCGTTCATGAAAACCAAGTAAAACTGAGAAGATGCCATGCACTACCCAAGGGAAAACAACTGGATGGCACAAAGATTCAACAACTCTTATCCTCTAAGTTCTTTTGGAAGACTTATATTTTAGGACTAACACTAAATCCCAAAACCAACAATACAACTTGATGACATAGCAACAAAAGCATTCAAGTCATCAATCAAATCTAATATTTGGATTTCCTAAATCCATACTCATTCAATAGGTAGTGTAGAAAAGTCAAAGTCATGATAACTAGATCATCTAAAATAATCATAACCCTTATTTCCCTTTTCATTATAGAAAATCTAAAACAATTAAACTTACTTCCCTTTACTGAATACAGAGAATCAAATCCTTTAAGATAATCATGAGGAAGATACTACTTTTGGATATACTAAATCCATATCTCTTTCATAATCCAATCACAATGATTCAATTAATCTAAATAGAAATTAATAAATAACATAATTGATTGTCTCATCAATAAAACAACTTCTTAATTTACTTTTAATGCAACCTAACACTATTGCAAACAATCTTTTCAATTTTCTATCCGGAGTCTATGTCTCTTCAACTATCCATTTAAAAACATGCAATTTCATCAATGTATAAAAATATCTTTTGGCTTATCTATTTGACCATGCATTCATATTGTTTCTAATTAAATCTCATTAATTAAAACAAACATTTAAATATAAATATTTCTATAATTCTTCAATATATTTAAATATCTTTTTCCTTATCAATTTTGACCATACATTCAAAACTTATCTTTTAAACTCTTCATGCAAAGCTAAATTACACGCATTTAAATAAAATAAGGTAAATACTGATTGAAAATACTCATGGATATATATATACATCTCAATACATTTTCTTCAATCATATTAACAAAATAACCATTTCCTTTTTAAATCAAGTAATTATTTCTATTAAAAAATATCTTTATCTATACATCTTCTACACATACTAATTATCTCTTTTAGAACACTAATAATACCCAATTTGCAAACAACAGACTAAAATAAGATAAAATATTATTTATTATCTCAAATGGATATATATCTTCACTATATATATACTAAATATAAATTAATATATTTAAATATATTTAATCATTAACATATCTTCTATCCTTTGCAGAATATCAAATTGATTAATTCAAAATAAAATATCCTTTATCATCAATATTCCAAAATATAAATATATCTTCCCAATTAAATCAAATTAATAATTGGACCTTTTACATATGGATTTAAATTTCACAATTCAATTTTAAATTATGCATTCGTTAAATCAAATATTTAACTCCTTCAATTAAACTCTAACATGCCATTTTAAAATAAACAATAATTTCCCCTTATGTTTATAATTTTAATTCCACTAATCTAATATACAAATTTTATTTAAAATAATATAAACAAATATAATACTTTAGTATTATAAATTATAATATAAAATATTATTAAATAATATTTTAATATTATAATAACAATACATAAAATATTAATATTTATAAATATCAATTTATTATTATTTTATTTTCAGAACAGCCATGGGAAAATAATTTAACAGCAGTCTCATGTTTTAAGCATAACTCAAAAACTACGATCTGGGTATTTGAGATTTTTGAACAAGGGTTAGAAAATTGCAAAATGCAAAAACCCTTTAAATTTCCTGAAAACCTAGTTTGTAAAAGTGAGGTTATAGGCGACGCAATCAGACCATTTTACCATGAAAATATAACTATACTGCAGATTTTAAAATCCGTTTTTTTTTTTTTATAATAAACAGAAAGTTTCATTTTCTAAAAACATTCTAAATGCATTGTTCAATCTCTATGTTTAATTTCAATAACAAAAAAATCAATTTCCCCAATTAATTTAAATTCAACTAAGGTTTTCACAATTTTCACTCAAGAATTTTCACGAGCAAAGGCTGTAACTTTGTTTAATTCTTTTCTTCTAATATCAATTTTTTTTTCTAAAACAGATTTAACAAACAAATCTTTAATCATTACTATTTTAAAGAAAACAATCAAGAACAATAAAACACAAAGAGGAAAACCTGGTATAAGAAGCTACAGGAAGAGATGAATTTCTGATGCAAGCCTCCTCCAAAGATTTCTTGAATTTTCTTCAATCCTCCAAAGAATCCAATCCAAAATCCAACAAATGCAAACAATATTTCCTTCAATCAATTCTACAATCAAACTTTCTTCAAACCCTTGTGCAAATTTTCCAAAATTTCTTCCCTGCTGTAAAAATGTATTTTTCTAAAAACTCTCCCCCCTAAAATTAAAACATATATTCTTATAAATCAAAAATACCTAATACAAGCCTAATTCACATTACATGCAAATTAGATATTTCAATTTCAATTTCAATTTCAATATTTACAACCCTAATTCACATTACATGCAAATTAGATATTTCAAATTCAATTTCAATTTCACTTTCAATTTCAAATTTCAATTTCACTTTCAATTTCAAATTTCACTTTCAATTTCAAATTTCAATTTCACTTTTCAAAAACCCACTTTCAATTTAAAATGCAATTTCAAATAATAAATTAATTTCCAAAGTTGCAACCAATTTCCCAAATAAACATTTAATTACAATTTCTAATTTAATTCTCACACGTTAGAATTAAATTCCAAAATTAATTCTAATTCTTTTATTTCCTTTCATTCTCTTGCATCACGTTTAATTAATTAATTTAATTATTTAATAACTAAATTCAACCCCTTGGATCAAATTTAATTAATTAAATAAACTAAATATAATTAATTAATTTAAGTATAAACTTTTATCCACATTGCATTATTTAAATTAAATAACCATCAACATGATTTAAATGCAATTATTCTAAATATCTATTTCCAAATCAAGAATGCTTCAGAATTAAATAACATCAAAGCAAGATAGACAATGACTCGACACACACAATTGATGACACACTAAGGCTAGGGTATAGACTTGACACATGTTACCTAGCTACTATCTCCCGTTCAACTTAACCGTTGGATCGACACGCTCAAACCTGTGAAACCAGGTGGAGTCGATGTCATGTACCTGCAATCCTGCAACCAAGTAAACAACATCATACAATATATCCAGCATATAATACACACCGTGAAGAAGGAATTACGGATTCGTAGGTCGCTCGCAAACAAGTGATGCGAAACCGTCCTCTTCACCAATACACTCATCAAAACTGACACTTCCATCATAATCTAGTAATCTCATAATAACATCTCATGTTAACTCTACAACATCATTAATCCATAATACATGTGAAACAATAATCAGATAACTACATCCCACAATAATGTTTGTCTCTCAATAGTAGCGATCAAAACATCATAACAAAATGTATCCAGTATCAAAGTAATTGCAACCAAACATAGCATAAAACAACTTGAACAAGAATCAAAACAGAGGGGTATTACATGGATACAGAAGTGTACGTGGAATTAGGACCAATTGCTTGATACACTTTGTATGTTGCTTGAGAAACATGTTTTCGCTTTTGGCGACATCTTTGATGGATACTTTTCCCTTTTTGATTTTGCCCCATAGTTTCTTTGACTAATGGAGTTTGATAGGGATTTGTATTCTTTGGTATCCACTTGTATTTGATTTGTCCGATATGCTTCTTAACTTCTTTTTCTTCGATGACTTTTTTCATGCTTCGATTCAAATCTTTCTTTTTTTGTTGGTCCCGATTCATGGATGGGGTGATGGGTGGATGAAGATTCATGACGTGGCAAGTTGTAGTATTGGCATCAGTTTCATCATAAGTATTTTTCGTGCTCCCTATGTTGATGTTTGCTTGAGACGAAGTTGCCCCCAGTTTTGTGGAAGTATTACTGATATGTTTATATCCCTTGGTTGTTGAATAACCAAGGCCTTGATGCTTAGGATTTTCAATGATCTGCACTGGTTCTAGGATACCCTGTTCATGTAGGCCTAATCCTTTGCCTTGATAATTCATCTGTTCAAACATTTTATTTGCCATAAGATATGTTTTACCTTGGAAACAAGGTGCTAATCCTTCTCTGCTTTGTCGTGGATCTTCAAAAGTGTCAGCTTCTTTATTGACGAGATAGCTTGCCCCAAGAAAGGTAAGTGGTTCAACTTTATAAGTGATGGGATCCTCCACATGTGGGATGAATGCCTTATTGATATCTGTAGCTTGATTTTGTGAGATATTAGATTGTAGTGCTTCTTCAAGAGGTATTGATGATTCAATGTCCTTGCAAAATTCTTCCTCATGATTTATTCTTGATACGCTTTCACAAGATTTTTCTATACTTTAATCAGAAGTACCACTGTTAAGAGTAGGAGACTCTTGTTCGTTGGTAATGATTTCAAGAGTATGAGACTCTTGTTTTGAATGAAGATCATCCACATGTCCATCCAAAGAAAGCATCTTATGGGTAGATGGAGGAGTATGTCCTATGTGGATGTGGTCATCTTGTATGGATAGGAGAGTGTCCATTATATCATTCTAGTAGCTTGGAGATGCGAATTCTTGATCATGAGTGATTTCAGAATTGCTTTCGACATGCTTTGGATCAAGTTCTTGACATGGGTCAATTTCAAAGAATGGATTGCTTTCTTGGATATCTTCATTAGGCATAGGAAGATTCTCAAATTTCATGAGGTCAAAGGATGGCCATATGTTTTGGAGAGGATCATTACTAGACCTTGGTGAAAGATGTTGATCATGCTTTGGAACAAATTCTTGAGATATGTCTTCTAACTCATTAGGTGATGTAGAGACATTTTCAACATTGTCATTAGTCAAAGGATCTTGATCATCATTTTGAATTATTATGGTGGGAATTAGTTGCAAGCTTTGTTGTGGGAGTAAGGCCTGCGTTTTCTGCTGAGCCAACAACGCTTGTTGTTCGTCATGTTTTTTTTGTGCCAACAAAGCTTTTTGTTGGGCTCTTTGTTGTGCTACTTCTTCTTGGATTGTTTGCAATAGTGCCCAGAATTCTGCTTGCGCTTGCGCTTGTTGGGCTACTTGAGCCGCTTGTGCTTGCTGAGCAACTAGCTATGTAGCTTGTTGGGCTTGGAGTGCCTTTTTACGGGAAGCTTCTTGAGCGGTTTACAATATGATTGAGAATGAATTGGTCGTGTTGTATTTTGGCGGCGGCGGTGGTGGTGGTGGAATGGGAATGCTGTTGATTGTTGGGGTTGCTTGGATGGTTTCCATCTATTTTTGTGATATCGATGGAAAAATGGGATGATTTGGTATGATGTTTTGATTTGGCATTGTTGGTTGAAATTGAACATTGTTGTGGTTGGGAATCATATTGCTTGGATTTAGGTAACTTTGATTTTGCATGGTGTTACCTTGACTTGAATCAACATATGGAGTTGCCAATATATTGCTAGGATTTTGAACAACATTAGGGGGATTTGCAAACATGTCGATCCCAAAGTTTACCAAGTGTGGATTTGAAATGGTCATGTTTGGTAAAGTTGCACTTGGTATGTATGGATTTGGTAGGATGACGTTGTTTGGAAAACTCATGCATTGAGCGTTTGGTTGATAGATTTGCAGATTTGGACTTGGATTTAAATCTATCATTGGGAAAGGTGTTCCAAACTTTGGATTGGGTATGCTCATATTTGTTGTACCATTGATGTTTGTATGAGATAATGCTCCCATGTATGCATTGTACAAGCTTTGAAAATCAAATGGTATTGCAAGGCTTGGATAATTTGGTTGACTTGAATTGCTCATGATGGATGGATCAAATTTATATTCCATGTCCCTCTTGTGTTGAGATCAAGTTTGAACAATAAAATGAAGATCAATTTTCAAGAATGTAAGAGATGAACCTCTAATTCTTTAAATCGGTCTAAACCTTAAGTTCAAAGAAGTGAAGAACTAGGATAATTGGAGGATCAAAGTGATAATGAGGATGAGATAAATGGAAGATGAGTGATATGGATGAATGGAACTCTTAAAGAAACTTTGAAGGAAATGCTAAACATTTTAGGACTTTGATTTATCGTGATTGGATTGATGGATTGACTAGGTGTGTTAAGTCAAACAAAATGTGATGAATGTAATCGTAAAACTCTAGGAAGTTGTGTTATCCAAGAGTGAACTCCTACAAGATGGTAGTTTGACTAAGTGTGTCAAGTCAAACGAGGTGATGATTTGATAATTTGGCTAGGTGTGTTAAGCCAAACAAGATGAACTTGTAAACCCTAGGAAGTTGTATTATCCAAGAGAGAACTTGTGTATAAGATGATGGTTTGACTAGCTGTGTTAAGTCAAACAAAGTGATTTGATTTCGCCTAGAATTTTAGCATAAAAGATGTTTACAAAGTTTCCAAGAGTTGTTGGTGAGGTGATTTTGACTGATTTTGATGGTTGAGAGATGGATGAAAGTGATTGAAATTGATCCTAGACTTGACCTAGAATAACACTTTTGCTTACAAGACCTCGGTGTCGAAGAACACGCTATATTTCCTATGGGAAGAAAGATAACCTTTCAAACAATTCAGGATCTCAAGACGCTCCTCAATAGCTTTCAGACTAAGCTTTTTGAACTTCGGTTTTGGGATTTTGATCTTGTGGGAAATTATGTTAGAAAACACATGTGTAATCAAATTTATCTTTTATCTTGTCTTAGTGAATTCCTTTTACCAAAAGCAATTGCTTGATTATGTTTTCAAACTGAATGTCTAACGGCCTACTTTCTTCTTCATCCCACAAGGTCCTTTGTGTGGAAATCGAGGAAAATAGGGCAAAAGTTACCTATGTTTAACCTTTTTGAAAACAAATGACGATAGAATTCCAACACTTAGAAACCTCTAAGGATATGATCCCTAGGGAAAGCAAGAGTGCTTAAATTTGTCAAAGGATATTTGTTTCTTCTAAGGTGTTTGAAATTTGAGGCTCTTGTGAATGTTTGTTTTTCAATGTTTTGAATCCAAGCAAAGTGTTTTTGATTCCAAGAATTTTTTACAACCCTAGGATGATGAGGCAATATCTTGTTGGGTTCCCACTTGGATAAATCCAGCTGCGCATATCTTGTGTGAATGGCTAAATGCTTGACCACAATGGCTCCCCTCCACGACACTCACTTATTCGGGTCAGCCAAGCATTAGTACCCATGAATCTCCCATGACATACTTTCCATTTCCACAACAAGACAACCTGTTACGTGGGGTGGCTTCAAAGGACATGACCTTTTGCACCAACAAGATAGACAAGGTTTTGGCCTTTTTCTAAACAAGGGGTTCTAATTCAGGCATTCCGTTCGTGGGGGATTATCCAACATCGGCGAGAGTCCATTGCTGTCCATCTCGTTGGAATAATCCTCGTGATATTGGCCTTTGTTCCAATATCCACACTTATATCCCAGGTGGAAGTCGCTTGGCTTTAGCGTGTTCCCAGTTGGGTCGTTCCCTTGGGTGAGCACTTTTTCCCACAAGGCAGGCCCTCTAAGTTAACAAAAGTGAGCTAACATATCCCGTCGTTCACACAACCTTTGTTGAAAAACAAAGGGGAGAACCTCCGCAATATATCATGCTCACACTCGCATGTTTTGTTCAATTTTAAAATGCCCAAATTGAAGTGTGGAGGCAATCTTTTTGACAACTTAATATCACAAAAGACTTTTGATTCTCAAGATCGCCGTGAGGCATGAGAGAAGCGCATACATCTTTTTGATGATATTACTTTGTGAAAAATATTGCAAAATATGACAAACAGTTGTTCATTTTAAGTCCAAAAAGCAGTGATGAATTCATTTTAAGCACCAAAATCCAAGTGTGAAGGTTGTATTGTTCATTTTTAGACCACATTGAGATTCTAGTAAGTGTTTCTAAGGTTCAATTTTAACCCAACTTCGATAAAAAAAATCAATCACTGATTAATTTTAAATCCAAATTGAAAGTGATTTGTTCTAAAATAGAAAACGACAATGAGAAATGGAGGCCTTAGGATATTACAATAAGCATTTAAAAATGCTTTTTCAAGCTCAAGTTCAAAGTCCAATGCCCATTTGTTGAACTTAAATCTGTCTGGATTTATCTGCCTCGATGAGAAGTGGACCAAATTTAAGCATGAAGAAGTGATAGACTCCACCTTAGTGATCTATTCTATGGTGGATTGGTGCTCTTTGAGTATGTGAAAGAGCCCTTTCCCAATCCTTGATAAGCTTAGTGAGATAGACAATAAGATGCTTGAACTCAAGTTGCCTATATTGTAGATGCTTTCAAATGTGGCTATTGAAATGAGAGAAAATGCCTTGCATTTATAGGAGAAGTTGATAGAAGAGAGGCCAAAATTAGGCAATGTGGGACTAAATCCCATCCAATAGGATAGAGGAACTTGTCATAATGGGATTGGCCAAAGCTTGTGCAAGTTTTGGTCAATGTGCCCATTCAAATTTGAATTTTGTCAATAAATGCATGTTGTTGAGGGTTTTGGGGGGAATAATCTTTGTCCAAAAAAGTCAAAGATGAGAGTTATTGAGGGAAAATAAGTCTTTTTAATAAATCAAATAAATTGATTTATTGGTGCAAGTGGGTGGGTTAGTTAGGAGTTTAGATTTGACTCTAGTTGAGTCAAAAGCTAGAGAATGATAATTATTATTAGAAGTCAATTAATTTAGATTAATTAACTTAGGGGATTTTAGGGATTTGACATTTGATTAAATCAGTTTGATTTATTAAATCAAATGAGAAGAACATAAGGATTAAATAATTTGATTTATTTAATGAACCTTAGGAAATTAATCAATAAATTGTTATAATTGATTAATAGTAGAATGGTTAGAGCGGGATGCATGATGTTAGTTTTGCATGTCTACAACCACCAAGAAGAAGGTGCATCACAAGAAGTAAGAAGACCACACAATGAAACATAAGGATATAGTCCAAGGTCTCCAAAAATGATAATTCGAAAATGAAACAACGAAAAATAGGTTGGGATTCAATACACATAAGACTTTATACTAAATTTTCAATATTTCACCAAACTTACTATTGGTATCTAGTGACTGATCATGCAAATATTGTACACTCTTTACATATCCTTTCTAGATTATAATCTATTTTTTCACTAGATAATAACATTATTGGATGGTTGAGTTTGTATGGATGGAGCCCATAATGGGTGAACCATGTTAAAATTCTATGTTGACCTCTTTTGTGTTATTATTCATTTTTATTTATAGGTTATTTAATCTACATATAATTGTTAATGTTTATTGCTCTGATTTTTCTAAACCCTAACAACTGGTATTAGAGCCACATGTTTTTTGGTCGATTGGCAGGAAACCTTTCGATTTGAGTGGGAGCAATGGAAGAAGGAAAATTCAAGGTTGAGAGGTTCAAAAACTAGAATTATCAACTATGGAATATGTATATGGAAGATTATTTGTATCAAAAGGATCTATACCAGCCATTGCAAGGAAAAGAAAAGAAATATGTTATGATGTTCAATGAACAAAATAAGATTCTAGATAGAAAGGCACTATGGAGCATTCAATTGTGCTTGGAACCATCTATGAAATTCAATATAATAGAAGAAAAGACAACAAAGGATCTAATACAACCTTTGGCTAAATTGTATGAAAAACCCTTAACCTCAAAATAAGGTATTTATGATGAATCATTTATTTAATCTGAAAATGATTGAAGGTGGATCTATGGTAGATATTTTAATTGAGTTTAATACAATTACTAGTTAGTTAACTTTTATAAAAGTGAATTTTTATGAAGAGGTGAGGGCTTTCTTGGTTTTATGTTCTTTTCTAGAAAGATTGAATAGCTTGGTAATGGATGTAAGTAACTCTATCTCTAGTTCAAATACATTAAAATTTGATGATGTCATTGGTGTTATCCTTAGCGAGAAAATACAATAGAAAAGTTCAGGTGAGAGCTCAAAATTAGTTAATGATTTGATTGTAGAGAAAAGGAGTGTTGGACTCAAGGGAAAACTGAGAGGGGGTGAATCTATAATGCCCCACCACGCAACCCTAGAGGAAGTTTCAATTCACGTTAAAAGTGTACTAATTTTTTTTTTGATTAAAGTGAATTAAAAATACATGTTCAACTATAATTGACAACATCCCCTAAGGCTACATAATCGAGATTACTTAAATCCCCATTAACACACAAACATTTAAATTACATTGCATAAAATAACACAAGTAGTAAGGATTCATTCAACTTAAATAAATAACAAGGTAAGAAGATACATCCATAACATAAAATCCATTACATGAACAACTGATCACAACACTCATTCCCATAATGAGTCATAAATACATAAGTGTTACAATAAAAACATTACACCTCATAAATACAAGAGGGGAAAAATTATCTTAATACATTTTGAAATACAACAGTGCAAGAAAGGAAAACAAGATCCACGAGTTGTCCAACTGGATGTCTCGCCTCCATGAACTGAAGATCATGGGGGACACAACAGTTTATGGTGCATGTTCCACCCAACCAAGTGGTACCCGAAGGCCCAACCCCCATGCTAGGAGATAGTAACAACGCAACATGGACAAAGAATTCTACTACCTCTAACCAAAGGCAGACTCATACTGAAACATACTAACTCAACCAAACACATGCACAATGTAAGTCTAACACTAACATGGTTACATTGCTTCCACAAATAATAATGATCAAGTATGATAAAGAATCCATATGCACAACAAAAATCCCAATGTTATCCTAGTCAGAGTGTCATCTCAAGGTTCATCATGAGATCTCCTCTGGGAATTCTTCATAGGCTCCGATAATCCTGGTGACCTCAACCGAATCCCGACCCTCATACTCACTCATGCAGAATCAACTACCTCTCGTAAGGACAAGATAGTTGACCTTGCCATTCCAGGCCTTCTCACTCATCCCAAGTCTAAACAAGCCCTTGCATCTATGAGTGAGGTTAAATTATCTTGATTAATGTTAAATGCAACCTAATCATCTAAGTACATTAATTTAATTATCACTTGTTTAAAACACTTCTGAAGGTTACCCGGTTTACCTCTTTGGGCTCAGACCCCTAACAAAAGCCACTCTTCTAATGGATAACACGCTACTCAAATATAGACTCCAAGGTTATCACAGGTGCTATTGACCTGAACAACGCAAACTCTCCTATTCTAGGAGGCAATAATTAAGGAAATCCACTCCAACACTAGGAGGAAACAAAACACTTAAAGCACTACCCAAGGGAAAATGAATGATTGACTTTACAAGGAATTAACCCACATCCTCTAGAAGACTTTTCAATTAAACACACAAATAACCATTTTCCCAATATAATCAACATAAGGAAAATATTGATAATAAGCATAGGCAAGGAAATATGCTATATTTGGATATATTAAATCCATTTCCTAACTAATACTTTCCAGTAAATAGTCCATTACTTCAATCATAAATAATAAACTGAAATAATTACCTTTATTTTTAAAAGGAAAAGATAAATTCTAATTTAGCAAGACAAGATATTCCTTTGCATTTAAATCATAACACACACATGAAAGAAAATATTTATTTCTATTTCTTAGCTAGCTCATCTAATTCTTTCAAATTCTCAAATTAAATAACTAATACATAAACTTAATCATGTACCCAATTATATATATATATATATATATATATGTGTGTGTGTGTGTGTGTGTGTGTGTGTGTGTGTGTGTGTGTGTGTGTGTGTGTGTGTGTGTGTAATTTGACTATTATATACATATATATTTATTTAACACTACAAATAATCCAAACCACATTTAATTATACCAAGTTTAAAATTTTGGAAAAGAAAAAAATAGAATAATTAAAATGTGTCTCATTCTCTTATTCATATCTATATATATATATATATATATATATATATATATATATATGAATAATTTGCATTCACACTGAATATGTATTTAATAAAACCTAATTTACAGTATATATTTACATATTATACATTTACATATATATATATATTCACTATATATATATATATATGCATATATACAATAAATATATAATATTATGTATAAATACAAATTATATTATTGATAGTAATTATGAAGACCTTTTTAATAAAAAAAAAACTAATTTTGAAATATAAAAATTAAATGTTAAAACAATTTAAAGCAACCTGTACAGAGGACGAACGGTACACTGACATTGATGGTACCACTGCCCCTTGTCTACATCCGCTGGTACCCTTGCATGTCGCCAACTGTACATTGTACAATGACCGGCGTATTTTGGGGAGGCCACACTCCCCATGGACAATGCGTCCCCCTGAAGTGGCGGGCGTGCTGCCCATGGGCAGTGCGTCCTTCCCATGGGGATGTGTGGGTAGTGGGGTCATGTCCACCGTCCACTGTGTCATTAATTATTTATTTATTTATTTATTATTAATAAAAAAACAAAACTTCCAAATCAAAACAGAGTGCGAAAATTCGAACAGGTACGACATTTTTTTTTTAAACCCAACAATATAACTTTATTCTATGACCATTAATATAAATATATTTATAAATATTTATATTTGAAAGTATAATACATGTAATATATGTGTATATATATATTTAGAAAGATAATTTTACTAGTAAAATTGAGAAAATAATAAAAAAACCAGTAACAAGGAATTGATAAATTTTCCAGAATATCTTTCTAAATTCAAGAGGTTTAAATTTAATTTCTTTTAAACCATTCCTTCAAATTTTCAAATAATTAAAAATAGGAAAATAAACAAATCTTGATTTTTTTTATTGAAGGTTTGCTAAGAGGGTTTGTTTTGAAGAACATATCTGAATGTTTTCAAAAGGGTAAAATATTCATACAACAATCTAAATGTTTGGAGCACAATATAAGGTTTAAACTAAACAATGTTTCAACAATTTCCCCATTTACTGAATTAAATCCTACAGTAAATTTAAACAATCTTCCCCAAATTTTTGATTAATTTAAATCTAGATTCAATTAAAAAATCCTAATTCACAGTGATTTCAACAACAGATTCATAAACAATTTATACTGTATTAAACAAAACAAGAACCAGAAAAACATAGATCAAAACTTGGAATTCAAAGCTACAGAAGAAGATGAATTTATGATGCAAGCCTCCTCCAAATATATCTTTAATTTTCTTCAAACTGGCAACAAATCCAATCCAAAAACTTCAACAATTGCAAACTGACTTTCCTCAAAACAATTCTATAATTAAAACTGCTTCAAACCCTTCTTTGTGCAAATTTTTTTTCCAAAAATTCTTCTTTGTTTTTCAGAAACTTTTTCTTCCCCAAATCCCTTCTTCCATCCATCAATTTTCAATCAACACTCCTTAATTAAACATGCAATTATCTTCAATCAAAAATATCTTAGACAACCAAATCTAATTGCATGCAAAATGGAATATTAAATATTAACCTAATACCATTTTTGAAAACACACTTTGAATTTAAAATACAATTTCAAATAAATTTCAATTTTAAAATAAAATTTTCAAATACCCTTCAATTTTTTCTTTTATTAATTTAATCCAAAATTAAACTTAATTAATTAATTTTAATTATTTATTAACTAAATTCAACCCTTTTGAGATTAAATTTAATTAAATTAAATTCTATTAATGACTTTGAATATAACTTCTAAGCATAATTTTAATTTGATATAAAATAATCATCACTTTAACCCAATGAAATTATTCTAAAGATTCATTTAATAAACAAGCACCTTTCAAAATCAAATAACATTAAAATAAGGTACACCATGACTCAACAAATGAAACTGACGACACACTAAGGCTAGGGCATAGAATTGACACATGTTACCTAGCTACTATCTCCCGTTCAACTTAACCGTTGGATCGATATGCTCAAACCTGTGAAACCAGGTGGATTCAATGTCATGTACTTGCAACCTGTAACCAAGTAAACAACATATTATAGTATATCCAACATATAATACACACCCTGAAGAAGAAATCACGGATTCACAGGGCACTCGCAAGCGAGTGATACGAACCCGTCCTCTTCACCAATACACTCATCAAAGATTGACATTAACATCATAATCAATAATCTCATAATAACATCTCATGCTAACTCTACAGCATCATTAATCCATAATGCATGTGAAACAATAATCAGATAACCACATAACACAATAATAGTTGTCGCTCAATAGTAGCGATCAAAACACAAATAACAAGGTGTGTCAAGTATCATAGTGGTTGCAACCAAACATGTAGCATAAAGCAAACCAAACAAGAAGCAAAATGGAGGGGTATTATCGAATCAGTGTTCCATAATTCTTAACTTAACTTCAAACTAAATATTAAGCTATTTAGACATGTTATTAAAGAAAATATGCATTAATTAATGAAAACATTCACAAAACCATAACACACATAATTTTTTGTGTGGAAACTCTATTAGAGGAAAAACCACGATGGAGGTTAATCCATAATTTTGAGTACTCAAAGTATAATTGTTTACAAAATAGAATGCAATTTCATTCAGGCACACTACCTAGAGCTCACTGCTCAAAAGAAAAAGGCTTACTACCCAAATAGATTTAGATTAAGACCATATGAAGAGTGAACTGAGATAATAGCATCTATCAATGCCATATTATGGTTCTAGTAAAGCTTATGAACTCGATTCTTGATCTGCTTTCCAATTATGTGCTTTGCTCTACTCTACTCTACTCCTTATTTCTCTTCACACCACTTAGAGAAAAATTCACACTACTACCCTGCTAACTTTCACATTACTGAATGATGTGATACACATATATTCATATTCTCTCTCTAAATGAAAAAACCAAACTCATATATATATCCATGATCAAGGATTTATCCATCCAACAGTCGGCTTCATAAGGTGTTAAGATATTTTAACTTGTCAGCCAAATCCACCTCAAAATATTTATGTGCATCCTCCAAAGTCAGTTAAGACAAAGAGAGGGCCCAAATAATACTTAATCCTACATTAAGACTTATAATTAGTTCCATCTTATACATCCGTGAATTCCATCTTTATCGGGTTGACCTTCCAGCATAGATAATTAATAGATTAGTGCATCGTACCTCTTAGATCACTTTCCAGTGTGTGCACATCAAAAAAAAGATACGACAAGCCTCTATAGACCTTCCTCAAATATCCATAACCCATAATATCTATCTCGTGGGATGACTAGATCACCTTTTATGCTTTTAACTAGATCCTCTATTTTTTACTTTTTTCTGCTAGTAGGAGCAAAACTAGTTCTGCATGACTTTGGTTGCCATCAATGACAACACCTACAATCCAAACTCCTTAGACATATGCAAAAAATCTCCCCCTTTGGCATTGATGGCAACACTTAGAGAAAAATGACTAAGTGTCAGAATCATTATAGGTATACTATTTGATGTACTAACTCCCCCTTAGATTCATAAGGAATTTTTCAGTACATTCTCTCCCCCTTTGACATCAATGAAAAATTTGGGATTTCATATGCCAAATAGTTGACAAAAAGTGACAAAACATGTGTTCAATATTATCAATCCTTCAAAAATTTACCATATATATGCTTACAATTATTCTCCTTTGATCAAAATTTCAAAAAATTAAAAACAAGTGACTGTGAACATTAAAAGATTATCTTATGGTTTTTCTTTACTTCCAAAAGAAACTTCTTCCAACCATCAATTGCAATTCAAATTTTGATAATAAAACTATTATTTTTGGAAGTCTTGTTGATAATCTCAATGAGAGATTCATGAATCATGATTGCTTCTTCCGATTTTTCAGCATTTTGCATAATTTCCACCAACTGCTCCAAACTACATTCAATTAAATCTTTTGCATTCCAAATGGCATCCACAAGAACATTCTTGGATAGTTGAATTTTTATTTGAGTTGTCTATAGCTCTTGGATTCTCCTTATGATATTGTCATCTGGATCTTGGACATGTCAAATCCTTTTCCAATGGTGTTCAGTTTTGTCTCAATCTGATCCAGCTTCTCCTTGTAATTGTTGACTACATGGGGCCAAAAGACACAATAATTGTAGATTCGTGTGGGTGAATTAATGCATTGTCTCAACTCATTCATTTTCTTGTTAAGCTTGACAAGGGATAGTCTGAATTGTTTCTTCAAGTGAGAGATAATTTCACCTTCTTCTTTGTCTTTGTCCTCAGAGCCTAATGACTCTCTGCTACACTCAATCATCTCTTCAAGAAGAATATCATTCAAACTTTCCAATCTTATCTTACAATGCTTAATATGAGCATTCATAATTTCCAGAATCAAAGCTTGATCATATGATGGTCTGATTGACCATAATCTTACAATTTTTTGCATACCACCTACACTTAGGATAAGTTATTGTAGTTTTTATTTTGAAAAATCTTCTTATTCCTCACTACCTTTTTCAATACCAGAGTCATTTTCCAATGGATTCTTAGGTTCTTCATCTATAATTTCCATAATTTATTTTTCTTTCTCTTTTCCTTCAATCTTGGGAACTTTGTTTTCTGGAGGGCTGAATTTAGTAATCTCCTGTCCTCTTTTCTATCCTCTATCAGTGCTACCAGAAGAGGAACCAAATTCTGTTATCCCTACCAGAGGGGAAATGACTGATCCAAATTTTCCAAGCACATTTTTATAGAAAATTTAAAACTTTGAATCCCAATTAGACAAACTCTTGGAATAAGAGTAAATTTGAGTGCATACCGGTTTATCTGATATCCATACTGCATTGTCATTTTTTGGCAAAAAATTTGAAAAATACATAACCATGTACATATAATTAGAGTACCAAACCTGAATGGATACTCTGACTCCTTTTTCAGTTAAGCATTCTCCAACATCTGATCTTTTAGCAATCCACATATATTGAAGTCATAAGCTTCAATTATCATTTTATGAGCAATGTATATTGTGCTAGCCAATGTATCCCCTTCCTAATTTTGATAGAAGATTTTATAAGTTAATGCCTTGTTCAATGTAATTTGTAACATGATTCTTGATTGTTGCTATCAACAAAGATCTTTGATCTTCGGTTATCCCAGTTAGGGTTTCTGCCTCCTTGTTCCAGACAGATTTCTTCCTAGGAACATCATCAAATTTGCAAAATCCAGTCAATCTCTCAATTACCTCCTTCAAAATGGTGTAAGGTTTGGCCAAAGTTAAAACACCATCATGTAACCTATTTAGTATGAATTTCACCAATTCGACATTTTTGAAGTACAAAAACTCATTCCATAAATCCAAATTTCCATGCTTGGCTTTGCTTAGTTGTTTCAATTCATCAAGAAGTAATAAATTTCGCATAGATCTAATATTAGCACTATTGTATTTGTCCAATGTGATCGAATCTTTAATTTTCTCCATTTTATTTTTCATTTTTTAGAGTTTGCAACTACACACCAAATTATATAATGAATTCAAAAATTATTTACAATATCTGATAAATTTCAAGATTTGTCAATGAATTCAATTTCACTTCTTCGAAATCCACTTGATGAGTGCTCTCCTTCTCTTTGATAATGAAAAGTAACAAATGATGGCTCGGACTTGACTTTTATAGCTCACACATGCATAGTAAATGCATTTTCCCTAAGTTTTCTAGAGACTGTTTTCTCAGATGATAAAAAATCTTCTCGAGACCAACAAATTTGATAAAATTCCTTTGCTAAATTCATCCAAAACTTTTGTACACTGTGAGTACATCTTCTTGAATATTCTTTGCATTCTTATACCATTTATAGATAAGGGAGGAAGAATTTTCTTACAGAACTTCCCTAGGCCAGTGGCCTCAAATCAATTACCGAAAGAATTACCAGAGGCAAGTTTCAGTACGAAATCATTTCCAGCATCATAATCAATTTTCTTTAGCCACATCTTCTTCATATGATCTTTGATATGATTTGTATTCATCTTTTCCTTTCCTTTATCATTTCTTTTAGTATTTTTGTTTCTGTATACTGGACCTCTTCTATCTGTGTTCTTGTTTCTACAAAATCTAGCACTATGACCATACATGTTGCAGTTGTAGCACATAATTCTACTTTGTCCATTCCATTGGTTTCTTTTCAGTCTGCATTGATTAGCAATATTCCAAAACTTCCCACAAGCATAAAATTCAACATTTCTTCTATCAATAGAGTGACTTGACATAGTTTTGCATTCAATTAATTTATGACCATGCTTTTTGCATTTGAAACACTGACCAGATAATGATGAATCTTTTGACCTTAAATTAATTCTACATTGAGCAACCATATGACCAAAATTATTGTAGGAAAAATAATACCCATTAAAATTTTGTGCATTAGGTTGTCTTTATGAATGTCTTATGTTTTTGTTCTGTCTGAAATTCTTTTGTCCTTATCTGGAACTTTCTCCCTTTTCATATCCCATACCTCTCTTATCATTTCCACTCTTTTGTGCTTGAGTTAGCTCATTAAGCTTTACTGAACTAATCTTGAGATTTTATTTGATTCCATTTGCAATGACAAGATCATTCCTAAGAGTAGTAATATTCTTACTAAGTTCTTCATTATTTCTAGTTCTTTGCAATTCACTTTTGAATTGAGTGAGTTCTCCATTTATTCTGCTACATTCATCAAATTTCTCTTTCACGATCTGAGCAAGGTTTTCCTCATTTTTCTTCCTTTCTTCTATCTCCTTAGTCATCTTCATCATCATAGATTCCATCTCATGCTTTAGGTTTTCATTGTCTTTAGCAAGCTTTTCACATTCTTCGATTATCTCCTTCAAGGTTTGATTCAGTTGAGCATCATCCATATCTCTGTTCTCCTTTTGTTGTATCTGATCACATAGATCTTTCCTCTTCAACCTAGATTTAACTATCTAATCCTTCAATGCCTAAATGAATTTCTCATCATCTCTAAGATTTTCTTTCAATTCTTGAACTTTAGCTTTAGACTGATCAAGTTCATCAAGAGCTACCATAAGCTATTGTTGAATACTACTAGAGTCCATCACATTCCAAGATCCACCTCAAGCTGTAAAAATTCTTCAGATGAACTAGCTCTGATACCAATTGTTGGACTCAAGGGAACACTGAGAGGGGGGGTGAATCAGTGTTCCATAATTCTTAACTTAACTTCAACCTAAAGCTTAAACCATTCAGACATGTTATTAAAGAAAAGATGCATTCATTAATGAAAACATTCATAGCACCATAACACATAGATTTTTTGCATGGAAACTCTATTAGGGGAGAAACCATGGTAGAGGTTAATCCATAATTTTGAGTACTCAAAGTATAATTTTTCACAAAAGAGAATGCACTTGTATTCAGGCACACTACCTAGATCTCACTGCTCTAAATAAAAAGGATTATTGCCCAAATAGATTCAAATTAAGACCATATGAAGAGTGAACTAAGATAATAGCATCTATCAATGACAGATTATAGTTCTGGTAAAGCTTATAAACTCGATTCTGGATCTTCTGTCCAATTATGTGCTTCGCTCTACTCTGCTATGCTCCTTATTGCTCTTCACACCACTTAGAGACAAATTTGCAGTACTTCCCTACTGACTTTCACATTACTGAATGATGTGATACACATATATTCATATTCTCTCTCTAAATGAAAAAAACCAAACTCATATATATATCGACGATCAAGGATTTATCCATCCAACATTCGACTTCATAAGGTGTTCAGATATTTTAACTTGTCGGCTAGATCCACCTCAAAATATTTATGTGCATCCTCCAAATTTAGTTAAGATAGAGAGAGGACCCAAATAATACTTAATCCTACATTAAGACTTATAATTAATTTCATCTTATACATCCACGAATTCCATCTTTGCTGAGTCGACCTTCTAGCATAGATAATTAACAGATTAGTGCACAGTACCTCTTAGATCACTTTCTAGTGTGTGCACATCAAAACCAAGATACTAGAAGCCTCTACAGACCTTCCTCAGAGATCCATAACCCAAAATATTTGTTTGGTGGGATGACTAGATCACCTTTTATTCTTTTAACTAGATCCTCTTTTCTTTACTCTATTCTGTTGGTAGGAGCAAATATAGTTCTACATGACTTTGGTAGCGATCAATGACAACAACTTCAAGCCAAAATCCTTAGCCATATGCCAACAAGGGGAAGAACAAAGGAGAGAGGAAAAATCCTAACAAATAATGGGAAGTCACAAGGGAAGTCAAATAAAGGCATATCTAAATCCAAAGGAAGAATGGATTGTTGGCATTGTGGAAAGCCATGACACTTGCAAAATGATTATTGGTCTCAAAAGGAAAAACAAGAAGATGGACAACATAATGAAACTAAGGAAACTAATGTTGAAAGTAATAAATTGGAGGATGATTTAATTTTGTGTTTAGATAATGCTAATGATTCTTAGGTAATATATTTAGGGGATTCATTTCATGCCACATCCCATAAGAAATATTTTGTAGATTATGTTGAAGGTGATTTTGGATAGGTATATTTGGGTGATGATGAAACTATTAGATTGACGGAAAAGGAAAGATAAAACTCAAGTTGTAGAATGGAAATGAATGGTTGTTATAGGAGGTAAGGCATGTTCCAAATTTGAGAAGGAATTTATTTTTTATAGGAAAAGTGGGTAGTTAAGGCTGCATAGTTACCTTTTTAGACAAATTATGGAAGGTCACTAAAGGTGCATTAGTAGTAGCTAAAGGTGAAAAGGTAGGTACATTATATTTGTGTACTAGTAATATTTTTTCTACCTTAGTTGCTATAGCTACTTTAGAAACAATTTCTAGTGAGACAGTTATAACACTTGCTACAAGGATAGAAATAGAATTGTGGCACCATAGAATTGGGTACATGAGTGAGAAGGGATGAAGATCCTTCACTCTAGAAATTTTCTACCAGGTCTGAAGAAAATTGACTTGGAGTTCTATGAAAATTATGTTTATGGAAAACAAAAAAGAGTCTGATTTCTCAAATTTGGGAAAGAGAAGAAAAGTGATAAATTAGAGCTTGTGAATTCAGATATATCGGAACCAACTCAGGTATCTTCTTTTGGCGGGCTCTTTCTATTATATTACTTTTATTAATTATTCGACTAGGAAAACATAGGTGCATTTCCTAAAAAAATAAGAAGTGTTTGAAATTTTGAAAAAGTGGAAAGCTTTGGTTGAGAATGAGAGAATAAAAAATTTGAAGTGTCTTAGATATGATAATGGAGGAAAGTATTTAAGTAGAGAATTTGAAAATTACTATTTATAAAATGGAATGCCTAGAACTAGAAATAATTCCTAAAACCAGGGAAAACTTTAGTGGTGAATCTTCACCAATTGGTGAATTCTAGGAATTAGGAAAGGCGAAATTGGAAAATTAATTGTACCCAATAGGGTGTCCAAATCACTCAAATTTTACGAACTATCATTCCAATGCATGTCCATTCACCAATGATTTTTTTTATGAGGCATATTTAAGCAATAAATTTTCCATAACAGACTACACGTTTCCAATGGACTGATTAATATTTTTGCTTGGAATCTTGGGAGCATGTAATAAAACACCTACATATTCACCAATAATATTAAAAAAACATTATATGAGGACCCATTTTTCTAATTAAAATTTACAAATAGTTGCTTGTGAAGAACCTTTTTTCCAATTAAATTTATAAATAGTTTCTTATGAGGACCTATTTCACCAATAAAATTTAAAATATAAACATTTGAGGACACATTTCACCTTAAAAACTATAATGTATAATTATATAAGCATGTGGGATTTACCAAATTTTTAATATACCATTTAAAAATCCTGTGTAATTTTTCGAATATGGATTGATATAAATACAATCAAAATAGTCATTTATTCTTACACATTTTGTTCTGTTATGAGGTTCTAATTCTCGATTTAAAGGTGAGTGATCATTTATTCATAATGTTATTAATTATAATAATAAGATCTATTTATCTCTTTTGCATTCTTTCTTTAGTCTTAAAGATGATTTTGAGTAGGGAACGTGATCTATATTCTTTGTCCTTCTTAAACAAGAAGAATTTGTTTTCCATCTTTTATTCAAAGTGAGAGATCAATATGTTGAGCAACAAGGATAAGACTCCTTAGGGTAATGAAGAGACTGGGAGGTCATCAAAACTCCCAAAACGTAGAGGTACCATACAGTCTTACTTTGGAATTGGCAAAGCTAATTATCCATTAGATCAAATTCTAGATGGAGCTACATCATCAACTCTTCCACCAAATATTATTGAAGAAGGCATTCACAATACCTCATTGCCACAAGAAGGTCAAGGTGAGATTGTCATTGAGTTAAATCAAAATGTATCAAATGAGGATAGAAATACCGCATAAAATGTTCTGAGGGATACCCTTGTTAGCCAAAATGAGATAATTGACTTGGATGAGGATGATGTTGGTAGCAAGAAAAGAAAAGGAAAATCAAAATTGGGGTGCGAGTGGGAAATGAAAAGGAATTTTTAACTTGGTTGGTTGTCGAAGTACCCATTCATTGTACCAGTGGGGCTAGCAAATGAAAATGATATTGAAAGTGCAACAAAGGTCAAGTGTATGATTTGAAGTTGGAAATGTGGAAGATACAAGATGTTGCAACTAAAGCTTGACACTATAGAAAAGAATATCAATAAAGTTTACGAAAAAAAATTTATAGACGAAAAGGAACAATCAGTCGTACGATGGAAATCAAAGGAAGAATGTCTTCATGTTAGGTATGTCATAGATTATGAAGAGCATAACCATAGAATTTCGAACGCTGATAAATGTCAAGGTACACTTGAGGCTCATTTTGGAAAAGCAATGGAAGTAGAAAATCTGTCAAAACTATTCAAATGAGTGTTGTTTTTCATATTTTTTCCAAAGGGCGTCCTATGATAGACTACCCAGAATATTCTAGTTTATTATCTTATTTGAGTGTTCCTCACTTTACCTTCTCACATTGGTTAGTAAATGATGTATGTGAATGGGAAAAGTCTCTTGGTGCAGTGGAAAAGGAAGATTTAAAGGAGAAAGTAAAAGAGTCAAATTTCATTGCACTATCTTTAGATGAAGTTACTATGGTAGACAATACTTCTTGGGTCTGTATGCATTTGTATAATATCGCAAAAAAAATTCATCAAGCTCATCTTCTTTGTTTGCATAAAATGAAGGACAATTCAACATCACAAAATCTATTTGAACTAGTCAAGAAATATTTGAATGAAATTGTAGGTATGGATGAGTTGACAATTACCAAAAAGTTGGTGTGTGTAGGAGTTGATGAAGCTGTAGTGATGCAAGGTCAAAGGAGCAATGTCTACACAAAGTTACAAACTACTTGTGCACCCTACATACTTGACATTCACTACATGGACCACATAATGAATTTAGCTTTCGAAATTGTAAGCCAGTTTCCTATAGTATCAAAAGTTGAAAATCTAGTTCGCAAGATCCATGCATAATTTTGCCAAAGTCCCAAAAGTTTCTAAGAATATAAATATTTTGTTGAGGAAATAACACAAGGAAACAAGCTTCTCAAGGATGTAGATACCATATGGATCTCCCTACATGGACCAATGCAACAAGTTCTTTCAGAATATCAATCCTCGATTGGAGTGATGTACGAGCATCAGAACACAGTAGACAAAGCTCTTGACCTCTTACATAGGTTAAGTGATATAGAGACACTCTTGACTTTAGCTAGTATTCTCCCCATGTTGGATGTGATGAAAAATCTTGTGAAGAAATCCCAAGATAGAAATATGTATATTTATGAATATGCCAATCTACGAAAACTTACATGCTTGGCCCTCGATCATCTATATCTAGATCTAAAACAAGAAGGTGCAAATTATTTCATGTGTCAGAAAATTACTGATTTGAATGATCTTGATAATTATTTACAATTTAATGGAAAAGGAAACTTTTGTATATGTGGATACGAGATACCAATGTACCATTGTAAGACAACCAAGTGCTCTAGTAGAGAAGTAACTATTAACGAGAAAGAATTTAATGGCATTGTTAAATTTGTTAGTGATAATTTGAAGGAAATTACAAAATCTATTTCCTCAAAGATTCATGAAATATTCCCTTGACATAAAATACTTGAAGCCATGGGTATTGTGTATCCTCAATTTTGGGTAAATCGAGATAACCCAAAATATTTTCATGATCAAGTAAAAATCTTGATCGATTTTTTTTTGAAAAAGGTAACATATGATGAGCAGACAATAGAAGGAATTTTAAATGCAAATAAGCTTAGAAAAAAATGTAGGAGTTTTGCAATAGCTATGAAGGACTAGTATAAATCCATGGGAAAGGATCAATAAAAAATGTTTGTACAAGCTTAGGTCAGAGTGAAATATTGCGTGGTTCGATATCAGAATATTTCAAACTTGTTGTTTTATGTCAAACAATGATATTGGGGTCAGTGGAGGATGAGAGAGTTTTCAGTACATTGGGGTTTTTGAAATCAAAGTTAAGAAACAACCTAAACAAGAATTTGGAAAATTGCTTGAGGATTAAAGGAACTGCGTATGATGTCAAAAAAATTCCTTTTCAAAGGGCACTCGCAATATAGAGGTCCACATGTGAAAGAAGAGGGACCAGGTTGCACAACACAAAAACTCCAATACCAAACACTGGTATTGGTGGCATTGGAAATGACAGTGGGATTGGGACATATGACAATGACATTGAATTTAACACAAATCACACAATGAATGTTGGATTTGTGACACAAGACGAATAAAATGAAGAGTAGACTGGGAATCAAGATGACTCTTTTACTTTATCTTAAGATGAGCATCAGCTTGAGGAGCCTGAATCTATTTGGGAAATTAAAGAGGATTAGCAAGTTTTAGGTATTTTTACTACACTTCATGAATCATTTTCCATTGTTCCAAAGTCCAAACTATAGTTGATGATATTTAATATTGAATTCAATGAACATTGAAATTGTGAATCATTGCACTTCATGATATCTTATTTTATATTTCACTTCATGAATCATATTCCAAACTATATTTGATGATATTTTATATTACATATTCAAATAAATTGTGAATCATTGCACTTCATGATATTTTATTTTGTATTGCATTTCATGAATCATATTCCAAACTGTAGATGATGATATTTTGTGTTGTATTCCATCATCCATGAAAATGTGATATTAAATTTGATCTCTTAAACTAAATTTTAATTCTTCTTTACAAAGAAACTAGCCTCCACCCCACTTATCTTCCACATATCAATAATTAAAAAAATATACCACACTTCGATTTTATGATCAATGCAAATTGTAGAAATTTGTGTGACAAGGTCCATATTATAGCCTACATTGCATCGAATGCATAAATTATATTGGGAGAAATAGGGTGCATCGGGGAAACATTATTTGGAGTCCCACCTATAGACCAAAGGAAAGGTGTCCATCGGTGGAGAGGGTGGCTATCGGTGAATGACTTATGTGAAATCCCAAGTCATCATCAACTTTGAGATATTTGAAATAAATGTTCCCCTGATGACAAGATTGAAAGACGGTCCATAGGGCATGTGTAGGATCATCATGGAAAAAACAGACCCTCAAGTGGAAATAAAATTCAAAAAAATTAGAGTTAGGCAACTTGATGTAAAAATTTGAATAATTTAACTATATTATTTCAAAAATATGTAAGAATATAATTTGTTGCAAATTGAATGTAGTTTCTAAACTATAAGGTTTATTTTTATTTTTAAAAAAATTATTTGTTGAAAATTTGAAATTTCAATACAGTAGTACTTAAATTTTAGGGAAAAAATAAGAAGTAGGTGTCTCTCTGACCACCTTAACCACAATAAAATGATAATATTTATTTATAAAATTTTAGATATAAGTATAAGACTCATGTCCCGATGTGATGCATATTTTTTTCCAAGTAAATAATTAATTATGATTTTTTTATTACAAATTTTAAACAAATATAGAAACTCGTACATCTGACCATCTTAACTTGGTCAAAACTTCATGAAATTCAATTATTTTTGTAATCCTATAGTATGTGAAGAATAGAATGTGACGCATGTTTTAGATTCAAAAAATGCGATACCCTTTGAAAGCTATAGATGTTTTTCAATCCGCGTATCAATCAAGACTTTAGTCGTAATTCAAATAGAAAATGAATAATAATTATTTATTAAATTCAAAGTAAAGAATAATTTATATTGGTTGAAAGCTAAGAATCTCTTTTAAAAACCCTTTTCGTTTCATCAATTTTGGGTAAAAAAAAAGTCGTCAGCCACATGGGCCATCATATCACTTACATATCACCACTTTTTGGCCCATCATGATCCTGCACATACCTGACAAATGGTGCATTTATGAATTAGAATTGAAGTTAATTATATCACAAATTGATCATATAGTTGTTATAAAATCCTAAAAGATTTCTCTATGGGAAAAAGTAAAAAGGAAAAACTTGGAGTTCTTACATAGTAAAGACCAGTGTAGGTGACTCGATGAGACTAAAGTAAGTACTTCAAACCCAAATGAGAAGCTATTTTATTCAAAAGCTTAAGATTTAAATAATGAAAAAGAGTAAAGACAAACCCAAAGCTAAAAAATAGAAAACCGAAAATCAAAAGACTAAAAGACCTGATAGATCAATCCCTAGGTCGGGGCTGAGACCTAAGAGGAGTGCTCAAATGAATCCTTTAATGGGTTGACTATGGGAAAAACATAAGGAATTAACAGATATTTGGACATCGCAATGATGGTACAATCTCTTCATGTACCATTATAGAAAACAATTTAGGTTTCAACCGGTCTGCAATCCATGGAGGTTGAACCCGGGAAGACTTGTGGTGCCTAATGTGTTTGTGAATGCAGAGCTAATTAAAGCTCTTGCTATCATATATGACCCAAAGAAAACAACTATTTAGTCAAATGGCAAGGATGAAATGCTTGTTATTTCTAGGGATCTCATTTCTAATATATTTTAGTTAGAGTGTTCACTGAATTTATCATTGACGGTCAAAGACCTATTGACATAATATTGCAACATGGATACCAACTATAAGAGATGGAAATTACCTTTGCATAGGCCCAAGGATGAAGGAGGCCAACTCTGGAGGTTCCCTAGAAGTGAAAACCCTCCTTTCCATGAAGATTTGTTCGAAGAGTATTTTTGATACACTTATTATTTAGTTGGCCAGGTTTTCAGAATAGAGGTTCCACCTCTCATGTTGATTTCCCCAATGGTCTTAGCTACAAACATACAAATAAAGGATTCCAGGCCATTTGATTATGCTAGCTACTTGGACAACACACTAAATTGAGGGCTTGAAATTATTAAAAATAATAGTGATAATATTAATTTTGAACACTATTCTTTGCTTATGCATTTGCTTTTGTACGAAGGACAAGTTAGAGGGGTCTGGAGTGAAGAATTAAGGATAAAAGATATATATAAAAATGGAGATTTCAAACCTATACAAATGTGGACTTCATTGTGGGACAACCAGTTTGGTAGGTCTCATTAGCTTTATTTTGAAGATATTTTTGTAAAACCATTAATGAAGTTGTTGGGATATCCGTGCAATTATAACCTATCCCTAGAAGTACAAAGATTTATAAGACCAAAGGAAAATGACCCGAGAAATAAAGTGAAACATAACTGGGGAGACTAGTATGCTTTCTCTGATTGTACAGTGATAAGGGTTTATGGGTTTGAAGGAGCTTCACACTTGATGCCACAAGTAGTTCCTGACTGAATTTCTTATTTAGAAATTGTGAGGAAATTGGAAAATTTTGATGCCAAACACCTCTAAGGATATATCAAACAATCAATTTCCCATTACCTTATGTTTTGGAGACTTTATAGTGGTTTTCAATGAAGAATATGGGGAAATTGATGGTAAATTAACATAGTACAACCTACCTCTAGGTGATGTAAGGAAACAATTTGATGAAAAAGGGTTTATTCACAAGGCGATATTATCGTAGGGGCTATCAAGGTATGAACATTTGTTCTCAGTCAAAGATGTGATAAGAAACCATGATGAGGCTTCCACCAAGGAAAGAATGGCCACCTATAACAAGATTATGCTTGCAGAGAAATGGAAGAGAAAAAATGTCCCATCTTATTCAAAGGAATTTGGTTAGATATAAGATCCTTTAACAATAATTGAGAAACTCGTCACTCATGTCATTGAACTGGTAAAGGATGTTCCCCTAGTTGTTTTTGATCCACCTTGAATGCAACCTATTCAGGAGTACAAGTTGAAGAAATAAAACCCTTGGATTACATACCTTCACAACCTAATCCTGGGGTATGTTTTTCTATAGACACTGATATAAGTGAAGAAGAGGAGAGTGATGAAGAGGGTGAGAAGGCCAAACAAATAAGTGCTCATTTGATTGGATAGTGTGAGCCCCCTCAAGAGAATAATATTGCAAGATTTGAGGAATCAAATGAGCTATCTAATGATGTGAGGGTCAAGGTTGGACAAGAGTTTATTTCTGATTGTGCTTTTGTTAAATCTTATGAATTTAAATCATTTTTTTATGAATATAAAAGTAGAAAAATGAGACAAAAGATACAATATATCACTCTTGAATAGGAGGAAACTGCTTTGGAGGAATTGAAAAGGGAGGTGGATAAGGAAATGGAGTCCATCACTCCTAAAAGAGGAATGAAATTACTTCAAGAAGTTGGATTGTAGCTCTTTCCAAGGTGGGATATTAGCTCTTCAATTGTATTTTGAATGGTGAATCTATACCTACACAAACACAAAGAACAAACATAAAATTAGATCAAAATTCAAGTTAGAATCAAAATTCCCCATGAAATTAGATTGAAACATCAAAATAGGAAATAAAGTGAAGAACAACACAATAAAATATAATTAAATCCTATCTAATGAGAAAACTTTCAATCCCATGGGGGAATTAGTGCCATTTTGATGTGGAAAGTAGCCCTTTCCCAACTCCTTGATGTGATTTGATGATCTCTGATGATGATTTCTTGATTCCTTGATGCAATTTGTCAAGAACCTAGCTAAATGAATTGAAAAATATGAAAAATGATAAGAACTTAAATGCTAAATGCCTATGGTGATTGTATTATTTGTTTATGGATCCCAAGTCAATAGAGAAGGCCTCTATTTATATATTTGAAGAATGGAAGATTGAAGGATTTGGATGAATGTGGGAAAAAGACCAACCAATGAGAGAAGACCACTTGTCCACATGTGGTTAGAGGAGGAATACGCAAATTTTGATGAATGTGCCCATAAATTCTATTAGATTCAAATTTGAATATGATTAAATTACAAGTTGGAGGGAGAGAGGAAAGGAGTAAATGTAACTTAGCTCATGGTAAAGGACATGTAAGAGGCCTTTAATGCCTTGTTGGATGTACTCATCCATTTTGGAGGGATTTTTGAATTGGAATAATATTCCACAAAAGATTCCCTTTTGAATGGAAATTGATGAATTAATAAATCAAATAAATTGATTTATTGTGCAAGTTGCAAAATCTAGAGGATTTGATGGATTAGGATTAGGATTAGTTATGATTTGATTAATTTAAATATGAATTAGATGATTTTGCGAATTTGACTTAGATTTTTGGATTTAAATAAATCAAATTTGAGGGGAATAAGGATTTTAGATTTAATTAAATAAAGATTGATTTATTTAATCAAAGAAGGTGGTGTTAGATTAAATCAAATAAAGATTAATTTATTTAATTCAAAAAGATGACTTTAGAAAGTAATTAAATAAAGTGAATTATTTATCTACAAGAGGGGTTATTAGATTAACTAAATAAAATAATTTATTCAATTAATGGAAGAGAATGACTTAATCAGATAAATTTGATTTATTTAATTAAGAGGAAATATGATGAATTTAATCAAATAAATATTATTTAATTAAATTAATTAGGAAAGGGGATGATTTAGGAAGAAATGATGTTAGTAAGATCAGGATCAGATGTGTAAGATCAATCTGTATATTTTACATGACTACATTTTGCTCCTCTTTGAAGCAATGCACTTGCTAGGTTGGTTCAAAGAATAATCTTGTCGAGATCAAAATTAAAAAAAAAAATTGATTTTTTTTTCAGATGCCCCATTGTTGCCCCACCGAGAAGGATTAAGCTAGTATATTGCCCCCTCAAGAGATCAAGCGGAAATGTTCAATTTTCTAATCAAGGTCGTGATCAAATGCAAGAGGAGTGGTTCTATTGATTAGAAGACAAAAGATAGTTCTTTAGAAAGATCAGATATTTGACTTAGACAATTTTGATGATGTATAGACAATCATCGACCATGGGTAGCCTCATGTATATTTTTAGATATCACACCTACTTTAGATAAAAATGTTAGTAAATATAGAGGAATAAGATGATGAAAGGAGGATCCACCAAGTCCATCAAGCATTAAGACTTTATTAGATATGATGATGATGATAAAGAATTGGAATTTTAGAAGGTACATTTACCTTATGTTTGATAATACACATATGTACGATGCATCAAGGTATAAAGAACTAGGATGGGGTTGTACCTAGTGTGATGGAATTTGACTCGACAATTAGATAAGAGTATTCTTGTTCACACCTGACATACATAACCCCATTCAAAATGCAGCTCAAATATTCTAAACATCTTAGACCAAAAAATAGAAAAGCAAGCCTTCCTATGTGGTCAATAAGACACCTAAAACACCTTCCCGACAAACCAAATAAAACACTCGTTACCAAGGTTATTTTACAAGAATATCCGGGTATGTGCAGGATCATGATGGACCAAAAAGTGGCGATATGTAAGTGATATGATGGCCCATGTGGCTGATGATTTTTTTTTACCAAAAATTGATGAAACGAAAAGGGTTTGTAGAGGAGATTCTCATCTTTCCACCAATATAAATTATGCTTTACTTTGAATTTAATAAATAATTATTATTCATTTTCTATTAGAATTACGAATAAAGTCCTGATTGACAAGCTAATTGAAAAACATCTATAACTTTCAAACGGTATCACATTTTTTGAATCTGAAACATGTGTCACATTCTATGTTTTGCATACTAGAGGATTAATATAAAAAATTGAATTTCATGATTTTTTGACAAAGTTAAGATGGTTAGATGATGAACTTTTATATTTTTTAAAATTTGTAATAAAAAATTCATAATTAATTATTTACTTGGAAAACAACTATAAAAAAATATGCATCACATCGAGACATTAGTCCTATACTTATATCTAAAATATTATAAAAAAATATTATCATTTTATTGTGGTTAGGGTGGTTAGACAAACACCTACTTATTTTTACCCTGAAATTGAAGTACTACTGCATTGAAATTTCAAATTTTCAACATATAGATTTAAAAAAATAAAATAAAGGTCTAGTAGTTTAGAAACTAAATTCAATTTGCTACAGATTCTATTTTTACATGTTTTTGAAATAATATAGATAACCTATTCAAATTTTTACGTCAAGTTGTGTAACTCTGATTTTCTACCTTTTCATTGCCACTTAAGGGCCTATTTTTTCCATGATGATCCTACACATACCCATCCAACAAGAATAATCGATACAAATATAATCATCATTTCCCCATTCCTTTCTCTCTAAACTATTTTGATTAGGCATCATCAAGAGGTCATTGGAATTAACACAAAATAAGAGAAGTCAAAAGACAAAGATAAAGTAAACAAACAAGCTAATGTTCTTCATATTGCTAGCTAAGACTAAACTACAATGATGCTTGATGTTGATTCCCATTATAGGAAGGATGCATCCTAGAACATGTTATCAGGATGATGATGAGATTGAATAGATGATAAGCTATTGATACTTTATGTTGATTAACTTGTTGACTTAGTGACCTAGACTTGAGACTTTGATGATTAGGTGTTCACTTTTGAACCTGCCAGACTTGCTTTCAATTGTTTTACCAAAGGCAGAAGGTGATGATTGATTTATTATAAGTGATGACTACTACGGGTGAAAGTGAGATGAAAGAAATATTTTTTCAAATATTGGATGTTTTTTTTTGATGTTTTGATTTTCAAATTTTCCATTATTTTTTGGTTTTTATGAGATTTTCTAAATGTTTTTCGATTTTTTGTCTCAAGGGCCAATCAAAGATTAGCCTTGCCTACGTTTAAGCTCAGAGACGGTGTAGTTCGGATACCATTTTTTTTATTTACTTTTTCTGACTTTGTTGACCTATTTTGGGAGTTTTGATATGTTTTGGATGTTTTTTGGATTTTGATATTTTTTTATTTCTTTGGATTTTCACGTGATTTTGATGATTTGGATGTGGATAGTGATGATATCAGTGCTTTTTTGGGGGATTTTGTTGAAAACCAAGCTAGGATTGATTGATCAGATTGATGGATTTATAATGATAACATTGTTGAGGATACACAACAATGCATGGATAGTGTTAAGCAACACGAGGGTTTCAAGAATTATGATGATAACATTGTTGAGGATACACAACAATGCAAGGGTAATGTTAATAAACACGAGGATTGGGAAGGATATCCTGAGATGATAATGGGTTGCTTGGATTTGGTTGATTAAGATTGTGAAACTTGGTTTGGAACAAAATTTGTTTGAATGATTTCATCTGACACTAACGTGCAAATTAGATGCGGCTATTATTGATTTTTTTGGATTGATGTTTGATGAAAAATAAAGCTTGATAACAAATATCTTCTCATCAAAATATTCCATGGGCTAGTGATTTGGATTCTTTCTCCCAAATGATTTGACCAATTTAATTTTTATGTTTGTCAATGTTCAAATCACCACATAAGTTTGAAAATATAGATCAATATTTATTCTTGAAGCAAGATGTAAATATTTTCCCCCTGTGTCTATAAATGTATGAAATTCCATAGGTGGATGCTTGGATCAGTATATGAATGAATAGATACGGTAAGCATGCAAAGGATGCCAAGGATTATCTTGTGATAAGATAACGTGTTCAAAAAATGGATGCTCATTTAGATAGTGCTTCATGGCTCAGATAATGTTGGATTGGATAGGATCAATGGAAATGACCCATGTCGAGATGTTTACCATACAAAAGTGTAAATTGTACACCAAAATTTTATCAAGATCAAAATTATTTGGAAGATGGATGCATATATATGAAAAAGGATTGGATAAATGGTTCCTAGATGAATGGATTTATTATGGATGGAATGCTAGCTTTATTATGGATGGGATGAGATTCTTCCAACTAAACTAGCACACACAAATGCTCAATTCTACACATGATGTTTATTTTCTAGGTTTTCATCATGGTACCTGTGAAAAGTGCCACCATAGTGGTTTTCACTAGAGGACAATTATTTATCTTAACTATTTTCAATCCTTTTATGATTTTTTTTCTATTTTTGTATTTTTTGATTATTTTGATCTTTTTCTAAAAGATTTTAAGCTCATACTAAACCACTTGGTACTACTGATGTTGATGCTTTTGTCATAATTTTCTATTGATATCGTGCTTGAAGAAGTTTCTTTACCAAGATATGTGCACTTGCATGCAACTTTTGAGATTCATGATCTACTTTGTTGATACCGGAGTTAACTTTGTCTTCATGCAAACATTGTGATAGAGTATCTTTTGAATCCTTATAATGAAAGGTTGCTGCCAATACATGGTCAATGTGAGAAATGGATATCATGCGTGGAGGTGTGGATGGTGTAGTGAATTTAGTTATAAAGGATGGGTTGGTTGATAGTTTGTAACCTTTGACTCTCCAAACTTGAGAAGATGAGAAATGATGGGTGGATATAAAAGTGTGCATGGAATTAGGACCAACTACTTGATATACTTTGTACGTTGCTTGAGAAGCCTTCTTTTTCCTTTGTGGACATCTTTGATGGATACTTGCCCCTTTTTAATTTTTCCCCATAGTTTCTTTGAATAATGAAGTTTGATAGTGATAATCATTTTTAATATTCTTTGGTATCCACTTGTATTTGATTTGTCCTTCATGCCTCACTACTTGATTTTGGGGTGGAGATGTCTCTTAGTGATATGAATCAATGTGTTTTTTGAGTGTATCAATTTTTTTTAGAAGAATTGACCTTGAAATTCTTGATATGGTTGACTTGGTTGTTGAGAAATCATATTTTGCATGTATACTTGTGGTGTTTGTATGGAATCATGGATGGATTGATCTTGAAAAATGTTTTGATTTGGTATGATGTTTAGATTTTGCATTATTAGTTGATATTGAACATTGTTGTGATTGGGAAACACATTTCGTGGATTTAGGTAACTTTGATTTTGCATGGGGTTACCTTGACTTGGATCAATACATGGAGCTATCAACATATTGCCTGGATTTTGAACAACATTGGTGGGATTTGCAAACATATCCATCGCAAAGTTTACCAAGTATGGATTTGATATATTTATGTTTGGTAAGCTTGGATTTGGTACAGTCACATTTGGCATGTATGGATCTGGTGGTATAATGTGAAGGTAATCTCTTATACAACTTAATATCATCAAAAAGGCTTTTGATTCTAAGGATCGCTTATGAAGCATGAGATAATTGAATAGACCTTTTTAAATGATATTACTTTGTAAAAGAGGTTTCAAAGCAAAGAGTACACATGTTCATTTTAACCTTCAAAGAAAGAATGGGTTTTTTAAGCACCAATATTGAAATGTGAAGTTTGTTTGTTCATTTGTTAAGTCCAAAAAAAAATATAGTAATTTGCCTATGGTTCTTTTTTTAACCCTTTGCTTGTTATTTTAAAAACCCAAACAAAATTATTTGATTCCCGAAAGCTAAATATAACGAAGTCCTTAAAATGGGATTATAATTGCTCCCAAAGTGTTTACAAACACTTGTTACAATTTTGAAACAAAGGGTTCCATAGAGATTCATCCTTGTTTCTTCTCCTTATTCCTCCCCAAAAACCTATAATAAATTCTCAAAATTTTAGATGGGATCAAGAAACAATAAGATATGAGGGTTAGATGAATCATTAAACATAGAAACCCTAAAACTTAGACCAAGGTACAATGTGATTTGAATTTATGTGTAAATTTGGAAATTTTAGCTCTATTAAAGTTAATAAAAACTTACACCATTGCATAGCTCATGAAATTCTACCCCATTTCGAAAAAAAAATCTTCAAAAAAGACCTTTGTATGATCAAGATATGGCCATTTTAAGATTGACTATAAAAGTAAAAAAAAAAAGGTCAAATGCGCTAAAACATGTGCCAGATGTGCTAGTTATGAACCGAAACAAAGGTAGAATGCACTTAAATAGGTTTCAAATGCGCCAAAACGGGTGTCAAATGTGTCAAAACAGACGGTGGATGTGCTACCTCATGGTTTCCAAGCGGACCTATTTATGAAACCTACAAAAAATGTTAAAAATGGGGTCATGCCCCATGGTGGGTGCCAAAAATGTGAATAGTGAATCTATACCTACACGAAAACAAAGAACAAACATAAAATTAGATCAAAATGCAAGTTAGAATCAACATTCCCCATGAAATTAGATTGAAACATCAAAATGGGAAATAAAGTGAAGAACAACACAATAAAGGCTAATTAAATCCTATCTAATGAGAAAACTTTCAATCCCATGGGGGAGTTGGTGCCATTTTGATGTGAAAAAATTCCCTTTCCCAACTCGTTGATGTGATTTAATGATCTTTGATGATGATTTATTGATTTCTTGATGCAATTTTCCAAGAACCTAGCTAAATGGATTGAAATATATGAAAAATGATAAGAACTCAAATGCTAAATGCCTATAGCAATTGTGCTATTTTTTTATGGATCTCAAGTCAATAGAGGAGGCATCTTTTTATAGATTTGAAGAATGGAATATTGAATGATTTGGACGAATGTGGGACAAAACACCAACCAATGAGAGAAGGCCACTTTTCCACATGTGATTGGACGAGGAATGAGCACATTTTGATGAATGTGCCCATAAATTCTATTAGATTTAAATTTGAGTTTGATGAAATGACAAGTTGGAGGGAGAGAGGAATGGAGTAAATGTCACTTGGCTCAAGGCAAAGGACATGTAAGAGGCCTCTAATGCCTTGTTGGATGTACTCATCCCTTTTGGAGGGATTTTTGAATTGGAAGAATATTCCACAAAATATGCCCTTTTGAATAGAAATTGATGAATTAATAAATCAAATAAATTGATTTATTATGGAAGTTGCAAAATCTAAAGGATTTGATGGATTAGGATTAGGATTATCATGATTTGATTAATTTAAGTAGAAATTAGATGATCTAACAAATTTGACCTAGATTTTAGGATTTAAATAAATCAAAGTTGAGGGGAATAATGATTTTAGATTTAATTAAATAAAGATTGATTTATTTAATCAAAGAAGGTGGTGTTAGATTAAATCAAATAAATATTAATTTATTTAATTCAAAGAGATTACTTTTAAAAGTAATTAAATAAAGTGAATTATTTAATTACAAGAGGGGTTATCAGATTAATTAAATAAAATAATTTATTCAATTATTAGAAGAGAATGACTTAATCAGATAAATTTGATTTATATAATTAAGAGAGGAAATATGATGAATTTAGTCAAATAAAGATTATTCAATTAAATTAATTAGTAAAGGGGATGATTTAGGAAGAAATGATGTTAGTAAGATCAGGATTGGATGTGTAAGATTAATCTATATATTTTACATGTCTATAGTATTTGATAGCTTCAAAAAAATAGGCGAGAAGATAATGAACTTAACAGAAGAATCAAGTGATAAAATGTATTCAGGATCTAGGTACAACCTAGATGAAGCCACCTTGCTTATTTGGCCATTGTATCACCATGATAAAAGACCTGCTATAATTAGTAATCCAAACCATGTTTTTGGACATCTATTGGTTGAATGAGTAGGGAGTACTAACCCTATAGAGACAACAAAACTGAACATAAATGTGGCCAAATTTACCAAAGAACAAATCGAAATAATGATTAAGGAAAATAACAAACTGAAGAAGGATCTAGAAAATCAGAGAGAAAGAACCTCTTCCTCCTCCACATCAAAGTTGTACTGCCCATTGGCTTGAAAATTTTAAGAGATTGCTTGATGCATTAGCTGATGCAACATATTGGAAGAATTGTCATCTGAAATCCTAGGGGAAATGTAAAGAATTGGAGAAAGAAGTGAAAAACATCAAATATAACACTGTGTCTGAAATGAGCAAAGAAAGATTCTAAAAAATGATGAAGTGTACTAATGAATATTGGAAACCATTTAAATAGACACACATTGCATTGGTGGAGAATGAATGATTGCAAGGGAGAATGATCGAGAAAAGAAAGGATCTCCTAGATAAGAAAATTATGAAAGGACAAATATTGATGGCATATAACAAGCTAGTAGATTCACATAATGGATATCGTAATAGGCTTAGTGAAGATTTTAGGGGCATGTCCAAGATCATCATGGAAAAAACAGGCCCTTAAGTGGCAATAAAATTCAAAAAAATTAGAGGTATGAAACTTGATGTAAAAATTTGAATAAGTTAAATATATTATTTCAGAAGTATGTAAGAATATAATTTGTTGAAAATTGGATGTAGTTTCTAAACTACTAGGTTTATTTTTATTTAAAAAAAATCTATTTGGTGAAAATTTGAAATTTCAATGCAGTAGTACTTAAATTTTAGGGAAAAAATAAGAAGTAGGTGTCTATCTGACCACCCTAACCACAATAAAATGATAATATTTTTTTATAAGATTTTAGATATAAGTAGAAGACCCATGTCTTGATGTGATGCATATTTTTTTGTAATTTTTTTCCAACTAAATAATTAATTATGATTTTTTATTACAACTTTTACAGAATATAAACATTCGTACATCTGACCACCTTAACTTGGTCAAAAGTTCATGAAATTCAATTCTTTTTTTTTTTTAATCCTATATTATGTGAAGTATAGAATGTTTCACATGTTTTAGATTCAAAAATTGTGATACCCTTTGAAAGCTATAGATGTTTTTCAATCAGCCTATCAATCAGGACTTTAATCATAATTAAAATAGAAAATGAATAATTATTATTTATTAAATTAAAAGTAAAGCTTAATTTATATTGGTAGAAATCTAAGAATCTCCTTTAAAACCCTTTTCATTTCATCAATTTTGGGTAAAAAAAAATTTGTCAGCCACATGGGCCTTCATATCACTTACATATCACCACTTTTTGGCCCATCATGATCTTGCACATACCCTCAACTACTTTGATTCAGTCCCGACACTTCATAATGACATTGGAAATCCTTGAGACTATGATGATTGGAAGGAAGAGCTTATTACGCTTCTAACTGTTGTGTTGCAAGAAATCAACGATGAGGATATGGTTTTACAAAACACTTATAAGAAGCTTGAAAAAATAATGTTTATGGAATATGATATGAAAGAGATAATATCTAATGTGGACACCTATGTTGAATAGGAGTAAATCCATCACCTCTTTGCAATCAATTTTTTTATTAGCCAAACTGTAGATGTGTCAGATGCAATAGGACAACCATCAGTGTAAGAATGCCAACCGATAACATGATGAGTGCCTTATCATGGAGTAGAAGCTTTGAACAAATATTAGGTGGTCATGGGCTTCTAAATGGAGATTAATAGATCGATGCATTCAGCTATGGCATTATTTAATTTGAGATATGTTTAGTTATCAAATGTCATGAATTTTTCTAGCGTGTTGCCTCTCATATATAAGAGAAATCAAGACCTTAATAGGAGATCATCACATCATTTTTAATTATACTTTAGAGTAGAAAATAGTAAGAAGATAGATTACACCAATTTTCCCATCCATCTCATATCATAAACTATTGTTATAATGCATATCATTTGAAGATCAATACAGTGGAGAAGGTTACACATAATTAATTATTTTATTTCGAGTGCTCAACTATTATGGATTCATATTCTTATATGTTATTAACTTATTTGGCTATCTTCAAAATGGTTGTTTATGTTATTCAAATTGAGTGTCTGGAAGTACAATTATTTTTTCAGTACATTGAATTTTAAGGAATAGGGGCTATGATCATGGGGTTTTAGATTTATTTATGGATATGATCAAGTGGTAATGTGGGCCACAAAATGGATCTGATCACACAAATCTTTGCAATTTTTGCTAATCAAAAGATCAAATGTAGTGTATTTTTGTAGTATGTGGGATGTGGGTGAGGTGTTAGTTGGTGGATACTGAGCAGGAATTTTAGTCCCAATAGAACAGAAGCTAATAATTCAACATCCATAACTTAGAAGCTCTACCAAGAAGTAAATATAATGAGCCAACAGTTCAACATCCATAACTTGGAAGCTATACCAAGAAGTAAATATAATGAGCTAATAGTTCATCACCTTATAGTTCATATTTTAATTGTGTTAAAAGTAAAACTTGAAAATATATTCAGTGATTCATCACCCAAATCAATGCTTAATAACATTTTAACAATAGTACTAGTAGAAAATACAACAATGAATATCAACATTCGTTTAATGTGTATCTAGTATTTGAAACCACTAATTTTTTCTTCAAATGATAAAATAAATAATATAGATAATTGAACATCATCACATTATTGAAGTATGAATTTGAGATTTTTTTATTGATTTTCACATGGAGTACATAGAGGCATTGGCAATGAAAAATCTTGCCAATGCCCAAAGATGAGTTGGAACTTGGAAACTCATACTATCAAAAATTCAAAAATCAAGTCACTGTATCACCTTTTCTAGCAACTTTCACTCTTTAGGTTGTGGAATTGCCATTTGTTCTAAATTATATTATTTGACATTATGTTTTGTTAACATTTCATGATTGTAATTGGAAGTGGAACCTGTCTTATATTCTTTAGTCAATTTTGCATTCAAGGTTATTAGTGTTCTAATGGAATCCAAATAGTTCACCACATATCTAGGTTCTAAGTAAACTAGTCCAAATCAATCTTCCTTGCACCCTCCATCTTCTTTCTAAAATCATCATTGTCAATGAATCGGTCATTTGTGTCAAAAGCCTCTAGAAAACCAATCTCTTTGAAGTTCCTTACCTTTTCATCCACCACCTTCATCTTGTCTGCAACCAAATGTAAATATTCCTGTATTCCACGCATTCTCGAACACTTTTCAATGATAGATGGAAAATTCATTGAGGTAGCAATCCAATTAGTAATCCATTTTTATTTCAAATGATTTGAAGATTTCTCTAATTCCAACACATTTTTTTTGTCCACTAAATATTTGTTAAGCTTCTTATAATGTTGTCTGATAGCATCAATCAACTAAAACATGCTACACAAATGATCAAACCTCTTCATTATTTCATCCCAAATATTTTGGTTCATATTTCTCATTGTATCTCTACAAAATGCAGATAATTTATTTTGATAAGAGTTAATTTCTTCTTTTGCTTCTATCAATTCTACCTCCAATCTTTCATTTATTTTTCTCTGTTTCTCCAATTTTTGTTCCCACTTTGCATTTCCATTCACAATGCTTAGTCTTAATTTTTTTGAAGTGGAGTTTTCCTCATCATATTTCTTGTTGCTCTCATCTAGCATTTTCTTCAAGTCATTCACTTCTCTCTCATTATGTTTATCCTCTTTACTTGTTGATGTAGAGGCAAATTTTTTTATTCTTGTTTTTAATTCATTGCTCTTGTTATCTATTACTTTCCTCTTTGCTTTCTCATTTGCTAGGTCTGTCTGTAACTTTTCTATTTGATTCTACAACCTTTTATTCTCTCTATCTTGCTTTATCAATGTTGTGTACACCAATTCATTGTTCTTCTTTGATACATTAAGTTTGTCAATATTTTTTAGTCCAAAAAAATCCAATTGAAAATTGGTCACCTGGTATTCAGATCAATCCATCTGATTTGTTGGTTTGTTTTGAACTATGGGAACAAAAATTTTGTACTCCATGATTTATTTAGTTGTGTAAAATGTGGGTAATACCATGGTTGTTGCAAGCTCTGAAGTTACATCAGATGCACTCTCCATTAGTTGCTTTCTTTCTTTTTTATACAAGTCTGATTTCTTCTTAAAATCTTTAATGAAATAAAAAGCTAGGGACACAAGAACAATTTAATGCTTGAATGGAAAATAAATATGAGTACTTGTAGTTGATAGTACTGGGGGAGTGCCTGGAAATAACTTCTTTATGGTGGATCCACTAGTAGTTTGACTTGGACCTATCAAAATGTTTTTCCTCTTCTATATGCCTTGATCACATGGTGTTTATGTGGTATCTTGTATTGTTAATGTTGTCCTCTTGTGTGTAATTTTTTGTTGTAGCACATGCTGACCACTACTAGTACTATTACCCATAGTCATACTACCACTAGTGGTATTTCTAGTTGCACTAAGCTCTCAACCATGGGCGTGTCCTAGTTGTGATTATATCTAACCATGAGGATGAGGATTTGAAGCTCTAAAAAATTGACTTGTATGCCATTGACCTTGGTCTACTTTTTCACTTCCAAGCCCAAGGTGGGGTATGTGCAGGATCATGATGGGCCAAAAAGTGGCGATATGTAAGCCATATGATGACCCATGTGGCTGATGACTTTTTTTTAACCCAAAATTGATAAAATGAAAAGGGTTTTTAGAGGAGATTCTCATCTTCCCACCAATATAGATTATTCTTTACTTTGAATTTAGTAAATAATTATTATTGATTTTCTATTAGAATTATGAATAAAGCCTCGATTGATAGGCTTATTGAAAAACATCTATAACTTTCAAACGGTATCACATTTTTTGAATCTGAAACATGCGTCACATTCTATACTTTGCATACTATAGGATTTTAAAAAAAAAAATTGAATTTCATGAATTTTTGACCAAGTTAAGGTGGCTATACAAATGAGCTTTTATATTTTTTTAAAGTTGTAATAAAAAAATCATAATTAATTATTTACTTGGAAAAAAAATATAAAAAAATATGCATCACATCGGGACATGAGTCCTCTACTTATATCTAAAATCTTATAAAAAAATATTATCATTTTATTATGGTTAGGGTGGTCAGACATACACCTACTTCTTATTTTTACCCTGAAATTTAAATACTACTGCATCGAAATTTCAAATTTTCACCAAATAGATTTTAAAAAAAAATAAAGGTCTAGTAGTTTAGAATCTACATTCGATCTGCTATCTTTTTATTGCCACTTAAGGGCCTATTTTTTCCATGATGATCCTGCACATACCCGGTTGTATTTATCAACTGGTTTTCTATGCTCAACATTTTTTACTATTCAAGGGCCTTGTCTTTGGGACCCCAAAGTACCACCTTCATAACCCATTTTTTCAACTATGGCTGCTCTTGAGGTATATTCTTCTTTTGTGGCCTCACTTAAACTGGGTTTGTAATTGACATGGATTCATTCTTCCCTATCATCATGACATTCATCATCAGATTCTTTATCTTCCTATTCATTGAGATGCTCTATATTCCACAATTTGCTAAACTCTTTATCTTCTTTGTTATCTCCATACTCTATAAGAGTTGTTGGATTACCTAGCTCCTTTCTCATAGACCAAAAGGTAGTAATTTTTTATTGTGACCAATTTTTATCAATAAATTCCTTCTCTAGAGAACCTAATATTTTTACTCTACTAGATGGTTTTTCACTTTTTCATAAAAATTATTGTTTGTCCTGATTGTCTTTTGATGCAATGCCATTTTTGCTAACAATTGTTCAAAAGAAATACCAGATTCTCAGCAACACTTTTCTCCATTTCTATTTTGATCTCATCCCAAGAATCCTTGTTTCTCGACTTTTCAAGAAAGGGTTTACTTTGATGTTGAATTCTATTTGCAACAAAGGGTTTACTTTGATGTTGAATTCTATTTGCAACATTCTTATTGGCCATAGTCATTGATTTAATGATGTCACATGGATCATATTGCCAATGATAGATAACATCAAAATTTAAAAAAATATCAAAAGATTATGTGCCACACTAAATGCTTTTCTCTGAAATGTGAACCCTCCACATGAAAAAGGTAAAGAAGGAAATAATGTCTTATTTTGGTGACTGAGAAACTGTAGTGCATCAACACTCTACATCTGCCTTACATATTCCAATGCAAAAACCCTTTCTGTCACATGTATTGGAAGTTTGTATGGTTGTACTTCCGATCCATAAAAAATTAGCACAACATATTCTTCCATTAAGTACCAATCAATCAATTATATTTGTTTTCCTAGTTTAATGTAGTTTCTACATGACATAGGAAATCTAGGCATTGAAGTATTTGTAATTGCTTGATGCAATGAAGCTAAAAAGTAGTCTACAAAATGATTTTAGTTCCTTTGGGAATCATGAATCCTTATCTCAATGGTCCATTCATAAACTGGAGCCATTTTATTTTCCACAACATTACTATAGGGTTGATTCTGAAGCTTGTTGGTCTGAAACATTCCTCTAAATTTGAATAGGAAAATCTATAGCACAAGTAGGTTGTTAACCTAGAAATTTCTTGGTGGAACCTCCTTTAGTCATTAAAAAATGTTTATGCATGGATTATAACTACAATGTGCTAAATAAAATTATATTTGACATGTGGAACACCATAATGGATATTATATACCATTTCAAGGAGGCTTGCACCCACTTCCAAATTGCTATCCAGATCAAGGAAAAATGCTAGCATGGAAATAGTATCCCAAACCCATGGTTTAAAAATATCCAAACCATAAGAAGGCTTATGATAACATTTTAATTTTTTTCTATCCTAAACTATTTTATTTAAGAAAGCATTTTTCTCCCTTTCTTCCACTCCTTCATAATCACTAGCAAAATTTCTAGGTCAATATGGACATTTCCAAATTCTTCGGTTGTAAACCCCAAAAATTTTCCAAGTTCTTCTACACTAATGGATAACAATTCTTCTTTATTATCTTTATTAAAAATTAATTTTTTTTATCATCATAATTTTAGGCACATACCATGATAAATTCTAGGCAAGGGAAAACCTCATGTAACATCATGTACCCTAATCTAGTTACCCACGGTGCACTGGTACTATTAACTTGAATTTATTTCCAACCTTATTCTGAGATGAGAATTTAAGTTTTGAGGTATGCCTACTAGAGATTTTAGGATCATAAATATCATGGTACCCATCAATGAAACCTGGGGTTTTAAGCAATTCTACATAACATATTTTTTTGTCCGACATTGCTCTAATGGTATTGGTGGTAGACATGCTTATACAATGTGAAGTGGAATTTGAATATTCTAATACTTATTAGTCCTTATTTTTTCTTAATTCTTAATTCTCTAAACCCAAACTTCAAAGTTTGACAAAATAAGATTTTAAGAAATGTCAAATGATGAAATCTAGCCGCATGAATTCTTTCACTTACCCAGAATCTGAGTCCCGACTCTTGAAAAGATTAACGCTAATAGTCATGGAAACTGGAATGAATTTTTGGAAGTGAAACTGTGGAATCCAAAATAGGGTGGTGCACTGCAATGAGCAATCTGAAGACTAAATTTTGAAATCTCCCCGTGTGTTGAACCTCTCACTTTAAAAAAATTAATTGACACTTAGGAGTACAAAATGTTTTTTTTCTCGAAATTGGAACATTAAATTGAATGAAACCTCTTAGATCTACATGTTGCAAATTCTAAACCCTTAATCTTTCTAAATATAATGGTAATAGGGTGATTTTGATGGTTTAAGTTTGCAAGACTATCACTTTGTGCATTTCATTCTAGAATGTAATTGGGCGATCCCACAATACTGGTTTACAATTTTTGGGAAAACTGGACACTAAACTAGTTTTTCACTTTCGAGCTCCTATAGCGGTTAAACTGTGAGGAATTTGAAGATGATGCAGACTAGTGATTTGTCACATTTTATGTATAGATTCTAAATATATTTTTTTCATTTTTTTTGGAATCAAATTGCACTTCTTTTTCCATCTCCTTCGAAAACTAGCCTTTTTTAAAAACAACATTTTTAAGGAGTGACGCTCACTATATACAGCATAACATTTTTTTTATCAAGGATAAAATTCTAATTTTTTTGAATTTAAATTTGTGACTATAATATCTAGCACTTTCATTTGATTTAATAGTGTTTTATTAAATATTTTTTCTTTAATCAAGTTTTGAAGTCAAACCAATTACAATTCAAACATAGGCGGACTGTATACAACATAAAAGAAATTGTATGAATCAAAATTCAATTTTTTTTTTTCAATGGATCAAGGACACTAATACCAAGCCTCAACATATTTTTCAAATTTTTATTTTGATAATCTGCTATTTTTCCACATGTGCAGAACAAAGAGCTTGATTTTTGGTGAAAAAACTATGCTTAATAAAACTAAAAAAGCACATACATAATAAAACCAAGACATATTAAAATTATATTTGTTGGGTAGCTCATTCTGAGGACTACCATATTTCAGTTGAGTTTGTGAAGTCTCCTCCATTTTCATCCTCAACACGAGCTTCGAAGAACAAAAATTTGGAGTTTTTTTTCTGTCGGAGTGTGGGAAGGTGGGAAAAGGAGGGTTCGAGAGAACCTAAGGGGTTCACTCGAACCCCCTTACCACAATGGGAATTGTGAGTTCCCACATGCAAAGGGGTTTTCTCAAACCAAGAGTTCGCTTGAATCCCTAAAATGATTTTTCTTTGAATGGGTGTTTTTTTGGAAGTTTTCCTTCCTCACTCAAATTGTAAACCACTTTTTTGGGTTCACCCAACTACAACCATACATCAAATTTTCATCGAATGATTGAAACTTGAGTAATTTATGATATTAACTTAAAAAAATAAACATGAAAAATGTGTTTTAAAGTTGTTTTAAACTTTATTGCGCTAGGAATAGGATTGACATCAAGGCCAAGGGGTCGGTAACTTAACATTGCAAAGGAATTAAAAAATGAAGAATGATATCAGGAACCAAGGGAGAAGGTCAACAACAAATAAGAAATCAATAATGACAAATTTAAGTGTTTAGAATGTTTTTTTTCAATTTGATGGCAGCTTTATTTTTTCATTTGTATTGCTTTATGTTTTATTTTTAAATTTGCATGTAATTATTTCTTAAATAGATATACCACAAAATTATACAACACTTTGATTTTATAATCAATGAAAATTGTAGAAACTTGTGTGAAAAGATCTATATTATAGCGTACATTGCATCCATAAACAAATTTGAAATCTCATACTCATAGTCCTTCCCCCATTCCTAACAAATTTCAATACCATCAGCCTAATAATGTTGCATCGGTGGAACCCCCATCACAGCCCCACCGATGGCCCGATGAAAATAGATCACAACCTAACTTATCGGTGTAACAATACTCTATCAAGATGCATCATAGGGTGCTCTCCCCGATATACCGATAGAGTCAACACAAGTAAGAACATCATTGTAACACAAACATTGACGAAATGAATGATTGCACTCCCTCAATGGCCTGATATAACCATGAATTATCAAGTGCATATTGCATAAATTACATTAATTATACTTAATTTATTAAAGGAAAAAATTAATTTGAATATATTAATAGACATGTTGAAGTTCTGAACTCAGAAAACAACTCTTTACTATAAGTGTAAATGACAACACAACCATTTATTTTATTGCAACTGAATTACAATGTCACATTATTTCATATCTTTTTAAAGACGAGTAGTTGTAGAGAAGGCAAGCTCCTGTTTTGTATAAATAACATATGTCAGTGTGTCACTTTACATAGACACAATTTAATAATTTATTCCAAGTCATTTCTCATTACAATGGATTACAAATTGATTCCAATTTCCAAGCTTTTGTTGTTAACAACTCACTACAAATGTAACTCTAAAAATAAATACATTATTCCAAGCTTCTACTAGTGACAACGTAATAAAATGTGGCTCTAAAAATAAATGCATGATTCTAAGCTTCTATTGGTGGATTTACTAACCATGCTAGGGAAAAGGGGGTTCTAATCATTTTGAGGAAATGGGAGTTGTGAAGATACAAAATGTACTTACTCTTTGAAAACCAAAGTCATTCAAAATATGTAATGCAAATGTGTCTCTAAAAAATAATGCATGGGGCTTGCCCGACAAACCATACCGGGGATTAGGGAGTTGTGAAGGTACAAGAGGAGTAGAATATCTACTCCCATCTTTTCAATGTGGCTTCCATTCACTAGTATATCACTTATCTCCATCAGAGCTCCTCATCTTAATTCAAAGCCTATATCAGAAGTCAAGTTAACCAGATAAACTTCTATTCAATTCCACCCATTCTAAACTTGAAATAAATTTGTCTTTTACTGATTACTCTATAACTACATAATTGTAGGTAGGAGAATTTACATTATCCCTAATAATACCATATCATTTTCTTCTTGAATCCCTATTAACCCTAGAAAATTGAAACCCTTATGACACTATCCACTATTCACTATCCCAGTGCCGCTACCAGTCTAGGTATAATGATAATTCTGATTTTTGTATAATTAAAATGTTTAATTTGATTAACATCTAGCTGCAAACTGTACCTCAATATGACAAGTTGTCAACATCATCAGTGCCACTCAAACAATATGAAATCATTAAAAATATTGTTTCATTAAATCTATGAGTTGTCTAAGAAATTTCTTTGAATGTTCATATCACATATGGCATTAATTCTCATCACTGCTAGCACTAGCAGTATGACAACCACACTTTCTCCAAAAAGATTGAGAATTTAAATTAAATTAAATGTACAATGTTGAGGCATTGAAAGGACAAAATGAGTGATGACAGAAGAGCCTTGATCTCACCACATGCCTGCATCTAATGGTTCTAGTGCTATTTTAGAGGTTTCAATTAGTATGTCTAGTGCTTTAGAGATTTACTTCCAGAATGCAACTACTTTTGTCCATCGAAAATTCATCGAACGGTCATGGTTAGATTGATTTGTGCTAAAATATGGCTATAGATATGGAATATCCTTCACACTATTATAAATTATTTTATAAGGTTGATAATTCAGCCTTGTTTGGCCTATACATCCTTTGTGTAAAATGTTCTTCCTAGGCAGCCCCTCTTTTAAAACAAATATTTAATTCACCACTTGAATCTTGGTATGGTCTCCATGAGGCTGTGGGATATTTTCCTACAAATAGGGGTTGTTGTGCTCATTTTTCTCATTTTGTTTTATAGCTCTTGAGAAACACCAAGGGGCAATGGAGACTCGTTTGTTTTTGAATTCCATGAAGCAACACAAATTTTTTCGTCGTGAAAAAACTGAGAATAAACTGAAAGGGATAATGGTGTCCAAGCACCCACTAGTGCTCTAGGTAGTGAAGGGTGTTTTGGGGCCATAATTCTTGGTGGATACCCACAAGCCCAGGCAGAATTCAAAAATATCTGCCATGTGTTAATGGAAATGCTTGTGTACATGGGTGTCTCAAAAGCTCGAGGGAAGTAGCTATGCCAAAATAATTTTTCAAACCTCTATGTTGGAAAATATCGACAAGGCACTTGGCAACATCAACAAAAATTTCATGACTCCTCTGTCGCTGCACTACTACAAGGCTCGTGGGAATAAATGCTTGGTACCAAATTTTCCCCTAGTGCGCTCATTGGACCATGCAACTCTCAAAAAATGGTGGGGGAAGATTGACAGGTGTATTGAATTTATTTTGCATGAGACTGACATTCTCAAAGATCGGTCAAAGGGTTGGGTGAAGGAATTTGTGGTGGCTAAAGATATCGATAGGGAAAGGTGGTCTTCAGGTGAGGAGGATTGGGAGTTGGACACTGGTGAAGAATGGGTAGAAAATGACACCAAGAGCTGGGAGGAATGAGCAAACCATCTTCCCCATAGTGCTTGTAGTGGTGATTGTCCGGTGATTTTGAATGCAATAAAAGCCAAGAAGACCAGTGAGGCTGGCTATAGCAATGCATAATCTAGTGCCTTTAGAAGGTCATTTTGGTTTGTGATGGTCATTAGTTTGTTAAATGTTTGTAGTTTGTACTTTATATAAGTGTCCATGTTAGTCCATTAAATATTTGGGTTTTTAATATTTTGTTGAAATGAAGGAATGTACAAACTCTTTTTGATTAATATAGGGTGCTACCCCATATAGCAGCTATTTAACTATAAAAAAAAATGTTCTTAAGACACTCCTTTAGAATTTCCTTAATATTTCCTACCAATTTTTATCAGTGATTTAGTAACACTAGTTCCTTAATATTTCACACATTTCTATAGTTCCTTTGATGGTTCTGATCATTCCTTAATATTATTTTGGTTATAACTAAATGATTTAATAAGTAATAAAATATCAACTATTAATTTTTGGAAATCTAACAGTTCTAGTGTTATTCCAGAGGTTTCAATTCACAAGCCTAGTGCTTTAGAGATTTACTTCCAGAATGAAACTATAGTCGTCCATCAAAAATTCATTGAATGGTCATAGATTATATCAATTTTCCCTAACATCTGGCTTTATAAATAATTAATATTTTAATATTTGTTCACATTATAGACTCTTTATGAAGGAATTTGAATGTATGGAAAATATGTCCCAGAATTTGATATTTTTGCCAACCACGCTGATTTTTATTGGCATATCCGTTTATTTCACTATTATTTTTTTTTATTAATTTGAGATTATGTTTAATTTGCTAATGATTTTTTTTCTTTGAAAAAATATTTTATTCACCAACATTTTCTTTTTCTATTTTGAAAACAAGGTTAATTCGCTAATGGAAACAAAAAACTGGTTTGAAAAAAGGTTTTAATCACCAATGAAAAATATTTTATTCATTTAAAAAAAAATGAAATTCACCACAATTTTCTATAGACTTCTAGAAATTTTAAAAGATTTGGTAATTGGGAATACCTTTTCTTGAAAAATGAAAAAAATTGCAAATAAAATTAATAATTTTATCAAGAATAATACAAGATTTGCGAGGATTTTATATCTTAGCCGAGGGGGGGGGGTTTCTTTAAGTTTTCCCTACCTAGAACCCTTGAAGAAAATTGTGTCTAAGAGGATGAATAGGACCATTATGGAGTGAGCAAGGAGCATGAGATTGCATGTTGGACTACCCTTACACTTTAGGGCAGATGTTGTACATACTGTAGTTTATTTAATAAAAAAGGGACCTTCAAATCCTTTATATGGTGGCATTTTAGAGGAGGAATGGATGGGTAAAAAGGTAAACTATCTATTTATGAAAACATATAGTTGTGAAGCTTGTGTCCATGTTGATGTTGAAAGTAGAACCAAGCTTAAGGATAAGTATAAAAAATGTACCTTCATTGGATATGGAGGAGATGAATCTGGTTATCGATTATGGTATTATGAAAATCATAAAATAATTAGGACTAAAGATGTTATATTCAATGAGAAGGTCAAGTACAAGGATTAGCTGCAAGAAAAGAAACATGAAAAAGCAAAAAATAAATATGTGGTGTTGGATGAGATTCTATAAAATAAAATACTAGTGGTACCTGATGCTCAACAACAAGAAGTTATCCCACAAACTCATGCAAGTGTTAGATGTTCTACAAGGATAACTAGACCTCCAAAAAGAATTTCTCCATCATTATATTTAGCCGATAGGCTATTATATGTGGGGGAACCCCACCGACATTTCCAGCAGTCTGACGCCGATGGGAACCCCCGAACTTTATGGTGGGGATATAAATAAATGTGACTATGCACTAATTCAGACTGGCTTGCCCAGTGGCCACGCCTGCTAATTTGTGTTGCACACACCTGCTAACTCATGTTGCTTACCTCCATATTGTCCGCGATTGACGCAACGTTTTCACCATGATAAATATATTCTTTTTGGCAACATGCATTGTTTTGGTCAATGCAATTTTTTTTCACGTGCGAATGTCGTTGGTAAAGTTAAGACTAAGCTAAGACTACGCTATACCAAAAATTTTTATTAGAGACTCTCAATTAAATGAAAGCTATTTTAAAAGAAAGATTATGTTTTAGTTTTGTCTTTTAATAAATATATTATGTTTATTTATTTTTTTCATGTAAAATTTTCAATATTTAATTATAATTTTAATCAAAATAAAAAGTTAAAATTTAATTTTAATGTAAAATTTATAAAATATTTAGTACAAAAATATTTACATTTTAACAAAATATTATTTATTAAATTAATTTAAATATTAAGATTTTGATATATTTAAGATAAATTAATATTAAAAATTTTGATAAAATGAGTTCTTATTAATAATTTTAAAATCTATTATGACTATGATGTTTAAATTTTTGAAACAAAATTTTAAATATTTAATGTATATTTTTTAAAAAGAAATCTTTAAATTTTAATTTTTTTAACATAAATTGAATATAGAATAGTAAGTAATCAATATTTCTGGATAAAACTATGTGCAATTTTCCTTCATCAACATTTCTGGATGATTAACAAATAAAGAGAGAAATGAAAATTAGATAGGAGGCTAGGATAGAAATGTTATCAATTGAATATAGATTCTTTTAAATAAATCTTTAAATTTTAAACCTTTTAATATAAAATGAATATAGATTCTTTGAATACAATGTTTGTCTATTTTTTTTGAATAACTTTTTAAATATTTAATGTATAAGATTTTAGGTACATGTCTTGATTTTTTACTTTATTCTACAATAATTAAACAAAACATTTTATTAAAAAAATATATATTTAAAAAAAATATCAAATAAAAATCATCTAAAGAAATCAAAATTAAAATATTTAAAGTATCAAAAGACTAACATAATGTAGTTATCCTAAATACATAAATGAAATTTAAAGTTTTATTTTAATGTAGAATGCATAAAAATATTTAATATAAAAAGGTTTAAATTTTAAAAAAAAATGTCTCTATTAAATTAATTTCAATATTAAGATTTTGATATATTTATTGTAAATTAATATAGGAAATTTTGATAGAAATTAGGTTTTGTTTATAATTTCAAAATCTATTATGATTATGATGTTTAAATTTTTGGAACCAAATTTAAATATTTGATGTATAATTTTTTTTTAAAATCTCTAAATTTTATTTTTTTAATATAAATTGAATATAGATTCTTTTAAATAGATTTCGAAATTTTAAACCTTTATAATATAAAATGAATATAGATTATTTGAATATAATGTTTGTTTAATTTTTTGAATAAAATTTTAAATCGTTAATGCATAAGATTTTAGGTAAATGTTTTGATTTTTAATTTTCTTCTAAAAATATTAAACAAAATATTTTATTTAAAAAATTTATAGTAAAAAAAATATATGAAATAAAAATCATCTAAAGAAATCAAAATTAAAATATTTAAAATATCAAAAGACTACATAATGTAGGTATCTTAAATACATCCATGGAAATATATATCAATATTAAATTATTATATTTATTCCAGTGTATACATTATTAGTACAATTGGAATGAGTTAATTAGTTATGGCATTCTTAAATACACTCTTTCTTGATTTATTATCTTTCAAATTAAAAAAATAGAAATTATTTTTTGTTCAAAACTTATAATATCAAATTAAGAAAAACATTTTATTCAAAGAATTTATATTAAAAAGAAATATGATAAAACATATTAAAATCTTTATTAGAACATTAATAATTTATAATAAAATATATTTTTTTAAATTTCATATTTTGAAGTTAAGAATCAAAACATTTACGTGAAATCTTATAAATTAAAGATTTAAAATTTTACTAACAAAAAAATAAACAAACATTATATTAAAAAAATTTAAACTTTAGAATAGCCTATCAGCTAATTAGCAATAAATAATTTATATAATAAATAAATAAAATCAAATAATTTAAATAATAATTTATATAATAATTTATATAATAATAATTTATTTAATAAATAAAAAAATAATAATCTATATAATAAATAAAATAATTTATATAATAAATAAAATACAAAAGATTCTTTAAATAATATAACATAATAAATTTTTAATAAAAATAAAATTTGTTATGTGTTATAAAATTAACAATAATATATATATATATATATATATATAAAATAAATAAAATAAAAAATATTCTTTAAATAGAATAATAATATAATATAATAATTATTTAATAGAAATAAAATTTGTTCTATGTTATAAAATCCTAACAATAAACAAATAGATAAATGAAAAATTAAAGTTGTATAGGAAGTGTTATTTTTGAGAGAGAGAGAGAGAAGGAAAGAGAGAGCCAAAGAAGATATAGAGAATTAGAGGGGGCAGGAGAGAGAGATAGAGAGGAATAAGTCAGAGAGGAAGAGAAGTAGGGAGGGAAGGAGAGAGTGATAGAGAAATAGGTGGGATGGAGGGAGGGATAGGTAGAGAGGGATATGTGATATAGAGAAATAGAGAGGGAAAATAGAGAGGGAAGGAGAGATAACAAGGGAGAGAGAAGGGGGTGGATGAAGGGAGGGACAAAGGGAGAGGTAGAGAGGGATAGGTGAGATAGAGAAAGAGAGATGAGGGTAAAGAAGTAAAGAGGGAAGGTAGAGAAAGAGAGAGAGAGAGGAGGGTAAAGGGACGAAGGGAGGTAGAGAGGGATAAGTGAGATAGAGATAGGGAGGGAGAGAGAGGTGGGATAGAAAGAAGTGGAAAAAGAAAGAGAGAGAGCTAGAGAGTGAGAGAGAGAGGGGGGCGTGCAGAGGTAGAGAGGGATATGGGAGTTATTGAGAATTAGAGGGGGAAGGAGAGAGAGGTAGAGAGGAATAAGTGAGAGAGGGGGAGAAGTAGAGAGGGAAGGAGAGAGTGAGAGAAATATGTGGGATGGAGAGAGGGATTTGTAGAGAGGGATATGTGATATAGAGAGAAATAGGGAGGGGAGGAGAGAGCAAGAGGGAAAGAGAAGGGGGGGGAGAAAGACCTTAGAGAGGAATAGGTGAGATAGATCACTACTTTCTTTACACTGTCCACTACTTTTCATGACCGTAAATAATATGGGCTCTGCCTATTGGCGTAAGTATTGCACCTTATTCGGGTGCAAGTGCTAGTTTATATTATTAACTGATTATGGTGAACCTTAAGGTTATGAAGAAGTAATGCTGGTAGATACCAAAAAGTAGTGGGAGCTAGGCTTGAAAGAGGAACTGGATTCCTTTCTATAGAATTAGACTTGGGATTTAGTCCAATTTCCTATAGGTAAAAGAGAATTGCCAAATAAATGGGTTTATAAGTTGAAGAAAGAAGATGGAGGCAAGAAAACATATAAGGCCAAACTCATGGTAAAAGGTTTTACATAGGAAAAAGGTATATATTTTGATGAAATATTTTCTTGAGTTGTAAATATGACTTCTATTAGAACTATTCTAAGTCTTGTGGCTATAGAAGACTTGCATATTAAACAACTACATGTCAAAACATCATTTCTCCATGGGGATTTGGAAGAGGAAATATACAAGAAGCAACCATAGGGATAATGAGGTCAAGGGTAAGGATGAATTTGTGTGTAGGTTAAAGAGGAGTTTGTATGGCCTAAAGCAAGCACCTTGGTAATGGTATTTTAAATTTGATAGTTTTATGGTTGAACAAGGTTACAAAAGATGTCATTCTGATTATTTTGTTTATTTTAAGAAATTGGAGAATGACAACTATATTATCCTCTTGCTTTATGTTTATGGCATGCTTGTTACCAAGTCTAGCATGCAACATATTAGTGAACTTAAGAACAAATTATAAAATTCATTTGCTGTGAAGGATCTAGGTGCAGCAAAATAAATCATTGGTATGAGGATCACACGTGGGACAAGACAAATAGATTTTTTTTAATCTCAAAGTGAGTATGTAGAGAAGGTGTTGAAAATCTTTAACATGCAAAATGTAAAAAATAGTTAGTACACCTTTTCCTATTTATTTTTAAGTTGACTAAGGAGATGTGTCCAAAGACAAAAGAGGAGGAAGGAAAAATTTATAAGATACCATATGCATCAACAGTTGGTAGCTTGATCTATACAATGGTATGCACAAGGCCAAATATTGTACATGCAGTGGGAGTTGTGAGTAGGTATATGAGAAATTCGAGAATGGAACATTGGAATGTGGTAAAATGCATTCTTTTATATTTGAGAAGTACTACATCAAAGAAATAATGTTTTGGAGGAACAAATTATGCTCTAAAAGGATATGTTGACTCTGATTTGGTGGGTGATATTGATAGTAGGAGTACTATAGTGTATTTTTTTACTCTAGGACGTACTCAAGTCAATTGGATTTCAAGGCTACAAAAGGTTTTTTCACTTTCAACCACTGAAGTGGAGTATGTTGTTGCTATGGAAGCTAGCAAAGAGATGATTTGGTTACAATTTTTTTTGGAGGAATTGGGACAACACTAAGAAGATGGCCCTTTATACACTAATAGCTAGAGTTTCATTCATCTTTCTAAGAATTAAAATTTGCATTCAAAAACTAAGCACATACAAACTAGATATCGCTTTATCTGATTAGTTTTGGATGATATTTAGTTAGAGCTAGAGAAAATTCACACAAGTGAGAATCCTGCAGATATGTTCACAAAGGTAGTTACATAGGAGAAACAGATTTCCTCATCAATTTTTGTTGGCCTTCATTTCTAATAATGGTGGATATAAGAAACCGGTCAGATGTGTAATTCAATGGTATTTGTAAGTGCAACAATATCATCTAGGATCAACCTCCAAGTGGGAGATTATTTGGTGTGGAGCCTGATCAGTCTCCAAATGGGAGATTGTTGGTATGTGGCAATTGATCATGCAAATAATGTACACTTTTCATATATTCTTCCCTTTTCTTTCACATCAAGGAGTTTGTAGTTATTTTTGTTAATCAAAAAATAAAAAATGACTTTGTAAAACCCTAATCTTAGAAGCTTACAAAAAGGTTGTTATAAGCAGTTGGGATATAAGATGCGGTATGGTATTTGGAAGATTGTAATCTTTTTTTGTATTGGATAATAAAATAATTGGATGGATAAGTTTTTGTGGATGTAGCCCATATTGGGTGAACCACATTAAAAAAAATTATTGATCTCTTTTATGTTATTCTTCATTGATATTTCTAGGTTATTTAATCTACATATAATTGTTAATGTTTATTGTTTCGATCTACTTGAATTGTGACACTTACTATAAATAGAAAGTTAAAAATAAGATGTAATGAGCCCACCTATTTTCCCATTTCATTCAAGAAATGAGATCATCCAAGATAGAATTAACTTCTAGCCCTTAGGTGAGTCAAGTCTATGGAAGATCTAACAATTTCCTTTATGACTAAAGGATAGGGGTGAAGGTCAAAAAATATTTGAGGAGAAAAACTAAAAGTATCAAATCAACATCAAAATGTGATATTGAAATAACAATTTAAACTTAATATTTTCAAAAATAGAAAATAGAATGCATATTTGAGAAGGGCATAAACATGTGTACGAGTCACCAAAAGTTCTTTCTAGAATTTGATCTGAGACTCATTTTCCCATGGGTGAATGGGTCCAAGTACAGTGGTTTCAATAATCTTTTGTGAGCCTTTGGTGTAGATTCAAATCTTTTGATTTGTCTAGGTTTTAGTGCCAAAAATTCAAAAATCCGGTTTGTAGGTGAGATTCCATGATTTGATGACAACTATGAAACCTTTTGCAACTTTGACAACTTTGTAAATCTTCCTCTTCTAAAGGTCTTCAAGTCTTCTTCAACCTAGATCTACAATCACACATGTAAGAGAGAAAAATGGTATTTTTGTTTTTTATGTGAATCAAGGTTTGCCTTGGTCAAATCCTAATTTGGTAATCAAACCTTGAATTAAAATAATGCATGAAAAAGGGAATGAAGAATGAACAAAGCTATGTTACGACTCAACAAACCCTTGAATGAAACATTGACGATGGAGATCTTAAGAGGTCTACAACCTGCATGATATGGTTGAATTGATTGCGAATCTTGACACTTGAATCTTTCTTGAAATGATACTTTGAATGCTTGACTTGATCATGAAACCTACATCACATTGTTAGCTCCAAAAACTTGCATGATGCAAGAAGTATTTGACATGATGAATGGAACTTGAATGTTGCAATATATCTCTAATATACATCTTCTCTTGAATGCCTTTGATCATAAAATTTTCTATACTTTTGCTCACATCAAAATGCTAGGTTGCTTCTCTTGAAATTCTAGGTGAAACTCAATGTTCAAAATAATCTTGTATTTATAGGTATGTGTCCTTAATTCCCCGAAATTTAAATATCACAAGCCGACATTGAACTATAGATTTGAAATCATTAAAATACCTCCAAAATCCTAATTTAAATTTAGGTCAAAAGGTCTAGGGGGAACTCATTTTCTCATGAGTGAATGGGTCCCAGGTCCATAAAGCTAGAAGACACATTACTCAATGTAAATTGTTATGTTTAGGCATTAATTATTGTAAGGTTTTTCCTTTGGAAAATATAATTGATTAGGATTGTAAATGAATTAAAGGGCCAATTATAGCATAATTAAGCTTAATTTAATTAGGAGGCTCCAAATAAGTCTGTAAATGTAAAGAGGTACATTTAACAACACTAAAATAAGGCATTATTAAGTCCATTTTAAAAAATAAGGGCTCAAACAAGTGAGAAAATTTAAAGGATTACATTTTTCTGCAGTACACATCCTTATAACCAAGTACCTATATCTATTACATTTGATTTTTTAGCTTAGTATTCAGCTATTAAATTTATCATATATATAGCTCTACTTTATTTGGTCTATGTTAATTCATTCCTATACATGTGACATAGTTATTTAATTAGAAAAGGCTAAGTTCAAGGAAATTTTATTTCGTTTACTAGAGGATATGTGAGCATAGAGGAACATCCCATGAAAAATAAAAAAGTATAAAGAACATAGTGTAAGAAAGGAGACACAAGTATGGTTAAAAGATAATCTATGTAGGTCTTACATAACACTATTTCTATTCAAGTCTAAAAAAATTGTATAATGGGGTTAAGGCCATGGAGGTCGCCAAATATGTGATGCTTCAGGGATCCACCATATGAACTTGGTAGTTGCTCAATGGGCCAGTTTCAATTGAAGCCCTCTAGAGAGTTGGCATGTCTCTAGATAGTTTTAAATGAAGGTAAAAATTATCTTGCAAAAAGAGAGAAATGCATATCTAGTCTTCATAATATATGAGGGTTATTATTAAACATTAAATAGATCAATATAGCCATAGTGAATAGGGGGTAGAGAAGGAAGTGGAGAAATCTAGAACATTCCCTGCTATCTATAGAGGTGAATGAGTGTTTGATTACTAGATGCATGAAATGCTACCAAGGATTCCAAATTTATAACTTTCTAAATGATCTAGTGAGAGAAGGTTTCTCAACTTTATCCCTACTATAATTATAGAAAAGGGGATGTGGAGTTTCCCTCTACAAAGGGAGTAGGGGTGAATGACACCTCAATATTCTGGTAGTGGGTAGGGATACGGGTGGTTTTGAGAAGGGCTCATGCTTCCCATTTCATAGAGAATCCAAAGTCCTCCTTCCACTCCAATGACTATATTAATTCCAAGGATGCCAAGTTCATTATCCTAAGATGACTAATGGGGAACCATTAGATTGAACCGGCCTATTATAAAACATTATAGATAGTAGTGAATCCTATGAAATACATTTTTTTTTTGTTTGAAAAATTAGTACAATTATTTATCACTTTTGTATTTGGATGAGATGTCAAATTGTTATTGACTGTTTGATAGTTGAATCATTTGATATTTAAAAAACAACCAAACATGGGAGCTTAGAGAAAACTAAGAGAATCTCTATAAAGACAAAACAAAAAAAATAAAAATCCTTTGATTTCATAATAAGAAAAACATATAAATAAAAATACTTATCAATCTCTAATTTTAAAAAACATATATAACTAAAAAAATACAACACTCTTGAAAAATATAATTATTCAACTTAATAAAAAACTAATTAAAATAGATCTTAAATTTGAATTGAAGACTCTTAAATAATTTTATATATTAGAAGAATAAAAACGTAAATCTAAAAAATGATGACATTTGAAAAGAGTAGGGGAGAAGACCTAGTTACCACCCCCCATTGAATAACTGCCACCTCCATGCTCACTCCACCCCCCAATTTATTTTAAACTTTGATCCATTACAAAAATGTATTTGAACAAACAAAAAATTACAACAACACAAATGGCTGCTCATAACACAATGAGTAACTCACCAATCATAATAGATAGCCAAACATGTTTTTGCATTTATAAAAAAATTCAAATTGTACATAAAAAGGCTCATTTACAATTTAATTTAAAACATTTATTGTTACAAATACCCCCACTTGCAAAATTTTATCCCTCATTACATTTTATATTTGCAACTATGCAGGAACACTTAATGGTGCTTTACATGACATAATCACAATCTCCTATTAGCTCTATGGGATTTGAAATGCACAAGCTTTCACACACTCCCTGGTAGATATATGTATTTACTTCATTCCCAATAGGTACCTGCACAATTAAATACAGGTGTAAGGCTCCCCAAATAAACATCAAATCCAAATATAATGTAGAATTCACTCATATCATCTCTAAAAACCTACGTAATTGGCATCTACAAATTCAAATGTTCAAACAAATTCAAATTTCAAACTCAACAACCAAATTGAATGCATTCAATTGCCACATTAGAATTCCTAAATAAGAAGGGGGGAAACAACTAGTGTCATTTATTATCTATGACAACTTATTCTCTGTAGAATTTAGAGCATCGACAAACATCCTCTGCACATTCCTGTACAGTTTCAGGTTGGTACTTTACACATTCTACTTATAGTTATTTTCATGAACCGTGCATTTAACATTTATATTTATGTAGTGTCTTCTTACTTTCATGAGCTATGCATTTAACATTTATATTTATGCACTATCTTTTTAATTTACTTTATAAGTAAATGAAGATTTTTTTTGTTGTCTTTAAAAGATCTGCAAAATGAATTCTCCTAAGTTTTTCAACAATTCTTTTATATCATTTACTATATTTCCTTTGGCTGTCCAATACAACATACAAGCATTTGAATACATTTCCTTTGCATGTCCAATAATAAAAACCAGCATTTGTTTATATTTTTATACTTTCCATTGCACATACAACATGCCAGCATACATATATTTGTCATTTTACATTCTGTGTCTCTTGTTCATTCAGAAAATCAATATATATGTGTGTATCCTTTGCCTATCCTTTGGAAATGCAAACAATGGTACTGATTAATCATTTTCTTCTACATCTTATTGAATTTCTAAAAGAATGTGTACAATGTTATTTATATATATACCTATAAAACACACATTAAGCAGTGTGTTTCAAATTGTAAATTAATATGTGCAATGTTTTATACATTCATTTACAAATTATGTGTATGTTGTCTCTTGTTTATTGAACATTTTGATATATATGTCTGTTTCCTTTAACTATCCTTTGAAAATGCAAACAATGGTATTGATTAATCATTTTCTTCTAAATCTTTCATGACCCGTGAAGGGTTTATTCGATGATTGAAAAATTATTACTACTTGTTTATGAAATAAATCATTCTTCTTACACGCATTTTCGCCATGTGCTATTTGATTTTGTTGGGTCATGGTGCTATTTTTTTCTCCCACATTGCATGTATGTATGTATGTATGTATGTATGTATGTATGTATGTATGCACATACATACATTCATACATATATCTCTGTATGTATGTATATATAAAGTTGTTTGTCCATGGTGTGAGGTAACAATAAACATAATTCTCCTTTCAAAGTGTATGTATGTATTTATGTATGTATGCACATACATACATACATATATATATAGAGCATCAAATGTTCAAACAAATTCAAATTTCAAACTCAACAACCAAATTGAATGCATTCAATTGCCACATTTAAATTCCTAAATAAGAGGGGGAAAGCAACCAGTGTCATTTGTTATCCGTGACAACTTATTCTCTGCATAATTTAGAGCATCAATAGACATCCTCTGCACATTCCTTTACAGTTTTAGGTTGGTACTTTATACATTCTACTTATAGTTATTTTCGTGAACTATACATTTAACATTTATATTTATGCAGTGTCTTCTTACTTTCACGCGTTGTGCATTTAACATTTATATTTATGCACTGTCTTTTTACTTTACTTTATAAGTAAATGAAGGTATTTTATTGTCTTTACAAGATCTACAAAATGAATTCTCCTAAGTTTTTCAACAATTCTTTTATATGATTTACTACATTTCCTTTGGCTATCCAATACAGCATACAAGCATTTGAATAAGTTTCCTTTGGATGTCCAATAAAAAAAAACTAGCATTTGTTTATATTTTTATACTTTCCATTGCACATACAGGAGGCCAGCATACATATATTTGTCATTTTACATTTTGTGTCTCTTGTTCATTCAAAAAATTGATATATATGTGTGTATCCTTTGCCTATCCTTTGGCAATGCAAACAATAGTACTGGTTAATCATTTTCTTCTGCATCTTATTGAATTTCTAAAAGAATGTGTACAATGTTATATATATATATATATATCTATAAAACACACATTAAGCAGTGTGTTTCAAATTGTAAATGAATCTGTGCAATGTTTTATACATTCATTTACAAATTATGTGTTTGTTGTCTCTTGTTCATTGAGGAGATTGATATATATGTCTGTTTCTTTTAACTATCCTTTGAAAATGCAAACAATGGTACTCGTTAATCATTTTCTTCTAAATATTTCATGACCCGTGAAAGGTTTATTTGATGATTGAAAAATTATTGCTGCTTGTTTATGAAATAAATCATTCCTCTTACACGCATTTTCGCCATGTGCTATTTGATTTTGTTGGGTCATGGTGCTATTTTTTCTCCCACATTGCATGTATGTATGTATGTATGTATGCACATACATACATACATACATACATACATACATATATATATATATATCTATATGTCGGTGTTTTACATAGGGTTTTTTTTGGGGTTAAATGATTTACTCTCCCTATTTTATCGCATACTCATAGCCTCGTAAAGTCCATTGTATCATGATTTTGTTTGCATAAATGATAGGGGAATTTCGTGGGTTTGAGCACATGTCTGCAAAAAATGATTAATGGTCTACATCGACCTTTTTATTAAAAACCCATGTGAATACGAGCATAAATCGACAAACCCATTTAGTATACACCATTTTTTGTGAAAACCCTTGCTTTGTTTTTCCAAATATGGGTTTTTTTGGGGTTAAATGATTAAATATGACCTGGTAAAGTCGACTGTCTCATGATATTGTCTCCAGAAATGATGAGGAATTTCCTGGGTTTGACCACATGTTTGCAAATTAATCTCATGAAACCCTTGTCTAGAATATTTCACATCTATCTGAAAACGCACTTCTAAATTCCTACAAGTGAGGAAGTATATTATCAAACCCTTGGTTAATTTCTTGTGCACATTTCTGAAAACCCAAGTGTGTAATCGACCTACCTCTATTAAAACTAATATCCTATTTTTGTTGAATACAACACAACTTCTTTCATTTTTTGTACAATGTGCTTTGAACATTGATGGAAAAGAATGGGATACCGACCAAAAAAACATTAGTCATATGATTAAATCAGACCCCAAATGAAGATTAATTAGGGTGTAATGTGTTTGGTGTTTGCTGCTAAAGTAAGAAGATTAATATGTAGGAGTTATTTTTAATAGGCCCATGAAAATGATTTTTTAAGCTGACGACGTGAATTAGACCCATTGACTTTTGAGTGGATTTTCAAATGATATAATAGTTTAATTTAAATGTTAATAGTGACACATTTAGCACTATTTTCTATTTTGCATTGTATATTAGTGATTTTCATTGTAATTATATTTGTTTAATTATATGCACAGGATCACAGTTTCCTGACTCTTCATGGCTTACAATGTACAGGATCACTGACAATCATGGCACCAGGGTAGAAGAGGAAAAGATCGACTAGGAGGTGCTTGATTAGAGTACCTCGTGGAGTGACATTAAATGTTTCAGATGTTGTTGATGAAGAGCGAGCAATGAACATGAATGAGGAAGTTATTTATGAAAATTCATAATAGACCAATGAAAATGATGGTTTTGAACCTATTTTTCATAATACTAAGGTAGAAATGAAACCGCCACCTGCTGACCATGTGACAACCCCGGATTTGTGCATGAAAAATTGGTCTATGGATGACGTGATTGCAAATATTCAGGACAATCGAATGTCAATCAGAGGTTCAACAATCAAATGGGGAATCCTACCTAGCAGTTTGCGGGCATGGCTCAATGGTGTGACATCCACAAAAATAAGGGGGCCCTGAACAATCCTATCTGACGAAGAAGAAGCTAAAATTATGCAGTGGTGTAAAGATACATGGCTAATATTGGCCATGGCCTTCAAGTGTCACAACTTAAGTCAACGGTGGCCCGAATGGTTGGAGCAAGGCCTAACCCATTCACAAATGGGATACCAGGGAGTTCATGGTGGGTTGTCTTTTGTCAAAGCCATCCCGATCTAACAATTCGAACACCCGAAGGAGTGGACATAGATCGAGCTATGATGCTACGCCCAAAAATAGTTTCTTCATTCTATGATTAGTCGGAGGAGTTGTACAACAAACATAATTATGGGCCCAACAATATATGGAACTACGATGAAACAGGTGTGTAGGCTGGTAAAAACTGTGCAATGAGAGTTATTGCAAAAATAGGGATGAAATGTGTTCCACAATTAATTTCTAAAAGTAGAGAATAGATCACTGTTCTAGCTTGTGTTAGTGCAATAGGTCAAACTATACCCGGTTACTATTTGTTCAAGTCCAAAAGGAACATTAGAAACTATATTTTTAACTGTGAGCCAAGAGCATGCTTGGATGACCAAAGAAATATTTATGGAATGGCTAAAAATATTTGCAAGAAATGTCCCAGGAGGGGTGTCACCAACCAACAAACAACTTCTCATCTTTGATGGTCATGGCAGCCATGTTGCATTCAAAACGATTGAAGAAGCAAAGACTATGGGAATAGATCTTCTCACACTTCCAGCACATTGCTGCCACAAATTGCATCCTCTTGATGTTAGTGTGTTCTCACCATTTAAGAACTACTTCAAGAAGAAAAGGAGTATATGGCTCTCTGAAAATCTTCAACTTGATATTGGAAGGGTAGAGTTGGCAACACTTGCTAGCAAAGCTTTTGCATAAGCTTTGACTTCTAATAACATTGCAAGTGGTTTTAGAAGAATGGGAATTTGGCCATTAAATAGACATGCACTTGAATTCGATATGGGGCCAAGCCAAGCTTTCGTGGTTGAAGAGGAAGGAAGCACATTGGGAGCAAAAACAAAGGGTGATATAACTGATGATGAGACATAGTTCATGGTAGCGAAAACATGTTTGAGGATAGTAGGTTGGAATGAGGATCAGATTGGATAGTTTGTGGACACCTTTTCTGCAAGCATACCCCAAAATCCAAAAAATGAAGAAGGATATTGCCCAGAAAACATTGAGACAACATAAATTAAACAAGAACCAACAATTCAATCATGCAATCAGGTAGCTGAAAATGAAGAGAGTCTCAATTTGCCATCTGAATTTTAAGATGCAGCTTTGAACCTAGGGGTACATATCAATTTCAGTCAAGTGGATGAAGGGTTGTCCATGCCATCACCACCACATGTTGATCCTGAAGATGACATCCATTACTTCACAACTACGAGAAATTGGGAGGTTGAAAATGATGATGAGGATGGACTCAAAGGTAATAACTCAAGTGATGAAGAGATTGACTATGTGCCATGCACACAAGTTAATGATCAACAACCAACAGGTAGGAGAAGAAGTTTTTTGCAACTCCCAATGAAAAGGGTGCACCAATCATCTACTACAGGTTGCAATGGGGTCCTACGCCTTAGTAGGTAGTCTCAAATTTTGACAACAGATGATTTCCTCAATTTGTTGAATGAACAAGAGGCACATAAATGAAGAAACCAATAATTGCAGCAAAGGAAAAGGGAGCAAATGGCTGAAAAGAAGGAAAAAAGAGAAGCAATCCTCGCACAGAGGGAGGCACAAAGATTGGAGCGTGCTGCAAAAAAATAGAAAATTGGAGAGGAGAAGTTGAGGCACCGACATGAAAAGGAGCTTGAAAGGGAGCAAGCAAAGATTGCTCAACAGTTGAAGGAAAACCAAAAGCAGGCAGAAAGAGTAGAAAGAAAGAAAAGTAAGAGTACTCCTACAACTCCTCTTCCAATTCAACATCCAATTTTGAGGGACATGGTTAACATTTTGGCTCTAGCCTTTGCTTCTCTTAGCAGCGTACAAAACGGGTCTTTTGAAGGCTACTCTCCATAGTTACAACGCACTCGAGAGGGAAATCATGCATTGCTTTCTTGTATCGCAAGTTCCATACAGAACAATCTACAATCCTTAACATCTTCTCCAATTGATGTGGAGTCGGTTGACTCCCAAGGACACACCACTTCTTAATCAGATCTGTGGATGTCTGATTAGGATTTTTTGTTGTCAAATTTTTGACCTTGAAGTGTGCTATAGTGTTTTTTGTAAAACTGAATTCTATTCTATTCTATTGTATTGGACAACCAAAGGATAGTAGTCTATTGTATTGGATAGCCAAAGGATACTACTGTCTAATTTTGTAGAACTGAATGGTAGTTTGTAGTCAACTTATATACTTTGAAGTTAATGATATATGCTTTTGTGATTCGAAATCGATTTTGTGCTGATTGTATTCATCTATCATTTTTTTGGATATGTGTTTGTTGTATTCATCTAACTAACATTGTTGAAAATATAAATGTACATTAAGAAATGTATGTAATTGAAGTTCAAAAAATTATGTACATATATAAATATATATACTATGTATGCATATACATAGTTGTGTGTGTGTGTGTGTGTGTGTGTGTGTGTGTATAGGTATACACAACTAAGTATATGCATACATATATATTGCTATACATGTATATGTAGCATATATCCATAAATTCTAACTGTAAGTGTAAGTGCAAATCAATTTAATTGTAAATTGTAAGTGTAAGTATACAATGAATACGAAAAATGAACATCATATATGAACACAATGTCTACCAGGTCACAACGAAAGTAAACTCTTGAAAGACTTGACCTGAAATTTCATCTTCTAATTTGACATGCTCTTTACAACCTTCCTAGCTGTGTATACATGCATACATATATATATATATATATATATATATATATATATATGTATGTATATACATACATACATACATACATATATGTATGTATGTATACACAACTAAGTATATGCATACATATATCTATACATCTATATGCAACATATCCAAAAATTAATCTATTTGAAATTATAAAATTTTCAATACCTACACTTGGAAATCAATCTAATTGTAAATTTTAAATTTAAGTTTACAATGAATATGAAAAATGAGCATTATAAATGAACACTATGTCTACCAGGTCACAACCAAAGTAAATTCTTGAAAGACTTTACTTGAAATGTAATCTTGCAATTTGACATGCTCTTTAAAACCTCCTAGCCATTTTGCACGTCTGCCAGAACAAACAAATATAATAGAACAAAAAACCATGGACATTAGTTATTGAAATAAATAAAAAGACATAATAGTTAGTGAACAATATAGAAAAATAATTGAAACATAGAGCCATTTGAACAAAAAAATTCTTAATTATTTGGTGTGTTGACAAACACATTTACCAAACTGCCCACCCTGAACATTGTTGCACTACCTCTCCTTGTTCTCTCATGCTTGCAAGAAAATATTTACAACCATGGGTAGTCATAAACGAGGCTAGTAACATACAAACATCATACAACATTTGAAATAATGCATGTACAAGAACACATAATTAATCAAGTTCAACATATTAAAAGATCCATATGGAATAGATAAATATATGTAAAAACATATAAATGTTAATGAAATTGTATACCAAGATTTATTCAACTTATATTCATTGTTTCTCATCAACCTTGGATATATGAGGAATGTGCAAAGGATGTCATTCAATGGTATGAAGTATGAAGAGGATATTACTAGAGGAGATTAATTTTGAATGTCGTTGGTTGTTGTCCCTCTTATTTAGAAATTTGAATCCGAAAAATTGAATGCATTCAATTTCATTGTTGTGTTTCAAATTTGAATTTGTTATAGCATTTGAATTTGTAGCTACCACTTACGTAGGTTTTTAGAGATGATATGACTGAATTCTGCATTATATTTAGATTTGATGTTTATTTGGGGATCTTTATATATCTATGATTTTTTGCATGTTTGTATGCATGCATACAGTCATACAAACATAAGCATACATATAAACATTCATAGAAACACAAGCATACATGCATGTATTCATATAAACATATACATTAAAGAAAATCTCTGATATACATTGCAAAGCAAAAAAACACCTAAATGTGTCACTATTAACATTTAAATAAAACTATTATATCATTCAAATCTGCTCAAAAGTCAATGGGTCTAATTCACATTGGC
>CM021103.1:621047575-621240075 GCA_007115665.2 Sequoiadendron giganteum | reverse complement strand
GGTCGTATTTAATCATTTAACCCTAAGAAAACCCGTATTTGGAAAAACAAAGCAAGGGTTTTTCGCAAAAATGGTGTATACTAAAAAGGTTTGCCGATTTATGCTCGTATTCACATGGGTTTTTTATAAAAAGGTCGATGCAATCCATTAATCATTTTTTGCAGACATGTGGTCAAAACCCACAAAATTCTTCATCATTTCTGGAGACAATATCATGATACAATTGACTTTACCAGGTCGTATTTAATCATTTAAGTCCAAAAAAACTTGTATTGGAAAAACAAAGCAAGGGTTTTCACAAAAATGGTGTATACTAAATGGGTTTGCCGATTTATGCTCATATTCACATGGGTTCTTTTTATAAAAAGGTCGATGCAGACCATACATCATTTTTTGCAGACATGTGCTCAAACCCACGAAATTCCCCTATCATTTTTGCAGACAAAATCATGATACAATTGACTTTACTAGGCTAAAAGTGCGCGGTAAAATGAGGAGAGGAAATCATTTAACCCCAAAAAAACCATGTGTAAAACACCAGCACCATGACCCAACAAAATCAAATAGCACACGACAAAAATGTATGTAAGAGGCATGATTTATTTCATAAACAAGCAATAATAATTTTTCAATCATCGAATAAACCCTTCATGGGTCATAAAAGATGCAGAAGAAAATGATTAACTAGTACCATTGTTTGCATATTCAAAAGAAAATGGTGTTTGATGTTACCTGAAGGCATGCAAGAGCCGTGGAGAGCAGTCACCATTTGCTTCCATCACCGTGAGAACTTTCCACAGAACGCGCATGGTAAAATGATGGAAAATAATGGGGTGCCCATCGAAAAAAACATTAGTCATATGCTTAAATCGGACCCCAAATGAAGATTGATTGGGGTGTAATGTGTCTGGTATCTGGTGCTAAAGTAAGGAGATTAATATGTAGGAGTGATTTTTAATGGGCATAAAGTTGATTTTTTAAGGTGCCAACGTGAATTAGATCCATTGACTTTTGAGCGAATTTGAATGATATAATAGTTTTATTTAAATGTTAATAGTGACACATTTAGGTGTTTTTTTTTTTAAAAATTGGTGGTTATAGCTGGCAGGTACTAGGACATTAGGTGGCGGGGAGCGGACGACACCTCTAAAAGATGGTTTTTTGACCTCCGCGCGCATATCCAATGCTCCCACACTCTACCGAATTGCCCAAAAGTCAAAACCTTAGTTATAAGCTCTTAACTCGTGAGTGAAAAAAATCCATAATTTTTTTTTTTGATTCGACGTTCGGTTTAGATTCTATGGTTGCGCGAAGTTAGCCCTGATGGATACTGGGTCTTCTCCCCTAACTCTTTAAATGCAATCCACATAAATTTAAAATAAAAAGTGTAAATCTCAATAAAAATAATCTTCTCCGCTTGGAAAAATCAGAGAATTCATGGACAGATAGCCTAGCACTATCAACCTAAATTACACATGGCAAAGAAGAAACTCTCACATAACAGAAAAATTCAAACCCAATTTGATAGCATGAATTACATGCAAGTAACGTGTCTTCAAATATCCAACTACATCCTATGCAAGAAATAGCATTAAAAACTTATATTCTAATAATGGTTCACTGAAGGAACCCAAGTAACCCGATAATTGTAAAGTGTAGATTTATTCCTGGGAGCTTGGAGAGCGCGTACACCGTCCAGCGAAACAGTTATTTACGCCACATTAAGTAATTCTTTATAAAATCATTTATTTGTGCAGATGGTGCAGTGTAATTGTGTAAAAATGCATTATGAATGGTTCTCCTTTATTTCAATCCAGAGTGCTCGTAGTGAATGCGTAGGGCCCGTAAAATTTTATTTCACAGGAAATGTCCAGAACTTTAGGTATCCGCATTCTTGTTAATGCGCTTTGCTTAAAATGTCCACAAAACGTGCAATATATCAACAGTACAGAGAAATTATATCTGTTTAGTAGTGTGCACTAAAAACAAATACAGATGCTGAAAATTGTTTGAGCAATTGGCCTAAAATTGTACAACTAGTTCTCCTTTTGAAATTCTATGCACATCGCTACACTTTACCAAATTTTGTATTTCAGGGATGTCTTTTCGTCTAACTTCCATTACTTATAATTATTTTGATTAGGAGGAAGACATTAATTAACAGAAAGACTGCCCATGTAGCTGGATCTGGATCTGGGAGTTGGAATGGAATTCTCTGACAAAAGTAGCCAATTCGGAGGTACCATGAGTTCATCTCTAAGCAAATCACAGGTCTTATTAACAAGAAAATAATCCCTTTTTGCATTAGACCGAAATGGAACAGCCGAGCTCTGAAAACCATCCACCAAATGCAAATGGGCCTCCAAATTGTGGCTGCAACTCAAATCACCATCATGTTTAAGATAAGGAGAATTCAAGTGATTAATCCTCAACTCCTTACCCACATGACTATATATCTCCCCCTTCACTCCATTAAAAAGCTTTCTGTGCATCCATTCATTCAAAAAGATGCCAGGAAGTTTAGGTATCACATCATGGGTATTCACTATTCTCAAAGTTTTCACACCTATGTTCTCTATTCTGTCTTTGAAATCAAGGTTTCCAACTTTGGGCCCTCCAAAAGAAAACACTGTCACAGGTATATTGTGTTTAGCACCTAAATTATTGGATGCTAATAATGTTTCTCCAATTTGGTAAGCACTCAAGAGTCCTAAGGAAGCTCCTAGGCTATGCCCTGTAATAGTAATACTCAATTCCTCATTCTTGTATAATTCCACCAATCTTTGAACCTCTTTCATAACCTGCTCTGATGCGCTACTAGTTATTTTACTTGTATTTCTATTGCCATTATCATCAGCCTTGGAAGAGTTGGTATAGAGGCTTAGAAATCCATTTTCAACCTTTGGATGAAGGTCTCCAAAACTTATACCAGAAGAACTATGCAGATCAGCTTGCAATGGCAAAAGGTTTAAAGATTTTAGATCCGTCTTAAGATTTTCAGCCCATTCAGAAGGAGTGACGGTGCCTCTCCATGCAATGACTATGTCTCTTCGACCCAATCTTTTGATTTCTTGCATATCATCACTCACAGCAACAAATCCCATCCAGTTAGATGACTGCCCGGTGGGTTTCAATGGTGATGGTAGTATTCTTGCAAGCGAGTCTGGCATTTGGACGGTGGGGGTTGTATAAAGATATTTTGTGACCTTGTAGCCACTGTTTTTAAGCCCCGCTATATCAAAAAATGAATCGAGATCATTAGTGACACAGTTAGCATAGGAGCTGGAATTCGGGTTACAGACAAAAGCATCATAAGTAGCCTGAGCAAACTCTCCATACTTAACAATTTCTCTTCTTAAGTTTGCATCAAGAGGATCAAGAAGGCCTTTCCAGTTGTTAGCACCATGGTATTCTCTCCATTTGCCCGCTAAACTCTGCTTTGGAGAAGGGTCAGATCTACATAGCTTCCTCATCCAATCAACATCATGATTCCCTGAATCATAATCCCACTTTGTGGTAGGATTATAAGCTATATGGGAGCTTGTGCTTTTTCTTGGACTAGGGTCAATGAGGGCTGTAGATAAGCCATTGTGAAAGGCTGTTTGAACTTGTTGGAAGATTTTCTGTATTGGGCTTTTGATTAGTGGTGGGCTGGCTAAAGAACAGGCTATAGGAATGGCGGGCTTGTTGAATATCGATGTAGGGGACTTGGAGTTCTTTGGGGCTGCTGTTAAATGGCTGGTGTGGGCAGGATGGGATCTGGTAATGTGGAGGGGGGAAAGGGTGGAGAGTTTTAAGGAGGTTGGGAATTTCATGGATAGGCCTTGCAGTAAACTTTCCAGACAAAAGGATTGGTAATGGAAGATTATTCAAGAACCCAGAACATACAACTGCAATTTAGCAGAGATGGGAAGGAGAGGAATGCGTGGAACAATATATGGAGCGCGCAATGGACGCGTGGGGCCATAATCAAACCATGGCAATCGCTGTTTACTCGTTTCGTGTTCTTTTTCTTTCGGGAGTTTCCTTCTTACTGTTCACTCGGCGGGAGGAATTCACAAGTTCCGAGATACTACTATTGTTGGGTTTGATGTTTGAAAATTGGAAAGAAAAACTAGGAACAAATCGAATAAAGTTAAATATTTGACCGTTGTATATTATCCTTACCCGAGGAAGATTTTAACTAATGTTTGACTTTCCCTCAATTTTGGGGGTAGTGTGCCGTCCATCTCTCTCTTATTTCTTCTCAAGTCTGCTAATTTATTTTCACTTCTCTTTCTATCTGTTTATCATCCTGATGATGGATTATGGAGTATGATCCAAAACGTTGATGAAAAAACTTACACACAATTATTCCAGAAATCTTGCTCACATCTATCATGGACTATGAAAACAAAATGTTATAAATTAAGGCAATTCAATCAATTGAAAGTTGTAATGGAAAATAAACTTACCTTAGCTTAATTTAGGGCAATCCAATAAGATCGATATAAAATATAAAATTAACTTGTATTAATTAAATACCAATATGTATATATATATATATAAAGATTAATTTTAAAAGATTGTTTTGGAATTAAAATTTTGTATTGACTTTGTAAGACAATATGAAAAAGATGTCTAATTAGCTTATACAATTGAACCAATAATACTTATTTTCACATGTGAAAACCTTTTCTAGTGAAAAATCTAATATTTTAACTTTATATACTATTGAATAAAAATTGTATTATTGTCGATGCAATAACCAAAGCTCTTCCACAATCCTTATGCATATGAATATAATAATAGGAACATCGAAAGGTGGTTGTACATCTTACATGTGTTCATGAGTGAAAATATAGAACCCATGCAAAGACCTACAAAAAATTAATCACTAGTCTCCATAACCTTAATTGGCTAAAATTATGGAACGTATGCAAAATGTTTACAATAGCTATAAGTCTAGGGATCAAAAAAAAATTAAACATATGCTCCTAAAATGATTATGTAGGTCTAGATTTCTTATATTACACCAATTGGCATGTGGAACATAAATGATATGTGAATATAGCTCACAAAACATGGATGAGTACATTGAATAGATTTCAATACAATGATAGATTCATACATCACACAAATTTGTGTTTAGTCCTTACCCTATGCGAGATTTCAAAACTTTATATTTGAAAATCTATTTTTGGGAAGTGTTGATGCTTAAAATCACATCTTACAAATCTAGAAGATAATAATAGTAAAAAAATAAAATCAAACTACAATGATGTAGGATTCATGATCAAATTGTAGGCGGATTTGGTGAACTAAGTAAGTATATTTCTCTTTTGGCTCTACTTAGGCTAGGGTGGGTTCTCTTAGAGATGTTTGTGAGGTTGATGAAAAAAATGATCACATACTTAGCTAAACCATATGCATAAGGACAAAATAATTCAAACTAAATATCCTTAAGACATTCTTACCTATTCTTTAGACCATGATTTTCTTAAAAATTATTTTAAAAAGGACACTAAAGAGGGTGGAAAAGATTGAAGGTAAATAACATGGAAGATAAAGCAATACAAAGTGCGACACCTTATCCTAGAATCTTTGCTTCTCTCCTTGATTTAGCATAAATGGAGTGCACCCTTATTATATTTGATTTTTTCTTTAATATGTTTATGTATGGATTGATCAATGTTCTAGTATAACCTTGGTATGATCTAATAATGATGGATTAAAATGATTGAATGTAGGTATGATAGCTTAGAATTAGATGAAAATGAAGGATGTGAGCCTCTAGATATAGAGTGTTGAAGAGGAAAAATCAATGAATGGGAATGATTAGTGATGGACGATCAAGGTTGAAGAAGGATTAGGGTTTTTGAGAAAATATACAATCATGTGACAAATGGAACATAAGAGATAGGGTTTAGGTTTAGGATTGGGATAAGGAAAAAATCCTTGTTACAATGGCTAGGATTAGATGGACAAGGATAGAGGATACAAAGGAATTAATTAAATGAATAGAATATTTATTTAACCAATGACATCATTTAAAGGGAAAATAATTAATAAATATTTACTTAATTAAATGATTTATGATAAAGATGAAAAATGATGGATATAATTAAATAAATAATAGATATTTATTTAATTAGTGGGAAAAGGATAGGCTAAAAGTAGGTGTGGTTGCATAAAGTCAAATTTTAGGTGTCTACATTTTTTCCCTCTTTGATATGATGTTGTGAAGTAGTGTTAGATCAAAGAAGATTAAAACATAGTGGATGAGAGAGGATAAAGATCAAATATATAATGCCCCCTTGAAAGTACATGTGTGTTAGGAGAACACATGTGTTCTCTCAAAATGGAAGAGGTGTTGGGAATAGGTGCCTCAACTTCTGGCTTGGGCCTCTGAAAAGACTTGGCGAAATTATCATCCATTCTCAGCCTTTACTACTCTATTGCTGAGAATATTTCTTAGACGTGTGGTCTGGTGGTTTATTGCCTTACTACGAGCCTCTTTCGATCTGTTTGTAGTTGGGTGGTATTACCGTTATACCATAGGGTCTCCTTCCTAGGCTAGCGGTAGCATAGTTGATGACCGCAGTCAGTGTGAATCCTTACCTCCCTACAGCGAAGGTTGTTCATTGGTGGTGCGGTTGTAGTGGTGGTCGGCGATAGTTAAGTGAAGTTCACTTACCGCCACATCGTGATGGCCTTTTCACCATGTCACGATGGTGCATTAAGTTGTCATGGTAAGAGATAATAGTTACCTCCTTGCCACAGAGGTCTTGTAGTCGGGGCCTAATAGCACGGTGGAGCTCGACGGTTGGCATAGGCAGTTACCACCATACCACAGGAGGCTTTCCTTAGCCTCGCAGTTGGGCGGTGACATCACCATACCATGGAAGTCCGATCTGAGCTCGGCGGTGATGTTGTGTAAGCTACGAGCTGACACACATGCCACTACCTCGGTACCACGATAGTGTTAGAAGGGACCTGTGGTTGAGCGGTGGCACTGCCATACCGTAGGAGGTCTTTCGAGGCTCGTTGGTGGCTCGGTGAAGGTTGTTGAGGGGTTGACATGGGCTTACCGCCATACTGTGGTGGCTGGTTTGACTCGGTGAGGTAGTGCGGTAAGAGATGTTTGTCACTTGGGTTGATCAGTCCGACTTGACTGGAAGTGACGAACAAGTAGAGGGATGACACATGGCAAGTAATAAACATTTATTTAGTTGAAGTCTAGAGCAGTGAAAGTAGTAAATGCAAGACATGTTTTGGCTGATGACAAAATCTGATTAAGGCAAGGAAAGTTAATGCCTGGGTGACCCAATGCGTGATTGTAGGATAGATCAGTTAGAGGATCAGATTGCTTGATTCGATGGGTGATGCATCATTAAAGACTTGTGATTTGTTGGAATGTTTAATGGGATGTAAGAATTGTATAGTCAATTACATTGATATAAGTTAATGAAGGGTGACGGTGGAGTGATAGAGGCAGAGACAAAGATAGAGAAGTTAGATGTATTCATTGTATACTTGTAGAAGTATTGTAAGCGTGAGTGTATGAATACTCAAGTCTTCTGTAATGAGTTAAAGATCAGAGATTGAGGACTATGAGTTTTCTATGTAATTTATTTTACTATAATACAAAGTGTCTTCTCTTGGTGTGGTAGGTTTTTTCCTGAAAGGGTTTTCCCAAAAAATTTGATGTTATCTGTGACTGCTTATTTTTTTTATCCTTTCTACTTTGTATGTGTTCATCTCAGTTGTTTTAAGAAGATTTAAAACTTTTCTTTGCACTTCTCCTCTATTGTATTAGCATTAGGAAAGCAATTTTGCACCTTTGTTTTCCTTTCAAGTGGTATCAGAGCTTGGCTAGTTGTGTTATCCTTGTCAGTAAGGCTAGTTTTTTTGTGATAATATTGTTCCAATTGGAGTATTGTAAAGTTAAAACTTAGTTCTATTTGAGATGGCGAGTACATTAGGTAGAGTAAAGATCAAAAAATTCAATGGTGGCAACTTTGAGTTATGAAAACTCAAAATGGAAGACTTGCTTGTGGATAGAGACCTCTGGGTTGTTGTGTGTGGAACTATGCCACAAAGTATGAAGCAAGAAATTGGGACCTTGCAAATAGAAAAGGGAGAGGCCTGATAAGACTTAGTTTAGTTGATTCTATACTCTTGAACGTCCATGAGGAGAAGTCTATAGCTTCATTATGGAATAATCTTGGTAATATTTATCAGGGAAAGTCTCTAGTAAATAAGGTATTCCTGAGGAAGAATTTGTACTCCTTGAAGATGGAAGAAGGTGCATCTATTTTAGACCATTTGAACTCATTTAATATGAGTGTTGCTCAGTTGGCGTTTGTGGGTGTAAAGATTGAGGAGGAGGATGATTGCATGCTCATGTTATGTTTGTCACCTGACACTTGGGATCATCTTGTAATAGCTATTTAAAGTACGACCACTACTTTCAAGATGGAAGATGTTGTTGCCTCACTCCTATCTGAAGAGATGCAGAGGAAGTCTTCAAAGATGACCAAAGAGGCCCTTGTTGTTCAAGGTAGATCGAAGGAGAAAGGAAAAAAGAACGAAAAGAAGTCCAAATCTAAATCTGTAGGGAGATCAAATTATCCTGGTAAAAATTCCAAGGTGAAATGTTGGAACTGTTAGCAGCCTGGTCATATCCAAAAATATTGTAAGGAGAAGAAGAAGAAGAAGAAGAAGAGTAACACTTTAGACAATGACTCTTCTTAGAGTGATGCAGATTCTTTCATTACAACCCTAATAATTCAGGCATTAGATGATGTCTGGCTGGCTGACTCGGGTGCATCTTCTCACATGACGTCTCATAGAGAATGGTGCACTAAGTACGAGAAGTATGATGGTGGAAAGGTGTACCTGGCGAGTGATTCAACATTGGAGATTGTTGGATATGGAAGAGTCAAAATATAGTTCCCTAATGGTAGAATCAAAGGGATTGGTGGTGTATTGCACATACTGGGTTTGGCTTGTAACTTAATTTTTGTCAGTAAGTTGAATGATGCTGGTGTAGAAGTTTATTTCTCAAGTAAAGGATGTAAGATGGCTAGAGGTGCAATGGTGATAGCTAAGGGTGTACGTATTGGCACTCTGTACAAGCTGGATACATGCCTTGTTCAATGTAACAATGCCTCTATAAATTCAACAAAAGTTGTTCCTATAGAGGAAGATGAAGATGCTTATCTAGCTTCAAATGCTTTGGAGGTGAAACTCACAAAAAAAAAATACCATGTTATGGCATTATAGACTCAGTCACACAGGTGAGAAAGGTTTAAAAACCTTGAAAAATAAAAATCTTGTTGAAGGGCTTGATGATAGTAACCTTGAGTTTGATTTTTGCGAAAACTGCATTTATGGAAAGCAACACCATGTTTCATTTTATTCGAGCCCTCATAAATATTCTGGTGTACTGGATTATGTTCATTCTAATGTGTTTGGTCTAGTTCATGTTCCTTCATTATCAAAGTCTAGATATTATGTTTCTTTTATTGATGACTATTCAAGAAGGGCATTTATATACTTTCTTAAGAGTAAATTAGAAGTGTTTAGTCGATTTAAAGAATTTAAAACTTTGATAGAGGATCAGACCGAGAAGAAAATTAAATGCTTGAGGATGGATAATGGCAGTGAGTTTTGTTCTACATAATTCGAAAGGTATTACATAGACCATGGAATTAAAAGGCATAAAACTACACCTTATACTCCACGTAAGAATGGAGTTGTTGAAAGGTTGAATAGAATTTTAATGGAGAGAGAGAGAAGTATGTTGAGCACTGTTGATCTGGAGAAGAAATTTTGGGCTGAGGTTGTGGCTATGGCATGTTACCTGGTAAATCGTTCACCTTATTCTACTCTAGTTGACAAGACACCTTTGGAGTCATGGTATGGTAAAAAGCCCTCTCTTAGACATATTCATGTCTTTGGCTATGAGGCATATGTATATGTGCCCAATGAGAAAAGATAAAAGTTGTAGAACAAGGTTGTTAAATGTATCTTCATCGGCTATGGCATTGGTGTAAAGGGATACAAGCTTTAGAATCATAATACTGATAAGGTTTTGTATAGAAGAGGTGTAATATTTCATGAGCTGAAACGTTTAGTAGTTGATCCACAACTAGAGATAGATAAAAGAGAAAAGAAGAATGATGTAGTTTAGATTCCTCAAACTCCAAAAAAAGAGGAATTACATGGTGTACCTGAAACTGAGGAGAGCTCAAGCAGCTTTGAGAGTTCTGAAAATGAAGAACCAGAACCTTAGCCAGTAAGAAGGTCTACACGTGAAAAATGACAACTTGATAGGTATGGTTTCTCTATGTTAGATTTGAACTATGCCTATGCTTTGATTAATAGCATTGATGAGCCTAGGACTATAAAAGAAGCAATTAGTATGTCTAATTCAAATTCTTGGCTGGAAGCCATGAATGAAGAAATGGAATCATTGAAGAAAAACGAAACCTAGGATTTGGTACTTTTGCTTGAAGGGAGAAATCATGTTGGATATAAATGGGTATTCAAGAAGAAGACTGGTTTAGATGGCGGTGTTGAAAAATATGAGGCAAGGTTGGTTGTAAAGGGATTTTCCTAGATAGAGGGAATTGATTATGAAGAATTTTTTTCCCCTGTAGAAAAGTTGACATCTATCATATTTTTGTTGTCATTTGCAGTAGCATATGACTTACAGATTGAGCAGATGGATGTGAAGACAACATTTCTCCATGGAGAGCTCGAAGAAGAGATTTATATGTACCATCTTGAGCACTTCATTGAAAAAGGTAAACAAAGTTTGGTCTGTAAATTAAAGAAATTTCGATATGGTTTGAAGCAGTCTCCTAGAATGTGGTACCAAAAATTTGACCTTTTGTGTTGTCTATGGGGTTTGTGAGATCAAAATATGATTATTTTGTTTATTATAAATCTAAAAATGATCGTGTTCTTATTATCACCTTGTACATGGATGATATGTTGTTAATAGTAAATAGTAAGTCTATGATTTATTATCTTAAATCTCAGTTGTCTGCAAAGTTTGAAATGAAAGATCTGGGTGTAGTAAGGTACATTCTGGGGATGGAGATAACAAGGGACAGAATGGGTAGAAAGCTTTGGGTAAGTCAGAGGAAATATGTCAATACAGTTCCAGAAAGATTTGGTATGGATGATTGAAAGCAACTAGTTGTTCCAATTATGCAGGGAATGAAACTATTTGTTGAAGATTGTCCAAAATCTACTGCTGAGATGGAGGCCATGACTAGGGTGCCTTATGCAAGTGTTGTTGGCAGTCTAATGTATGCAATGGTTTGTACAATACTAGACATTTCCCAAGTAGTGGGACTTCTGAGCCAATTTATGACAAATCTAGGAAGGATGCATTGGGATGATGTGAAGAGAGTGTTTAGATATTTGAAGGAGACCTTATAATTTGCTGTATGTTACTGTGGAAGTTTGGTTGCATCACAGAGAACACTCAACATTCGTGGATATGTGGATTCTGATTGTGTAGGGGACATTAACAATAGAAGATCTGTTAGTGGATACACTTTCATGTTAAATGGTGATGCAATCAGTTGGATGAGAAAGTGACAAGATGTAGTCACTTTATCCACTACAGAGGCTGAATACATGGCAACAACCCATGACTGCAAAGAAGTAGTTTGGCTGAGTCGATTGTGCTCTAATCTTGGTTTTAATCTAGGGTAGATTACAATTTTTTGGGATAGTCAGAGTTCCATTTGTTTGGCAAAGAACACGACTTTCCATGGCAAGAAAAAACACATTGATGTGCAATATCACTTCATGAGGTATATGGTGGAAGATGAAAAGATCTGTTTAGAAAAGGTTGAGGGTATGTGCAGGATCATCATAAAAATAATAGGCCCTTAAGTGGCAATAAAATTCAGAAAATAAGAGTTAGGCAACTTGACGTAAAAATTTGAATAAGTTATCTATATTATTTCAGAACTATGTAAGAATTGAATCTGTAGAAAATTGAATGTAGTTTCTAAAATATTAGGTTTATTATTAAAAAAATAAAATCTATTTGGTGAAAATTTGAAATTTCAATATAGTAGTACTTAATTTCAGGGAAAAAATAAGAAGTAGGTGTCTGTCTAACTACAATAGAATGATAATATTTTTTTATAAGATTTTAGATATGAGTAGGGGACTCATGTCCCGATGTGATGCATATTTTTTATAATTTTTTTTCAAGTAAATAATTAATTATGATTTTTTTATTACAAATTTAAGAAAATATAAAAAATCGTATGTATCACCACCTTAACTTGGTCAAAAATTCATGAAATTCATTTTTTTTTTTTAATCCTATAGTATGTGAAGCATATAATGTGACACATGTTTCGGATTCAAAAAATGTGATACCCTTTGAAAGCTATAGATTTTTTTCAATCAGCCTATCAATAAAGACTTTAGTCGTAATTCAAATAGAAAATGAATTATAATTATTTATTAAATTCAAAGTAAAGAATAATTTATATTGGTGAAAATTTGAGAAGCTCCTTTAAAAACCCTTTTTGTTTCATCAATTTTGGGTAAAAAAAAATTTGTCAGCCATATGGGCCATCATATCACTTAGATATCACCACTTTTTGGCCCATCATGATCTTGCACATACCCTTGACACTTTGAAGAATCTTGCAGAGGCGTTAACGAAGCCAGTAAACACGAACAAGTTAAAATGGTGCATAGATTCAATGGGCCTTAGGGCCTATGATTGTTCGTAATTTTTGAAGTCTAGAGGAAGCTAGGAAGTCTTCGTCAAGTGGGAGCTTGTTGGGAATAGGTGCCTCAACTTCTGTCTAGGACCACTGAAAAGACTTGGCAAAATTATTATCCATTCTCAGCCTTTACCATTCTACCGCTGAGAATATTTCTTAGAGGCACGGTCTAGTGGTTTACCACCTTACCATGTAGGCCTTTATGGGTCTATCCACAGTTGGGAGGTGTTACCTCCATACCATAGGGTCTCCTTCCTAGGTTGGCGGTAGCATGGTTGGCACGCGCAATCGGTGTGAAGCCTTACCTCCCTACCATAGAGGGTGTTCATTGGTGGTGCAGTGGCAATGGTGGTCGGCAACAATTAAGCGAAGTTTTCTTACCGCCACATTGTGATGGCCTTTCAACCATGTCATGGTGGTGTGGTAAGCCATGGAAGTCAAAGATAATGCTTACCTCCTTCCCGCAGAGGTCTTGCGGTCGGGCCCCGATAACACGATGGAGCTCGACAGTCGGCATAGGTGGTTATCGCCATACCACAAGAGGCTTTGCTTAGCCTCGCGGTTGGGCGGTGGGACCGCCATACCGTGGAAGGTCGATCTGAGCTCAACGGTGATGTGGTGCTAAGAAATAGGTTGGCAAACATGCCACTACCTCGGTATGACGACAATGTTAGAAGGGACCTACGGCTGGGCAGTGGCACCACCCTACCACGCTAAGGTCTTGTGGGGCTCATTGGTGGTGCGGTGAAGGTTGTTTATGGGTTGACACGGGCTTACTGCCATACCATGGTGGCTGCTTTTTCCTGAGGAGGTAATGCAGTAAGAGATGTTTGTCACTTGGGTTGATTGGTCTGGTTTGACTTGAAGCGACAGAGAAGTAGAGGGGTGACACATGGCAAGTAATCAACATCTGTTTAGTTGAAGCTTAGAGTGGTGAAAGTAGTAAATGCAAGACGTGTTTCGGCTGATGATAGAATCCGATTAAGGCAAGGAAAGTTAATGTCTGGGCAACCCGATGCGTGATTGCAGGGCAGATTGGTCAGAAGATCGGATTTCTGGATTGGGTGGATGATGCATCATTAAAGACCTACGATTGGTGAAAATTTTAATGTGATGAAAGACTTGTATAATCAATTACATTGATATAAGTCAATGAAAGGTGACGGTGGAGTGATAGAGATAGAGAAGTTAGATGTATTCATTGTATACTTGTAGAAATATTGTAACAATGAGTGTATGAATACTCAAGTCTGCTGCTATAAGTTAATGATAAGAGAGTGAGGACTGTGAGCTTTATATGTAATTTATTTTATTGTAATACAAAGTGTCTTCTCTTGGTGTGGTGGGTTTTTTCCTAAAAGGGTTTTTCCACGTAAATCTGGTGTTATCTGTGACTAATTTTTTTTATCCTTTCTATTTTGTATGTGTTCATCTCAGTTGTTTTAAGAACCTCTAAAATTGGTCTTTACACTTCTCCTCTATTGTATTAGTGTTAGGAAAGTGATTTCACACCTCTATTTTCCTTTCAAGGGGATGATGGGGGATAAGGATCAAGAAGATGAAAAGGAAGGTGATTTTGGATGGAAGATGATAAAAAGGAAGGATAATTTGATTAAGATGGATAGGTTATGCCACTATGTATTGAGTAATGTTTAGATTTGATATAGAAAAGTTAATTATTTACCAAGTTTTAAAGAACCAAGGTGACAAGGTAACCTTTACATGGACTTGAAACTCAAATGATGACAAGAATAATATATAAGATACAAATGATGCTCCAATATACATTAGTTGTGACACACTAAGAAATAGATAGATCTAGGTGGTTGTAAGTTGGTGTAGTCATGGTTCAAATATAAATGTAACCCATTCTCTTTTTGTTGACGATACTATCTTGTTTGGGAAAGCATCTATCATTGAGGCTAAGCAAGTCAACAACATTTTAAACACATATACAAAAACATCAAGGTAGAAAGTGAATACAAGAAAATCAAATATGTATCTATTTAATACAAAACTAATAATCAAAAAGAAAATAATTAAGCTATTAGGTTTTCAATTGGCTAAGCTAACATGCACATATCTAAGAATTCCCTTCTTTGTGAGTTACAATAAACCATCATATTGGGCAAAAGTCATGAGAGCATACAATCCAAAATTTCATCTTGGAAAGGGAGATGGTTATCTTTATGAAAGAGAATTTTAATGATAAAGTTTGTTTTTGTCGGGCATTGCTAGTTATTATTACATGGTAGTTCAAAAACCACCTAAATCCATTATCTTAGAAATAGAGAAATTGATAAGGAATATTTTAAGGAGGTTGGAAATTTCATGGGTAGGTCTTCTAGTAAACTTCCCACAAAAGGATTAGTGATAGGAAGATTATACAAGAACCCAGAACATACAGCTGTAATTTACCAGAGATGGATGGAGAGGAATGCGTGCAACAATTTATGGAGCGTGCAATGGATGCGTGGGGCAATAAACCAAATCATGGCAATCGATGTTTACTCGTTTCCTGTTCTTGTTCTTACTCTTCACTCGGCCGGAGGAATTCACAAGTTCTGAGATACTATTATCGTTGGGTTTAACATTTGAAAATTACAAAGAAAAACAAGGAATAAATCGAATAAAGTTAAATATTTGACCGTTGTATATTATCTTCACCTAAGGAAGATTTGAACAGTTGATAAGTAATACAAATTTTTAAGACAATTCAATCAATTGAAAGTTGTAAAGGAAAATAAACATCCCTCAAGCTTAATATAGGGTAATCCATCGATAAATTTAATTTAGATTAAATAATAATTTGATAATTGTTATTAATTAAATATTAAAATGTAAATAGAAATAATGATTAAATAAAGAATAATATAAATATATATTTTAATTGTTTTTAAATCAAAATTTTGTATTTATTTTGTAGGGGTAATATAAAAGAAGTTTAATTAATTTAAATAATTGATGTAATAAATATTTTGTTCACATGGGAAAACCCTCTCTAATGAAAAACACAATATTTTTAGATTATTTACTATTGGGCAAAAATTATATTCTTCTTAATGCAATAATAAAACTCATCCTCGATTCTTATGCATATGCAAATAATAATAGGCACACCGAAAAGTGGTTGTAAAATTTTCAAGTTCTCATGAGTGCTTTGAATTCATAAGTGAAAATATAAACCCATGCAAATACCCCTAAAAAAATTAATCACTATTCTCCATAATCTTAATTGACTGAAATTATGGAAAGTATGTAAAATAGTTCCAATACAAGATTAGGGATCAAGAAAAATTCATACATATGCTCCTAGAATGATTATGTAGGTCTAGATTCCTCATATTGCACCAATTGACATGTGAAACATAAATGATATGTGGATAGAGCTCTCAAGTCTTGGATTGGTGCAATGAATGGATTTAAATACAACAATAGATTGATGCATCACATATTTTTTTATTCAACCCTCAATGCGATTTCACAAAATTTACATTTGAAAATCTAGTTTTGGGAAGTGTCGATGCTGAAAATCACATTTTAAATATTGAATAATGTTGAAAAAGGGCATATAAAATGTCACTCTTTCTCCATTAATCATTTAAATATGTCCTAGGAGTCAATTCCCAATGAGGAAGACCTAGGAGGGGGTTCTTTCAACTTTAAGTGGGTTCACCACCAAGCAAATGATTCAAAAAGACCAATGAACATTAAACCCTTAATGCCTAGTTATGCAAGCTAAATGAGAGATGCAAATCATGAGATTATGGAATAGGGAGATAAAATATGTGTACCTTGGAGGTCTAGAGATGTTGTGAGGATTTTGGAAATGCAAAAAAGCTGCCAAAATGTGCTATGGAGGAATAAGATTCCCTAGGTGGTGTATTAATCCCGCTGTTTTTCTTAGGGAAAATACAAAATCTTTGGATGTCGAAACTAGATCTGAAGGAATCTCTTAAAAATGTTCCTAGGAGGACTAAGATGCCCAAGGTGTCATATTAGACCCATTCTGAGCTTATGTAAACTCTGAATGTGATCTTGAGCTCCAAGGTCTCGACTTGCTTCCTTTCTAATCTTTGGTTCTAAAACTTCCAGATTCGGCTTGCAGGTGAGTTTTCATGAAGATGACAACCTTGTAATGCAACTTTGCAACCTTTACAACTTTTAACTACAAATGATCTTCAAGAATTCAACCTAAACCTACAATCACAAACTTGCAAGATGGGAAATACTTATTGTTTGTTAGCGAATGGGGGTTTGCCTTGGTCAAACCCCTTGTTCATAATTAAAATTTGAAATGAAATAAAGTAATGAAGGGAAACAGTGAATGAACAAAATGCAATGCTACAACGCACCAAACCCTTGTAAATTTTGTAAACTTGTGTGAAATGGATGCAATGGATATAGATCTTTAACCAAAGATATGGACTTGAATTGCTTGCTTAAATCGAAACCCTACATCACAAATGTTAACAAAACAACACACATGATGCAATAAGCTCTTTGATATGATGCTTGAATCTTGATGATGGCTCTAAATGTTTGATGAATTGGTCTTGAATTCTCATGTGAACTCAAGTTGATATTATGAATTCTCTCCCAAATTAATTGGATTGAAATGAGTGAATGAACCTTGTATTTATACTTACGCTTAATATCCCATAAGTACATCACACCAAACTGCCATATGAATTCATTAAATAAAGGAGACTAAATCCCACCAAAATTTGAATTTAAATACCCAAAATGACTCAAGGAGGACTAAGCCACCCTAGGTGGTGTCTTAGTCTAAAGTCATGAAACTCGGGGCATAGAAACCAAGGGGCCCAATTAAGATGCCTCAAAATCAGGGTCTTGAGACCTTTGGGGGACAAAGATGCCCTAGGTGGTGTTTTAGTCCCAACCCAAAAATTAGGGACACACAGATGATAATCATTAGATTATCATTTATGCATTGGAAAATATTGAGATTAGCTAGAAAAAATATGTAATTCATAGGGCTTGTGGATGCAAAATAAGACCAATTAAGCCATATAAATGAGGATAAATAAAAAAAGGCCGGCCCAAACAAGTGTGAAAATGCAAGGATATGCATTTTCCTACACTACACATATCTAGAAGATTAAAAAAATTCACGAATAGTAAAAAAATAAAATCAAGCTACAATGGTGTAGGAAGCATGATCAAATTGTAGGTAGCTTTGGCCAACTAACAAAGTGGAATATCTATTTATCTTTTGGCTCTACCTAGGCCAAGGTGGAATTCTTAGAGATATTTGTAAGATATATGAAAACATTGATCACATACTTAGCTAAACCATATGCATAAGGACAAAATAATCCTCTTTAAATATCCTTAAGACTTGGTTGGCCTATCTTTTAGACCATAATTCTTTTTAAAAAGATAAAAACTAGGATATTGAAGAGGGTGAAAAAGATTGAAGGAAAATAAAATGCAAGATAAATAAATACAAAACATGATACATTCACCTAGAATATTTTATTCTCTCCTTGATTGAGTGGAAATGGAGTGTACCCTTATTCCATTTGATTTGTTCTTTGATGTGTTGATATGTGGATTTCTCATTTTTCTAGCATAACCTTGGCATGATTTGATAATGATGGATGAAAATGACAATGTGTAGATATGATAGCTTAGAACTAAATAAAAATGAATGATGTGAGCCTCTAGATATAGAGTTTTGGAGAAGAAAAATCAATGGCTATGAACTATTGATGATGAATGTCTAAGACTGAAGGAGGATTCAGGTTTGAATCAAAGATGTAATCTTGTGACAAGTGGCATATGGGGGATAGGGTTTAGGTTTAGGATTTGGAGAAGGATTTTTATCCTTCTGGAAATGGCTCAGATTAAGAGGTTAAATGAGATGATTGGATAAGATCGAAAGTTAGTTTTACTTTTGAGGAGTTGTCTAGGTTTAATGAACCTAGATAAGGAGTTAGTTAGACATATGAAGGGGATACTTGTCACATAAGGAAAAATTTAAATTATGATTCATGTGAACAAGATGGAGGGCTGGGATTAAATGGAAAAGGATAGAGGATTAAGAAGAATTAATTTAACAAATTAAATATTTATTTAATGGGATCATGTTGAATAAATGATAAATATTTATTTAATTAAATAATTTGGGATAAATAGTTTAAAAATTAAAAAAATGCCACACTCCTTCTCAGCTTTGTTTTGTAGAACTACCTCTCCTGCGAAGGGCTCCTAAAATGGCCATGATCATTAGACCAAGGTTAAACGATGCAAATGGGAGGTAGGTCATGCATCTATGGATGCTATTGGATGCAACAAGCATAATTTTAAAGAGACCCTTTGTGATGCTAGGGAAAAAATCTCCTCCTCAGTGCTACCTAACTTTGTTTATTTGCTAAAATATTGGAGTGACCTCTAATAGTTCCAAATTTAGTTAGAAAAGATGTTGTCTAACCTCATCAGTCTAATTATACTTAAGTATAGTGAATAGATAAATTATTCTCTAAAACAATGGTTGGGTAAGGTTAGATTTTAGTTTAAATTTTATCCTTGATTTATATGATGTCATGAAGTGACATTATATAAATGAGTATTAAAACATAGTTGATGATAGAGGACATAGATGAAAGATATGCTACCCTAGAAAATGGGAGGATGAAAAATGATTAAGAATGATATGCTCCATATGAAAACTTCTTTGAGGCACTAGAGGATGAAGAATTTAGTCTTCATCTCAATGCCATTGACCAAGAAAAGTTAACAGTTCTAGCAGAACAATGCAATCTAGTCAATCTGGGAACAAAGGAACTCCTGCACCTAACATTCTATGCCAAGTCACTTCTCACAAAAGAATAGGAACTCCTAGCTGCATTCCTAGAGGAAAGAAAGCTAAAATTCATATGGAATTATGCCGATATGTCTGGGCTTGATCCAAAAGTTGTAGTTCATCACCTAGTTGTATATCTTGAAGCAAAGCCTAGAAAAATGCATCCCCGAATAGCATTGTTGGTCAAAATGGAATTAGAAAAGCTCCTAGATGCAGGGTTCATACGACTGATCGGAATGGTATTTGTTGTTCTGATGAGAGGTACCATTGTATTGATAATTGGGGTTTGTGTGGTGGATGGTGTGATTGATATACTTGGTCCTTGGGAGACCATGTTTTGAGATATTTGGGGGTGGTAGATGATGTGTTGATTGCTTGGGTTACTTGAATGGTTGCCACATGTTGTTGCGATATCGATGGCAAGATGGGAGCATTTGGTATGATGTTTTGATTTATAATTGGAGGGTTGCACAGATTGTGTTGATTGATAGTTGGTAAAGGGGCAAGGCCTAACCCAAGGGGTGGTGCAGATGTTAATGGCGAAGGTGGTAATGGTGGGAAAATGGGTGGTGTAATCCCTTGGAGAAATTATGATGATGATGAGGGATCAAAGATTCCCCTTCTTAAAAATAATCCTCCTTCTCCTTTTGAGGTTATGGGGAGAGAGGTTTGTGTTTTGAGAGGATATGTCGATTTTGCATGAAAAGAGGATGGATTGGTGGGATGATAAAATATGAGCGAAATATATGGGTGCAACGGATTCAATGGGAAAAATTGACCAAATATGGTGTTTACATCCAAATTTTGGTTGTTCACAGGGGATGTGTTTGAAGTGAATGAAGCAATGAGCTTCCCTTGTTGACAATTGGTTGAGTTGGAGTAATGGATGATGTGATTTGTGGGGTGATTTGAGTGATACTTTGAAATGGAGGTGGGGATGAGATTGGGGGCATGATCCCAAGAGGATTCTTGACAATAGTGCTTACATCATAATCAAAAGGGAGTTTAGCCCCTTCATTTTCTAATTCAAGCATGTATTGCAAGGGATTTAGCCTCATCATGGCATTGAAAATCCTGTGCATTTTGGGGTTTTGAACCATTTATATTATTTCTTCTTGATTCATTCCCAAGATGTTATTGGTGATGTCTTCCACTTGACCTTCCTCTTGAGTATTTTGAGGTATTGGAGGAGGATTAATTGGGAGGTCAATGGATATCATAGGGTTGAATTTTGTTTCAGTTTGACACAAATCACTTGAAGTGGATGTTTTTTTGTTTTTCTCCATGTTTTTCTTGTATTGAGATCGAGTTTGAACCATAAAATAGGGATCAATTTTCAGGAATGTAAGAGATGAACCTCCAACACCTTAGATTGGTCTACACTTCAGGCTCAAAGAAAATAATCCAAGTTTCCTTTAAGGATCAAAGGATGGGGATGAGATAAATGGAGGATGGATGATGTGGATGATTGAACTCTTAAGAACCTTGAAGGGATGCTAGAATTTGGGACTTTTTTCTTTGTGATGCTTGATTTGATTTGATTTGGATTTGGATAATGAATTCCTAAACCCCAAGTTGATGGGTGTTATCAAGGAATTTGTTTTTTCACAAAAATTGATAATTTAACTAAGCATATGAAGAAGGATTCATCCCCACATACTTAGTTAAAGGAGAAGATTTTTTATTTTATTTAAAGGATTTGTCAAAAATCTAGTATAAGGGATTTTTTCCAAGATTCTAAGAGTTGTTGGTGGGAAGAAATTTGATTTTGATGTTTCAAGGGTGGGTGAGAATTGTTGATTTTTATTGTAGATAAGACTTAGATAGACTTCTTTTCTACACGACCTCAGTATTGAAGAACATGCTTGGACTTCCTATGTGAGAAATTCAAACCTTTGAAAGAGACTTGGATTCTATTGGCAATAAAATTTGTACAAATTAGGATTTTTCTTTGAAGCTTTCTTATAAAAATTATAGACTAACCTTTCTCTAACTTTGTGAAGTCTTGAAAGACGTTCCTCATGATCTTTTGGACTAAGGGACTTGTAACAACTTGATTTGGGAACTTTGACTTTTCAGGAAATCTTGAGATCAAGCACATGTGAGGTTTAATTTTCTGTTATCTTGCTTAGATTCGGTTCTTTTTACCATAAACACTTCTTGATTATGTTTCAAACTAATTATGGAAGCTCTAGATTATTACAATTAGCACTTAAAAATGCTTTTGTTAAGTCCAAGTTAAGTGCTAAAATTTTTCAACTCCAATTTGCTTGTCCTTGTTCAATTCCGATGCTCAACTCCAATGCCAACCGATTCTTTATGTAGACCTATGAACATTACAAGGTAAAATCTTAGAAATGGGTTTATTTTAACAAAAAATAATGAAATATTCTCACAAAAATTACACTTGTCATGCAATTTTTTTGTTAAAGAACAAAAAATAGAATAAAATAATAATGGTTACAATGCTAAAAAGTAAATTATTAATGGCTACTCCATCGAATCATAATTTGACAACAATATTCCAACAAATCAAGTTAGGTCTACCCATTGTTGTAAAATCATATAGAGGTCTCCATATGGAAGATTGAATCCTTCACCCTCTAGTGCCTTGAGATTATTCTCAATTTATCACTTTTGTGACTGAAGGATTCAATCATTTCCCCGTAATAGGCTTGTGTACCCAGTATGATGTAAAACCCAACTTTATGATCTCCACATGGAACTCTATTGCACAATCCCATGAATTCTGAGAGCACCTCATCATTTTTGAATGTGTCAAGAATTGGTGGTCCTCGTTGGATGTAATTGATGAGTTGAGGAAAAACTAGGTTTATTTCATGGGTTTGATGGTCTGACTCTAAAGATAGGGTACTAATCATGAATAGGGAAGAATATTCAAAAAGCATAGTCAATTAAGTAATGGGATCCTCATCACTACTACACACATTAGTTACATCAAAGGTAAAGTTATCTAAGGGTATACCTGTAGAAATTGGTAATTTAAGGGTAGCTACCAATAGCTGAGGGGGAATCTTGAATGCTTTAACAAGAGGACTTTTGTAACTTATGGTGATACTTGGAGGGGTACATCCAAGGCCAAGATTTTTAATACGCTTCTCAACAATGACAGGTTCCAATCGCCCATTGTTGTTTCTTCCAAGACTTGAACATTCCTCTTATAGCCGATGCCCAACATTAATTGAAGTCCTTTGTTAGCATCATCCATAGGAAGGGCTTGCACATGTCTTTCCTCTTGATAGAGGAGATTGGATACATCTCTTGTGTCCACCACTTCTCGACCTAGATCTCCCCAACTCTTGAAACGGGAGGGATCCACTTTGAAGGTTTGAATTGTTGTATTCGTGGGTTGTGGTTTTCAATAGGATCTAGGGGATTGAGGTAACTCCCCTACTACAAAGGGTCCCTTCTTCATTTTGTAATTCCCACACCCATTGTCTTGGATAATGACCTTGATTTCAGATATATCAGGAATGGTGGGTGTCTTTGTCCCAGAAGTGGAGGCAATGTTCATTGGGTCTATATATGGAGTTGAAGGGCCTTCATCGTTCTTTGGGACTTGGGGGATTCTATAGTAGTTTGCTTCCAGCTTTTTTCAATAGGCAAAGGGCTCAAGATTATCATAGATTATGACCTCTTAATTTTAGTATGAGAACTTGATGCATTGATGGAGGGTTGATGTGACTACTTACATCCCATGGATCCATGAATGCCCCAAGAGGATATTATAAGACATCTGCTAAGGTCAAGAACTTGATAGGTGGTTTCCATAATGGTTGGCCCTACTTAATAAGGAGTTGCATAGTTCCTTGAGACACTCTTTCTTTATTTTCATAAGCTCTTATCGTGATGCCCTTTCCTTTTTTAATGAAATCCTCAGAGAATCCGAGATTATTTACGAGCTTTAGAGAACAGATGTTGAGACCTACACCCCCATCCTCTAGGACCCTTTTGACCTTGTTTTTATGAATGAGGACCTCAAGTTGGAGTGCACGATTATGAGATGGTTGGGTGGGGAAGTCCTGGTAAAAAAATGTGAGGAGATTTGGGGTGGTAATGTTTCCAATCATAGCTTGGAATTGTTCAGTATCAATATTGGTAGAGATAGTAGATGAAGCTAATGCTTCCTCAAGGATTTCTCTATGGGCTGATGAAATCTTTAGTAACTTCATGATGGAGATCTAAGTAGAAGTTCTTTTCAACTGGTCTAAGACATTGTAGCCATTAGGAGAAGATTTATGTCTTGAGGTAGATGTCCTACGTGGATGTAATGACCCAGCAATGGTGACTTTTTTGTCGTGTGTGGTGACTCCACAATCAACTTTGGCTCCCTTGATGCTAACAACATTGAACCATTTGTCTAGGGATGTAAAAAATTGATCATACATATGGTTCGCATTGGTCTACTTTTGTTTCCCTTTGTTATTTCCTTGGTTATGATCTGGCATCAAATTCATGTAGATCTTAAGATCTTGATTTCTTGCTGGTTGTTCCACGTTAATGATCTTATCATCTATGAGATCTTGGATTATATTTTTTAGCTTCATGCAATTGGCTATTGTGTGCCCCTTGATTTTATGATAATTGAAAAGGTAATTTTCATTGTACCATGGTGGTTTCACTTGGGGTTCTTAATAATTCTCATAGGTGGGGATTTCAATGAAATTTTTTTTTACCCATTTCTTCATGATGGATTCAATCGATTCCCCAAGGGCTATGAAATTTCTCTTCAGGGGATATTTGTCTCGGGGAGGTGGTTCCCCTTGATTATCCAAATTGTTGATTTGATTATTGGGTAGTTGTTGTGCTACCACATTAGTTTACGTGTTGTTGTGATTTTTGTTTCGTGATTGTTGATATGTTTAGGTGTTATGCTTCAGAGCATTGATCACGACCTTAGAGTCAACCACACCATCATTAGTGATGTTCCTATTTTTCTCCCACATGTGATGTTTTTTGTTATAGCTGGTGGAAGGGTGGTTATCTTGATGTTCTGGATAGGTGGGTGTCCCTCCTTGTGCAATGACGGCTGATTTTATGTTGAGCACCTTGGGGATCAATTGGTCATAAGTGGTGATGCACTACATTTTTAGATGTAATGCCAAGGTTTTCTCAAGATTGGAAATGATGGTGCAAATTGTTTTATCTTCCAGCATGGCCCACTTGCTCCTATTGGCCTTGGATTTCCATTATTGTAGGAAGGAAGCGAATGATTTCCCCCTTACCTTGTTTGAGTGCAGATAGTTCCTCTAGACTAACAATCATGCCCATGTTGAATGCATAATTTGTATGAATGCATCTACAATTTCTTGGAATTTATGTATTCATGTAGGAAGTCGAGAGAACCACTCCATGGCTAGGCCAACCAGACTTTGCGAGAAGAGCCTCATTAGATAAGATTGATTGTAGGCTACTTCCATGTAATGCACATGGAATTCCTTGATGTGATCTTCAAGGTTTTTGATTTTGTGGTACTTATCAAATTTTTGGATCTCGAAGCCTTGTGGGAATGGTTTCATCACAATGCTCGTGTCAAATGGATAAGGGCATAGATTCCCTTATTATTTAGGGATATTCCCTGATTGGATGTCAAACACCTATTGTGAGATCCTCTTGATTTGGGTGGATAAGTCACTTTGTGGGTAAGGTGGTGGAATGAATGTGTCTTGGGTTGATGTAGTGATTTGGGTGATGGATGTGATGACTTGTGGACTAGGTAGTGCATTCGTAGGATCTTGTTGTGCAACCAATGCTTGTTGATATGCTTGTAATTGTTGTTTTACCAACAAAGCTTGTTGTTGGTCTTGCTTTTTTGTTGCACCAACAATGCCTGTTGTTGGGCTTGTTGTTGGGTTGCTTCCTGTTGTGCTTGATACTATTTCAAGGCTTTTTGATATGCTTTTTTTTAGCTACTTGTGATTGTGCCTCGTATTAGGCTTGTTCTTGCACTTTATAAGCTTGATACTAGGCTTGAGCTTGAGCCTGTGCTTTTTGGGTTCCTTGTTTAGCCTGGGCATGTTGTGCGGCTTGTGCTGTTTGTGCAAATTGGGTGGCTTGTTGTTGTTGTAAAGCTTGTGCTTGCACTTGGGCTACATGTTGGGCTTGTTGATTGTCTTTTTGCATTCGTGATTTTTGTACGGCTTGCATAGCTTTCTAGGCTTGGAATTGTTGGAGTGCCTTTTGGTAGGCTTGAAAAGCCACTTGCAAAGTGATGCTATATTGATTGGACACATTTAGATTTGGTGGAAGAGGTGGAGGATGAAGGATTCAATCATCCTCTCAGTATGACATCAATTATGTAGAATATAAGGCTATAAAAGGGCAAGCAATCATAGATCAACTGTTAGAGGCACCAATTTATGTAGAGAATCCACTAGTTTCAGAGTTCCTTGATGAATCAATATTCAACCTCAGTGTAGCAGATCATTGGAAAATGTATTTTGATGGACCCTACACACAACACAAGTTAGGAGTGGGAATCTTCTTCATCACTCCACAAGGGGACTGCATACCTAAATCATAGAAACTATCATTCCTGTGAACAAACAACATCATGGTATACAAGGCCCTTGTCATAGGGTTGAGAACTATAGTGTAGTGGAAGATCATGGCACTTCAGGTCTATGGGAACTCACAACTTGTAATAAACTAGGTAAAAAATTAATATCAAACAAAGGATGACAAATTGACTCCATACAAAAAGTTGGTAGAAAGCCTTACAGAGTCCTTCATTAATATTACATTTGAACAACTACCAAGAGAAAATAACAGAGCAACATATGCAATGGCTACGATCAGATCACTCCTAGAGATTCCACACAACATCCCAAAACAAGAATTACTTGAAGATAAGCTTCTTGTACTAGCATCCGAGGTACCAGAGTCTAAATTGGTGTGCAAAATAGTTGGTCTCGGTGATCCTTGGTACCATGATATTTACACTTACCTAAGAATAGGAATCCTCCCCATAGACATAAACCCAAACCTCAAAAAGAGAATTCATCAGAAATTCATCCCGTTTTGCCATCGTAGGAGATACCCTATATTGTAGGAGCATTAAAGGGACCCTATTATGTTTCCCAAACACTAAGGAAGCATTGATTGCTTTAACAAATGTACATAACGACATTTTTGGTTCACACTCCATATGAAAACCTCTCTAAGGTGCTAAAGGATGAAGGATTCCATCTTCCTCTCAATGCCATTCATCGGGAAAAGTCAATAGTTCTGGTAGAACAATGCAATCCAGTCTATCTAGGAACAGAGGAACTACCACACATAACATTATATTCCGAGTCACTTCTCATAGAAGAATAAGAACTCCCAGTTGTGTTCCTAAAGGAAATAAAGGTAAAATTCACATGGAATTATGCCAATATGGCTGGGATTTATCCAACAATTGTATTTAATCACCTAGTTGTATATCTTGAAGCAAAGCCTATGAGACAAAAGTTGAGAAAAACGCATCCTCGGATAGCATTTCTGGTCAAATTGGAATTAAAAAATCTCCTAGATGTAGGGTTCATATGGCCAATAAGAATGGTATTTTTTGTTGTTATGAGAGGTACCATTGTACTGATAATTGGGGTTTGTGTGCTAGATGATGTGATTTATATGCTTGGTCCTTGGGAGACCATGTTTTGAGATATATAGGGGGTGGTAGATGATGTGCTGATCTCTTGGGTTGCTTGAATGGTTGCCACCTATTGTTGTAATATCGATGGAAAGACAGGAGGATTTGGTATGATATTTTAATTTATGATTGGAGGGTTGCCCGGATTGTGTTGATTGATCGTTGGTAAAGGGTGAAGGCCTAACCCAAGGGGTGGTGCAAATTTTATTGGCGAAGGTGGAAATGGTGGGAAACTTGGTTGTGTACTCCCTTGTTAAAATGATGATGATGATGAGGGATCAAAGATTCCCCTTGTTCTAAATAATCCTCCTTCTCCTTGTGATATTATGGGGAGAGAGGTTTGTGTATTGAGAGGATATGTTAGTGTTTCATGAGAAGAGGATGGATTGGTGGGATCATGAAATGCGACCGAAACATATGGGTGCAATGGATTAAATGGGATGGATTGACCCAATATGGTGTTTGCATCCAAATCTTGGTTTTTCACAAGGGGGTGTGTTTGAATTGTGTGAAGCAATGAGCTTCCCTTGTTGAGAATTGGTTGAGTTGGAGCAATGGATGATGTGATTTTTTGGATGCCTTGAGTGATTCTTTGAAATGGAGGTGGGGATAAGATTGGGGGCATGATCCCAAGAGGTTTCTCCACAATAGTGCTTATGTCATAATCAAAAGGGATTTTAGCCTCTTCTTTTGCTAATTCAAGAATGTATTGGGAGGGATTTAGCCTCATCATGGCATTGACAATCCTGTGCGTTTCAAGATTTTAAACCATTTCTATGATTTCTTCTTCAATTATTCCCATGACATTATTGGTGATGTCTTCCACTTGACCTTCCTCTTAAGTATTTTGAGGTATTGGAGGAGGATTAATTGGGAGGTCAATGGATATTGTAGGGTTGAATTATGTTTTAGTTTGACTCAAATCGCTTGAAGTGGATGTTTTTTGTTTTGCTTCATGTTTTTCTTGTATTGAGATTGAGTTTGAACCATAAAATAGGGATCAATTTTAAAGAATGTAAGAAATGAACTTCTAACACCTTAGATTGGTTTAAACTTCAAGCTCAAAGAAAAGAATCCAAGTTTTCTTTAAGGATCAAAGGATGGGTATGAGATAAATGGAGGATGGATGATGTGGATTATTGTACTCTTAAGAATCAATGAAGGGATACTAAACTTTGGTACTTTTGGATTTTTGATGTTTGAGTTGATTTGATTTGGATTTGGATAATGAACTCCTAAACCCAAAGATGTTGGAGGTTATCAAGGGTTAAATTTTTTCACAAAGATTGATAATTTAACTAAGCATATGAAGAAGGATTCATCCCACATACTTAGTCAAACAAGATGATTTTTGATTTGATTTAAAGGATTTGTCAAAAATCTATTATAAGGAATTTTTTCCAAGATTCTAAGAGTTGTTGGTGGGATGAAATTTGCTATTGATGTTTAAAGGATGGGTGTGAATGGTTGATTTTGATCCTATATTATACTTAGATAGATTTCTTTTCTACATGACCTCAGTATTGAAGAACATGCTTGGATTTCCTATGTGATAAATTCAAACCTTTGAAAGAGACTTGGATTCTATTGGCAATAAAATTTGTACAAATTAGGATTATTCTTTGAAGCTTTCTTGTAAAAATTATAGACCAACCTTTATCTAACTTCGTGAAGTCTTGAAAGACATTCCTCATGATATTTTGGACTAAGGGACTTGCAACAACTTGGTTTGGGAACTTTGAATTTTCAGGAAATCATGGGATCAAGCACATGTGAGGTTTAATTGTTTATTATCTTGCTTATATTCAGTTCTTCTTACCATAAAAACTTTCTTGATTATGATTCAAACTGATTATGGAAGCTCTAGATTATTACAATTAGCACTTAAAAATGCTTTTGTTAAGTCCAAGTTCAATGTTAAAAATTTCAAACTCCAATTTTCTTGCCTTTTTTCAATTTCGATGCTCAACTCCAATGCCAACCAATTATTTATGTATACCTATGAAAATTACAAGGTAAAATATTAGGAATGATATTTATTTCAATAGAAATCAATGAAACATTATCACAAAAAATTACACTTTTCATGCAAGGTTTTTGTTAAACAACGAAAAAAATAAAATAAAATAATGGTTACAATGCTAACAATCAAATTCCTATTGGATTTTGCACTAGATCATAATTTGACAACAATATTCCACCAAATCAAGTTAGGTCTACCCATTGTTGTAACATTATATAGAGTTCTCAAATAATCAATTAAAGCTTTTCAAATTCACACAACATTTTGAAATTTGACATATATTTATTCAAGAAAATCTAGTAGAAACTACAAAATACTATCACTTCTGATAAGAAATCCAACCAATCAATTCAGATTTCCTAAAAATAAGATAAAATTTGTTTATGTTCAAATCATTTGGGTATCAACCAAGGTAGATTGAATCTATATCGAAACCAACCAAACTCCCCAAAAGAGAACCATAATTAGAGTACTTTTAAGTTCTTCAGTTTCTTCTGTTTTTGTCAAATCAATTCTTTTAATCCTTTTACCATTGGTGATTTAGACAAGTCACCTAAATCGACTCGAGATGTAGATATGGAATTATATAAAAAAGACAAGTTTTTAGCTCATAAACAACCAAGACTCATTTGTGTACTTTGTAAGGAAGCAAAGGTGTGCAGAATCGCTTCCTACGCTAATCTTGAGAGAACGAATATGCAAATTTCAATATAAAGTATTACAATGATTCAAAGAAACACATTCAAGAGTATAAATGAAATAACCATAAACACATAACACTATGATTATCGTGGGGAAAACCCTTACGGGAGAAAAACCCCACCCTCTAAAACCTGCATAATGTATTATCAAATCAAAGAAGATTACAATACACTTGCAATGCAAGTTCTTACAAGAGCATCACCTCAACTCAAGCTTGGAGAGACACCACTAGCATCCTTCTAGCACCTAGCCTTGCAAACAAAACTCCATTTTTAAACTCCTCCCCAAGCCCTCCTTATATAGTGATTTACAACCTGGAAACCGTTTGTGGTTTTACAAAACCATGGGCTTAACCACCATGCCACATGTTGCCCATTTTTGACATTTACATTTCCAAGATGGAAAAACAACCAGGTTAAAATAGTAATCCCGTCCATAATTTTGTCCTCTGGTTTAGACCCCCATAAAAGACATAAAACAAATTAACTATGCTCTAAAAATGGCCCTCCTATATTCTACTAAGGACAAGGCACCTTTTAACAATTCATACACCTTTTTCCAATGCATAAACATGTGGAAAACAGCCACAAACAAATTCTGTAATTTTCCTGGAAAAGGCTTGCAAGGTTGAGACATATTTCTCAACATACTTGTGAAGGAATCCTGTATCAGTAATGGGAAGCCAACCAAGTTGCTAGTTAAAATGATAGCAAGCTCTTTAGGCATTAGAACTTTAGAAATGAAGAAACAAATCCCAAAACTTGATTTCAATGTACAACAAATTTTAATGACAACGAGTTTGGTGCGCAACTTAAATTTAGAGAAGTAGGATTTGATTTGGCGTAGAAAAGATATGACATTCGTCAGCTAAAGAGTACAAACTATGATTCATAAATGTGTGTTAGTAAGGTAGTAAATCCTCAGTCCTAAAGGCGCGATTCAAGAAATCTATGGAATAAATGCACCATTCATAAATGTGTGATTCATACAAATCTATGGGAAAAGAAATATCAATTAACTATTTGAAATGCAAACTATTCAAAACTTCAGATTTTAGAGCCTTTAATCGTGCAATCACTGGGAATTTGCTAAAACAACTCTGGTATTTAAAGAAAATATGTGTAAAATTGGAAACTTTAAGTCAACAAAAAAATTAATAATTTGCTCGACTAGAGAAAACACTATATCATGAAACTATTTAGAAATCAATATAAAAGTGAGATTAGCACGTCAAGATAAAATATCAAACTACTTAGTAATTTTGCTTGATATTTGCACTGAGCTAGATCACTAATCCTGAAAAAATAATTATTAGTAGTTTGATTATCCTTCATTGACAATTGATGACAGATCCAACAAAGAGTTATCTAGTATAAAAAATTATCAAAAAGATTGATACTAAACTTGATAGGAAATGAATGCACATAAACAGATCTTTATATGTGCAACAAACATGATTAAATACGTAAGATTAGCACATGTGCACCTAAAATGACTTAAATTTATATCAGTAAGTGTTAAATATGCTAGAAAAAGTGTTAAGACATGAAGGAAGGCCTGGTACTATGAACCTTATCACGATAAGAAATGATGCATTCATAAAAAAATTAAAAGAAATTTGGTGCAATAAATTTTGAAGCTCTCAAGTAAATGCTAACATCCCATTAATAAATTTTGAAGCTCTCAAGAAATTTGGAACAAAGAGGAACAAAATGAAATGATGCCCTCAAGTAAATGCTAACATCCCATACCTGAAATATCGATAGCAATCTTGGTGCAATTTAATAAATAAAATTTTCAAGCTATTGCAATTGGTAGGTGTAAAGCTAAATTCAAAAGCCTTTGCCAACTTAAAGAGATTTCATTCATGGAACGTATTGATTGTAGAATATGTGCAAAAGAGATATGTTGAAAAATAATTAAGAAACTTTTAAGAAAATTCTATTGGCAGGTGTAGAAAAAAATTCCATAATCTTTGACAGTAACGTTTCATCCTGCCAAAATGGAAGCATAGAGATGGACTGGTTGACAATAAATGTAAGAAGATTCCTTAAGCTACTGTAGGAAATGGGCAGGCATTGTAGGGTATGGTTGAAGGTTCTATGGACCTGTTTAACCCTTCATTAATTCCTATCACATAGTCAATTGGTGCTACTTTGATATGTAAAGTATCCATTTCCTAACCCTTCATAAGACCTAAATGATAATGATGTCAAGATGGAATTGATGAATTCTGAAATGCCTATAGTAAGAATACTAAGATTGTAGATGGATTTGGAATAGAAGTGCTCTATATTTATAGGTGTAAGTCTTTAAAGATGGAGAGATGAGAGGAATGTGGGATTAAACATGAGCCAATGGCAAGGTAACACTTGTCAACGTGCTAGTGGATGAGTCAAAATAACACATTTTGGAGAATGTGCAAGTAAATGCAATTAGGTGGATTTGAAATTTGAAAGATGGTTTTAAATGCATATGGATGAGACATTTTGGGAGGGAATTTGTTTGGGCAAGAAAATCAAACAAATGGAGTTAATGAGTGAATATTCCTTGGAAATATTCCTTGTGAGGGAAAATAGGGATAATTAGATAATTAAATAAAGTGAATTTCATGTGCAAGTGGGTGGGTTAGTCAAGGGTTTAGGTTTGACCCACGTTGAGTCAAAACCTAGAGGATGAGTAATTATGATTAGAGGTTAATTAATTTAGATTAATTAATTTGAAAGATTTTAGGGGTTTTGACATTTGATTTATTAAATCAGATGAAAGGACCTTTAGGACTTAATTAAATAATTTGATTTATTTAATCAAGTATGATGAATATTAGCGAGTTAATCAATAAATAGCTTTATTTGATTAATAGAGGTGTTGGATGTTAATTAGAGCAGGATTAGATGCATTATTTTGATTATTTGAGTGTCTACATTTATCCCCTCATTGAAGCAATGTACCTGTTGCATTGGTTGAAAGAATGATGTCGCCAATATCGAAATTCAAAAAATTTATGATTTTTTTGAATGCTCCAATGAAAAGAAGTGCATTGGAACAAATTAGGATGAATAAGGAAAGATGATAATTAAGTGATGGAATGCCCCCTCAAGAGGACATGTGTGTTAGGATAATGTCAATGTGCTCTCAAAATAGAAGTGGATGATAGGGGATAAGGATCAACAAGAAAATGAAATGAAATATGAAAGGGAATGAAGGAGATGAAAAGGAAGGGGAATTTGGTTGGAGGAGGATGAAAAGGAAGGAGAATTTGATTATGTTGGATAGGTTATGCTATTATGTATTCTAAAATCCTAAGATTTGATATATCAAAGATAATTATACATCAAGGTATATAGAACTAGGGTGACAAGGTAACCTTTGCATGGGCTTCATAATCAAACAATATCAAGAATAGCATACAAGATAAAAATGATGCCCATTTATACATTAGTTATGACACACAATGGTATGTGTAGGATCATCATGGCTAAAATAGACCTGTAAGCAACGATGAAAATTCAAAAAATTAGAGTTAGGCAACTTGACATAAGAATTTGAATAAGTTATCTATATTATTTCAAAAATATGTAAGAATAGAATCTGTAGCAAATTGAATTTCGTTTCTAAACTACTAGGTTTATTTTAAAAAATAAACATCTATTTGGTGAAAATTTGAAATTTCAATGTAGTAGTACTTAAATTTTAGGGAAAAAATAAGAAGTAGGTGTCTATTTGACCACCCTAACCACAATAAAAATGATAAAAAAAATTTATAATATTTTATATATAAGTAGACAACTCTTGTCCTGATGTTATGCATATTTTTTGTAACTTTTTTCCAAGTAAATAATTAGTTATGATTTTTTTATTACAACTTTTAAAAAATATAAAAACTTGTATGTCTGACCACCTTAACTTGGTCAAAACTTCATGAGATTCATTTTTTTAAAATCCTATAGTATGCAAAGCATAAAATGTGATGCATGCTTCAGATTTAAAAAATGTGATACCATTTGAAAGTTATAAATATTTTTCAATCAACCTATCAATCAAGACCTTAGTTGTAATTCAAATGGAAAATGAATAATAATTATTTATTAAATTCAAAGTAAGGCATAATTTATATTGGTCAAAATCTGAGAATCTCCTTTAAAAACCTTTTTCATTTAATCATTTTTTGGTGAAAAAAAATTCGTCAGCCACATGGACCATCATATCACTTACATATCACCACTTTTTGGCCCATCATGATCCTACACATACCCACAAAAACATAAGTATATCTAGGTGGCAATAAGTAGGTATAGTCATGGTTCAAAAGATAAAATCAAAGATCAAAAGAGAAATAAAAACAAAAGATTCACTATAAAACATGTCATGCAACCAACATATCTCTTACCAAGAAAAAGATAAATGATGAAGGTGATGATTAATTGACTGACTAATTTTCTTACATTGGGATTGAATAATCACCTAAGAAAGGATTGATAAAGACGATGATGATTAATTGATCAAGAAAAGGATATAGTGACTAATTAATGTTTGACATTACACTCGTAATATAATTTTAATTAAGGATTGTATTTATTGGATGCAATGTCCAGATTGATCGAATGTCAAGTCTAAGGATCTCAAGATTATGATTTCTTTATTTTGAATAGGATTTTTGATGATAATTTTTTATTTATTTTTTGATGGGATGAATATGATAAGAGAGATTGGGATGGGTTGATGGGTTGATTTATTATGGATGAAATAATGTAGTAATGGGAAGATGATTGGCTCCAAATACATGAGACTTGAAGGCCAATGCATTTTCAACTAAGGATATTTGCAAGGTCTAATCCTTGACATAATGTAGATGTAGCTTCTACACCTAATGCATAGGAAAAAATTAGGAAGGATTAGAAAGTGTTGGGAAATGGATGATAGGATAACACTAATCAAGGATCAATACAAGCCACCATAGGTTTATTATGGATGGATGGATGAATGGATGATATTCTATTATGATATGGAAAGATAGGATTTACGGAGGAAAAAATCCTAAGATATGGTTGATAAGTGACCACTACACATGGCACTTGTTTCCAAGATCTCGCCATGGTACTTATCTAAGGTGCAAACAAAGTGGTTTCCACCATTGGAAACATTATTTCTATACACATCTAAAAATGGTCATGGTTAACCAAACCTGTTAATTAATTAAATATGAATCATTTAATTAATATTCCTAAGTCATCTACATATAAATAAATTTAATTATTTATTTATATTGTTCATTTTTCCAATTCTTCTAGTTTAATTAAATAAATAAGTTTATTTAATTAATGCTATCTTCCTCTTAATTAATTAAATAGATTTTACAATTTATTTATATTAATTATCACAAATTTAAATTCTAAATTTAAATGATATTCTTCATTTCACATTTAATTAAATATTTTCAATATTTAATTAAAACACTTTTTAAATTCTTCACTCTTCTCACATAATTAAATATTTTCAATATTTAATTAAAGGCTTTTCATTTCCCACACATAATTAAATATTACCTATTTTTAATTATGGACACACCTTTCATTTCTCTCTTCATTTTCCATCTGTCTCTTAAACTTCCATCTTCTTTTCGAATTCTCGATCTCTCACCGTTCATTTTAACAGGTTTGAACTCAATTGTTGATCTTGGCCAATTGAATTCTTGCCTTCAAAAATCTATAAATACAACCCTCTTATGGGTTGAAAAGGACCTCAAATTCTAGATTTTCATACGTAGTTATTATAGTCACATTTTAGCATTTCTAGCATTTAATTAGCATTTCAATTTCATAGCTTAAAACATATTAGCAATGCACATGCATTTTTATTAATCTCATTCTCTCAAAGTGCCATTCTACAAGCTGGTGTTTAAAACAACTGAGAGCCAACAACTTGAAATAAATCCTTGGAGATAGAGGACAATGGGACGAATTTGAAGAAGCTGCGTGTGTTTAGAATTTGCGTTTTGCTTTCTTTAATTTAGTTTATTTAATCTAATGTTTCATTGGTGTATTAGTTTAGATTCATTTTGATTTGCACATTTTAACATACACATTTCTAGCATCCACTGTGGGGCATCCCCCCATTTTAATATTTTATTTGCAGATTTTTCTGATAGGTGACAGACTGGAGTTGCGCTTTGGTGCATATGATATTTCTTTTGGCGCATCCACAGACTGTTTCGGCGCATCCAAATACTGTTTCGGCGCATCCAGGCTCTGTTTTAGCGCATACATGCCATCTTTTGGTGCATTCAAGCTTTGTTTTAGCGCATACATGGCATCTTTTGGTGCATCCATGGACTGTTTTAGCACATACAATTTTTGATTTTTATCTTTTTTAGTCAATTTTAAAATGGCCATATCTTGGTCATATTTTGGTCTTTTTCAGAGCTTTTTTTTTTAAATGGGGTAGAATTTCATTAGCTATCTAATGGTGTAGGTGTTTATCAAGTTTGACAGATTTAAAATTTGTAAATTCTCACTTAATGTCAAACCACAATGAAACTTGGTCTAAATTTTAGGGTTGTTATGCTTAATCATTTATCTAACCCTCATATCTTCTTGTTTCTTGATTCCATATAATATTTAGAGCTTGTCTTGTAGATTTTAAAGGACCATGGAACATGAAAATGAAAGAAAAAGCATTATCAAATGATTGTAACAAGTGTTTTTAAACACTTTGGGAGCAATTATAATCTCATTCTTAAATTGTTGTCTCGATCCGACGCGACTGTGACCAGAGGTTTTATTGATGTATGGGGAATAAAATGAAGCAATCCTAGGATAGAAATTTAAAATTTGGAATTTACCAATCCTAGGATAGTCACCAGACACTATTTTTGAAATTAAAATGAACCCCATGCCTATTGTGAAGCAACATCTTCACTTAGTTTAAATCATTGTCTTTTGGTGCTATAAAAAGAACATTGTTTGCTTTGTTTGTGGCAATAGGTATATGCTCTCCCCTTAATAGGGTGACCAAAATACTAGACTATCTTTTCATGTTCATGCAATGTTTATGCTTTCTTACATCTTTTAGAGGGCCTACTCTTGTGGGAAAAAGTACTCACCCAAGAGGAACGACCTAAGTGAGAACAACCAAAGCCAAGTTTTCCAACCCATTATAATCAAAAGCGAATTCGGGGAAAGTCTAAAATTTGACGATAGTGTGCAGGATAACCATCCCCAAAATCTTTGTTCTAAAGATTGGGAGGTCTCTTGAGTGAGTTTATCTATTGCCGCACTGAATGGAAACCTTGACTATGAACCATAGTGTAGAAAGCCAACTGTGTCAGTATCCAAACATCATCTTAATCATGGTGCAAGGGGAGGGAAGAATTTTCCACCAAGTCACTCACCATATAATCATCATGGATTGTTTGCTCAGGGGATTCGGTATCCACTTCCGTCACCTTGAGTAGACACCTAGAAAAGACAAAAACATAGGCGCCCTCTAGGGGTTGACATGGCTGTGTGAGTCAGCGCAATTTTAACCTATGGGCTGTGATTACTATGATGACCTATTTGACAAATTAAGAGTGAGTCTAACTGATATGCTTATCTTGTTCCAAACCTGTGGAAATCTCAAAGAACATACAGTCTTTGTTTAGATTCTAGGAGTAACAAAACAACTGTCTGCTTCTCTATGCTGCGTTTTTCACATTTAAATTAGATTAAGATCATCCAAAAACTTTAAAACATGGGTGATAGGGAAGAAAATCTTGTTCATAGGCATTTTGGAAATAGTTCAAATCAAGAGATAATAGAAGAAATGCTTCAAGAAGCTAAAAAATATCCACAATTTCTCTTAACTATGGAAAAGATCTTAGAGAAAAATAAAGAAGGATACTTTCTTTTATTGACAAACCAAGGTGCCAAATTGCCCTTTGACTACAATATCAAGAAAATTAAAGAGAATCCTGAAAAAAATGAAACTCCCTTAAACGATCTTAGTACTCTTACCCAACAAGTAAGAGCACTCCAAAGGAAAATCAAGGAAACAAAAGGGGGCACAACTAAAAATTCCTTTGACAAGAATATGAATGTAACCTCTTCTCCTCCAAAAACAACATCAACCAAATTCAATGTTTCTGAATTTTTGCAAAGGTTAAAGGGGAAGCCCAAATCTAAGCCATCAAATAAAATTGACCAATCCTGTCATGCCATGCATTTATCTTCATCCCCCATAATTCAAAATGAACCTCATGGTTCTTCCACCCAATTGAATGATCCCATTCAATTTCCTTCTTCTATCATATTCTCTACATCCAATGATTCATTTCAATCTACACATCTCGATCAAAAAATTCTCTCCACTCCATCCCATGATGCCAAAATTCTACAAACCCTTACAATCTTTGATCAAGATCCTATATCTCAAGAATCATATGATGATCCCCTCCTTTCATTATTCACCCATGATAATCTTCTTCCATCTCAAGAACAAAATATTCTTCCAAGTCCTCCCTCCACCCCATCTTATGAATCCATACCCTCTCATGACTCAATCACATCCCAGGAGCATGACAATTATTCCATCCTTTCCAAATTTTCCCTTCCATCTAATGATCAAGCTACTCCATCTCTTTCATCTAATGATTCTTTTCCAAGTCAAGATCAAAGTATCCCATCATCCTCATTTCAAGGGCTCATCACACCTTTTCAAGAAATGCCAACATCATTTGATCATATGGTTGAAAACATTGACAATTTCTCCACCATAACTATTGAAGACAATGATCAAAATCAATCCATCTAGTGATCAAATCAACATTCATCAAGAGCCATTTTTTAGTTATGATCAAGACCCCTCCTACAAAGATCTATTTCAAGGAGTGTTGATGATATTTGATCCTATTGACATAATACATGATCCATTAACCAATGATCGTATTGAAAATGTCTCTACAATGCCTAATGAGTTAGAGGACATATCTCAAGAACATATTTCAAAGCATCATCAACAGCTATCATCGAGGTCTAGAAATGGTCCCTCCCAAGGCATATTGACATCCTTTGATCTCATAGTTGTGAACAGTGAAAGAATCCCCAACTCACCATTTGATCCGAGTCCACTCAAAGATCAAGAGGATATTGAGCCACTTCCCATGCCTTATGATGATGTCCAAAAACCATTTGAAATAAATCCATCCTTTGAAATCGACCCATGTCAAGAACTTGATCCAAAACATGTCGAAAGTAATTCCAAAATTTGTCAAGATCAAGGATTTTTATCTCTGAGATACTACAATGATCTAATGGGCACTCTCCTATCTATACAAGATATCGCAAATGATGATCATATCCATATAGCCCATACTCCTCCATCTACCCATAATATGCTTTCTTTGGATGGACACATATATGATCATCATTCAAAACAAGAATCTCACACTCTTACCAAGGAACAAGAGTCTCTTACTCTTAACATTTATACACATGGTCAAAATATAGAGAAAATCAAAGACATCTCAGGAATGGGTCATGAAGAAGGCTTCTACAAAATTTGTGAATCAAAAACATCAAGTGAAAGCATATCAAGAATGAATCATGAGGAACACTTTTACAAGGACAAAGAAGCATCAACACCTCTTGAAGGAGAATTACAATCCAATATCTCACAAGATCAAGATAAACATACCAATCAGGCATTCATCCCACTTATGGAAGATCCTATCACTTATAAAATTGGATCACTCACCTTTGTAAGGGAAAATTATCTTATCAATAAGGAAGTTGTCACTTTTGAAGATCCACCACAGAGTAGAGAAGGATTAGCACCTTGTTTCCAAGGTAAAACATATCCTATTTCAAATAGGTTTTTCAGTAGATGAATTATCAAGGTAGAGGATTAGGCCTACATGAACAAGGCATCCTAGAACCAGTGCAAATTATTGGAAATACTAAGAATCAAGGGCTTGGTTATTCGACAATCAAGGGATCTCAACATATCAGTAATACTTTCATAAAATTGGGGGCAACTTTGTCTCAAGAAAATGTCAACATAGAGGGCACGAAGAATCTTTATGATGAAACCAATGCCAATACTACAACTAGCCACGTCATGAATCTTCATCCACCCATCACCCCATCCACAAATTGGGACCAACGTCAAAAGAAAGAATTGAATCAAAAAATGAAGAACATTATCAAAGAAAAAGAAGCTAAGAATCATATCAGGCAAATCAAATACACTTGGATACCAAAAAATAAAAAGAAAGATTATCCCTATCAAACTCCATCAGTCAAAGAAACTATGGGGAAAAATTTAAAAGGGGCATGTATCCATCAAAGATGTCCACAAAGGCAAAAGAAAGCTTCTTAAGCAACATAAAAAGTGTATCAAGAAGTTGGTCCTCATTCCATACACATTTCCATATCCTCTCATCACTGCTCATCTTCCCAAGTTTGGAGAGTCAAAGGTTCCAAACTTTCAACTAATCCAACTTTTATTCCTAAACGCACTCCATCCATGCCACGACGCATGATATCCAATTATTTCATTGACCATGTGTTGGCAACAACCATTCATCATAAGGATTTAGAAGGCACTCTATCACGATATGCGCACAAAGATGAAGTTAACTCTAGTATCAATAAAGCAGATCAGGGATTTCAAAAGTTGCATTCAAGTGCACATATCTTGGCAAAGCAGGATATTGATGGCACATTATGACAGAAGCATCAACATCAGCACCACTAGGTGGTTCAACATCAACTTAAAATCTCTCAGAAAATACAAAAAATTAGAAAAATGTCCTGAAAAAATGGTCACCTTGATGAAAACCTGGCAAACAGGCATCTTGGCGACAACAAAAAAGAATTCAAAAATACAAAAATCCAAAAAAATTAGAAAAAGAATTGAAAACAATAAAGAAAAAAATTGTCCTCTAGCGAAAACCACTTTGGTGGCACTTTGGACAGGTACCATGATGAAAACCTGGAAAACAGGCGTCATGTGTAGAATCAAGCATCTACGTGCACCAATTCAAGAGAAAGAATCTTATCGCATCCATAATAAAGCCAACATTCCATTCATATCATCCTTTCATCCATGAACCATTTATCCAACCCATTACCATCTATTTACATTATCTTGATCTCAAAAAAGTTTGGTAAACACTTTACACTTGTTTATGCTAAACATCTTGACATGGGTCATTTTCATTGATCCTATCCAATCCAAACGTTATCTGAGCCTTGAAGCATTATCCGAATGAGTATTCCTCTGTTTGAACACCTTATCTTGTCATAAGATAATCCTTGGCATTCTTTGCATGCTTACAGTATCTATCCATACACCTATTCAAGAATCCACCCATGGCCATTCAAACATTGCTAGACATCGGGGGAAAATGTTTACATCTTGCTTCAGGAATGAATCTTGATATATATCCTCTAACTTATGTGGTGATTTGAACATTGGCAAACATAAAATCAAATTGGTCAAGCATTTGCAAGCCAAAAGATCCAAATCACTAGCCCATGGCATATTTTGACGGGAAGACACTCCTTATCAAGCTTTATCCTTTGTCGAACATCAATCTGAACAATTCATATCAGTCACATCTAACTTGCGTGTCAGTGTCACATCAAATCATCAAAATAATTTTATTCCAAATCAAGCTTCATCAATCTTGATCAATTGAATCCAATCAATTATCACCTTGTTTGACTTAACACACTTAGTCAAACTATCATCTTGTGAACAAGTTTACTCTAGGATAACACAACTTCCTTGGGTTTAAAAATTAATTATCATCTTTGTTTGGCTTAACACACTTCCAAATTAACAAATCCATTATTACCTTGTTTGGCTCAACACACATAGTCAAACTATCAATCCATCAATTTGATCAATCAACCTTAGCTTGGTTTTCAACAAGATCTCAAAACAAAGCACTGATATCGTCATGCATGTCCATATCCAAATCATCAAAATTCAAAAACATCAAAATATTCCTGAAATCCAAAGCAAAATCAATAAATCGTATGCTTTCATCAATAAAATGGTCATGTCTTACCCTAGACTAGGGGCAAAATCCTGAACTCATTGGGGGAAATCAACCTTTTTTTTAGCAAACAAATAATATGTGTCAATTATCAAGTATCAGATCAACAATCAAATATCCAATCAAGCCTGGTCAAAACAACTTTGAGACATGCCATACATTGAAACTGAAACAAACTGGATGATCTTAATCTGAATTAAATGAATGACAAACTTAAAAGCATAAGTTGCTATTGTTGTTTTGATATTTGATAACATCATATCTTTGGAGTGGTTCAATGATGTACTGAACTAGAATCACAAGGAAGAAGTATGATTTTTCTTTGCTTGTTGTCTGTAAGTTAATCCTTAGTATGGTGCAAATTGGTTGTGGGACATTCTCTACAATGTATCATTGATGACATTTTAGAATTTGCATAGGAAAATTGTTAACTTTTGTCTGTTTATGCAAGCAATACTCAAGTCATCTTGGTTCAATTATACCTCGAAGCTTGTATTAAATTTCTACATCAAACATTATGAAAGCAGTACTCAAGTCATCATTGGTGCTAACATACCCTTTGATGCTTGTACTAACTTTCAACATATCAAAAGGCTAAATGATGACAACTAAACATAGCAAGAAATGGCAACAAGGAGAATGGTTCATCATTTCATTTAGGATTGCATAATTCATTATTAGGACTGCATAATTCATTTGAATTTCGAGGGACTTTTTAATAGATTTTTGAGGGTTGGCCACATTCTTGAATATCTTTTTTAGACAATAGTTGAGTATGATTGGACATTTGGTACATCTCATTTTCATTATCATTCACATTCATTTCACATCTTTTTCCATTATCATTATCATTGCACTTGCATACTTATATCATCATTTCATTATCATATTCATTATGATCTCATTTTATTCATCATGATCATTATCATATCCATCACATCTCATCTGCATCAACTCAATCAATCCATCCAATCATTTCTTCCAATCTCATCTTATCAATCAATTCAATCTAGCCCAAATCATTTAATTATACCTTTGGTCTTGTTCCTAGCCTTACTGCAAGCCTCAATCATCATCATCATCATCGGGATGTATCCTTCCCTAATCAACAACACTATCATCATCATCATCAATCCATCTCGGCTTGTAGTTTGACTAGGGCAACATCATACTCATTTTTTGAATCTATTTTTGTTTCTTTCTTCTCATTTTCTCTTACCAATCTCCTATCACTTATCATCCTCTCTTGTTCATCATTTTGCATCAATGCATCCAATCATTTATTTCAATTTTTTCTAATCAATCACATCGCTTCTTCTAATCAAACTCATTCAACCAATCAATCATCTTCATCAAATTCTTGTATCAATCCTCTTCAATCAAATCAAATCTACTATTTGTTTTTCATATCGCATGGAAGCAAATTTATCAATCAAATCTACTATTTGTTTTTCATATCACATGGAAGAAAATTTATCAATGAATTTCATCTACTATTTTTTTTTCATATCGCATGGAAGAAAATTTATCAATCAAAACTACTATTTGTTTTTCATATTGCATGGAAGAAAATTTATCAATCAAATCAAATCTACTATTAAGGATGCTTTATTCTATAGATGGAGGTAGCTAAGATATGATCACTAATGTGTGCACTATGAGGGCCTTCATTCCTCACACATAAAGGAGTTTAGGAAACCTTTTGATTAAACATGTCAAGGTCTAGTCATCATGAAAGGTCTATCGAGATACACCACCATGAGGGGTGGAGTGATATGATGGATGTATGAATATGGGTGGATTAGGTGATGTGTATGGATTGTATGAAGAGATGATGATGGAGAGGGTGGAAAATATTGAAGGTAGATAACATGGAAGATAAATAAATAAGGATAAAAATCATAAGGAAAAGGTACGCAAAACTTCAAAAATCTTGTATTATTCCAAAAATAATTCATTTTATTGGTAATTTTTTTTTGTTTTTTGGAAAAATATAAATTCAATTGGTGAATCTTTTGTAATCACTAGAAATATATAAAAAAAATTGGCAAATGATACATTTATTGAAACCAATAAAATATTTTTATTACTGAATTAAACTAGTTTCTAAACGAGTAAAATATTTTCATTAGCAAATTAAACATGTTTTCAAACCAATAATTTTTTTCATTGGTGAACTAAAACTATTTTGAAAACCAATAAAATGTTTTTGTTAGTGGATTAAACATGTGTTGAAACCAATAAAATATTTTTGTTGGTGAATTAATACTATACGCAAAACATAGTCTGGGTGGCAAAAATATCAAATTATATGTTCTAATGATTAAGTTAGTTAGTGAATTTATAAGTTGTGATTAAAAGTGTGGTAATTTTATTGTGAGTCGATATTGATAATGGTTAAGGTACAAAAATCAGTTTAATTATTATATCTTTTGAATGCTTAAAATTACTCTACCTAAATCCAAATTTGAGTACGAATGTATGAGTTATATTATTTAATAATTTAACATAAATTTAATATACTCAAAAAAATAAAATTAATGTACAAAAATATTTCACCATTCGATGAATGTTCGATGGACAACTATAGTTGTATTCTAGAATTAAATGTATGGAGTGCTAGACTTGTGAAATGAAACTATTGAAATCATCCTAGAGACAACATATTTACAATCGAAATTTGAAGTTTAATTTATGTGTGTTATTAAATCACTTAAAACCATGGCTCATTTTTTTGTGAAATACATTATGTCATATCAACATGGGTGTCTTTTGGTGAATTAAATGATGAAGTGCTAAGTATTGATGTCTTCATTTTATATATACTTCACCAACTTGATTTTATTTATTCTATATATACTTCACCAACCTGATTTTCTGTATTTTTTATACCATATTTACTCTCTAATTCTCTCTTCTCTAGTCATTATGATATTATGGAGCATTCATGGCATTTCATGCTACCTGTTTGTTGGGAGAAAAGAATAAGCTATCCATACAATAGAGAAAATTTGGATAGGGTATTCACTATTCCTTGTGTTCCTATTGAGGACGCTATCAACATATTTATGGGTATGGAATGGCTTCAAAATAATCCCTAGGCTCTATTTTTTGAGGTAGTTTTTGCTTTCTTGTCCAATTGCATGGAAATTTTGATGGATAAATAGTTGGTGAAGATGCTAGTGATATATTATTTTTAGCCTTTCATTTACTTGAGTTTTCTTTGTTGGAGTTGGAACTTAAGCATTATAATTTTGAATTTGAATTAACCCTTGTTGGTTGAATCTTTCCCAAAGTTGAACTGGCTTCTTCTATAGTGAAATCTCTTTCCTTAGTTTTTATGAGGTATGGTCTAGTTTTTGGTATTCCAAATGAATCACTATTGAATCTAGAGTTTTGGAGGAAGATTTTTGGTGCTGCCCTTTTCAACTTTTCTATTAATTTGTTCAATTAAATTCACCTCCTTCTCAAACACTTGGTTAAGGGCCTCTATGGACCATCATGATCCTTCATTGCCAGTCTCCTCTATTAATCCTAGCTCACATGGAAGTTGCTAATAAATCTTTTGTAATTAATAATTTGTATCTATTTTTTATATTTAATATATATGCAATGACTTTGCCACCTTGATCATTCAAACAAAATGTGGAGCCTTGGTTTAAAATACAAAGATTATTTTTTTAAGACTATTTGTATGATTTATTTATTTCTTTCAAATATTTTTTTTAGACTGCATTTATTTCAACTCTTTAACATATATATTAAATTCTTAATTGTCAAGAAAATATATTAAAAAAATTAAAATATTTTTGACAATAATATACACAAACTATTAAGGTATAGAATAAATTATATTTTGTATGGAAGCCTAAAAAGGCACTAGTATTTTACATCATTAATATCCTAAAAATAAATTTGTATTTTTCATTATTAATATCCTAGAAATATTGAAATTAATCTTTTGTTCCCAAGTTGCACTTTGATGTCGATTACCATATGTACTCAAAGTAGTAAAAATAATGTACAAAAATATACTCAAAAAATTAAAATTAAGGTACAAAACTATTTCACCACTCAATGAATGTTTGATGGATAGTTGTAGTTGCATTCCAATATGAAATATTTGGCTCACTCAACTTGTAAATTGAAACCTTTGAAATCACCCTAGAGATGTTAGATTTACAAAGATCAACATTCGATAATTTTTTTCCTTAACAAATCATTCTTAATTTGAATTTCCTTAGATTTTTTCAAGTTTAATAGTGGTTTCACTATTAAAATTATTCTATTTTTGTGAGTTACATTCTTATGCTCAGATGTCACGTGTACTTTCCTAATATTCTTAAATTAATGTGTCAGTTGGAGATCTTTAAAAAAGAAGTAATATCCTCTTTTGATGTAAATCCAAAAAAAATTGAGTTGATAACTTGATATTGAAAATTGAACAAGGTACTCAACATGAAGTTAGATCCTCACTTTCAAATCAAATTTCAAAAGAAATTGGAATTCTATGTTGTTCAGTGATCTTCAAAAAATTTGTATCCTTATCTTATTCAATTATAGAGACTTTGGAATAAAACCTTCTAGGAAGAGATTTGATTACCTTTTTGACAACATTCATTTCTTTTAATTCCTCACCAAGACCTAGGATAGAGTTGAAAACTTCATCAACTCAGAGTAGGAATGTGGCAATATTTTTACCTTCTTTCATCTTGAGGCTTTCAAATTGGGATCTATGAGTATGTAGCTTTTCTTCTTTGACTTTGTCATTGCCTTCATAAATGGTATGGAGTATTTCATATATTTCCTTCATTTTTTTCAACAGCATCTATAGACATGTAAAATATACGTGCACCTGATCTTGATCTTATAACACCATTTCATCCCGAATCATCTCCTTTGCTAATCATTTAATCGAATAATTTGTATTTGATTAAATGCATCACTCTTCATCTTTTAATTAAATAAATCAATTTTATTTAATTAATTTGCAATCTCCCTTTTAATTAAATAAATCATTTTATTTAATTAATCCCTAAAGTCATCTAATTTAAATTAAATAAATCTTTATTTGGTTTAGATCCAACATCATCCTCCTTTAATTAAATAGATCAGTCTTTATTTAATTAAATCTAAAATCATTATTCTCTCAATTTTCATTTATTTAAATCCTAAAATCTAAGTCAAAATGGTCAAATCAGTTAATCCCCCTCTTAATTAATCAAATCCTAATTAATGCTAATCCTAGTCACTCCAATCCTCTAGATCTTTCAACTTGCACAATAAATCAATTTATTTGATTTATTAATTCATCAATTTCCATTCAAAAGGGCATCTTTTGTGGAAAATTCTTCCAATTCAAAAATCCCTCCAAAAAGGGGATGGGTACTTCCAACAAGCCATTTATTGCCTCTTACATGTCCAAGGCCTTGAGCCAAGTGACACTAACTCCATTTCCTTCTCCCTCCAACATGTCACATTTAAATTTCAAATTTTAATCTCATAGAATTTATCATGCACATTGACCAAAATGTGCACAACCTTCAACCATTCACATCTTGACAAGTGGCACTTGGCCATTGGATGTTGAATGATCCCACATTGCTCAATTTCACTCTCTCTTCCAATTTGGAAATCTACAAATGAGAGACTCTTCCTCTCATTCTATCATCCACAATCCAAGCAAGTATACTATACTTCATTTCATCCACAATTTGAGTAAACTTATTATACTCAATTTCATCTTCAAGCATAGCTATTTTCATCTCTCTTTATCAAGTTCTTAACTAGGTTATGTAGGAATTCAACCAAAGTGGATCAATCATCATCAAATCTTACAAAGGATTTGGTAAAGGGTCAATTTCAACACAGAAATTGGCACCAATTCCCCCATGGGATCAAGAGTTTGCATGCTTAATTAGGATTTTTACTTATCTTTCCATGTTTTGTTCTTCATTTTCCTACTTTGAGCATTGTAAATGGATTTCATGGGGAATCCTTATTTTATCTTGCATATGAAGTTAACTATGTGTTTTTTGTTGTGTTCATGTAGGTATAGGATTGGAGTTCACATTTTGGCACTAGAAGGAGGGAAGATTTGGAGCAACTCATCACGTTTTTCAAAAAAAATTGTTGTCTTTTGACGGTTTTTTGTTTACAAGAAACTATGCCGCTTAACAATCACACAACACCATATTGCACTGCTTTCAGACAAGGGACGCTATATTGAACCGCTCCAACCTCAAACTCCTATGCACTTGATTTCTCGCCCAAAAATTTCAAATTTGCAAACTTCGCTATAGGTTTTCAAACTCTAAACTGCACCACATGCTAAAATAGCATTGCATTTGCGCTCTCTGTTTGTTGTAGAGTGGCGCACTCAGTCGAGATGCGACACTATATTGTGCTATTGAATTTCTAAACTCTATCGCATTTGCTAGCTGCGTCACACCTGCAAATTGTAGCACTGGAGTTGGGTAAAAGATAGATTTATGATTTTTTAAACATTTTGTTTGTGATGCAAGAACTTCCCGAGGTCATAACTTTTCACTTAGATGTGGGTTTCGGCTGAAATTTTACAAGCGGTTTCATTATGAGGTGGCATATGGTTTTTCAATCTAGTGTAGTTGGGTTGGAGGCCATTTTGGCATATTTTCGAGGCTTGAAACTTTCATCTTGACCCTCAAAATGACAATTTAGTGTTTTTTCCTAGTTTTTTAAAAGTTGTTTTTGTTAATAACTCAAAGTTCATGTTTTGAATTTAGGATTTTAGTTGAAAATTCATCATATATTAGTTTTAGAAAGTTTTTGGGAAATAATAGAACTCTTAAAATTATGCATGCAAAATTACCAAAAATGGAGAAATCTAAAATTGTTGAAATCTGCCAAAAAGGGAAATTTTTTGATCAAAAGTGAAGGAAGGAAAAACGAAGGCCAAGGGTTCTTTATGATGTTATTATCTCATTGTATTAATTATTTTGAAACACTTTGGGAGAACTTATAATCCCTTCCTAAGGATTTGATTTCCTTTATGCTTTTAGAAACAATAAATTTCTTTTGGGCTCTAAAAAAAAACTACAAAAGCTTTCAATTTTGCAACAAAGGGTTAAAAAGAACATTAGAACAACTTACTAGATTTGGTTTGAGGATAAAAATTGAACAATTAAATCTTCATCTTTCCTTTTGGTGCTTTAAAAAGAATCAAATCATTGCTTTGAGGATATAAAATGAACATGTGCTTTTGTGTCTGGTATATTTTTTTGCAAAGTAATTTCATTTAAGAAGGCGTATGTGCTTATCTCGCACCTCACAGTGAAATTAATTTGCATAAACTACTACCTCCACATTTTATTTTGGGATTAAAATTGAACCAATCTTGCAAGTGTGAGTGTTGCATATTGCGAGTTTTCTCCCTTTGTTTTTGAACGAAGGTCGATTGAACTACAAGATATGCTTGCTCACTTTTGTTTATTTTAGAAGGTCTGCCTTGTGGGAAAAGTAATCACCCAAGGGAATGACCCAATTGGGAACACGCTAAATCCAAGCGACTTCCAATTGGTATATAAGTGTGGATTCTTGAGGAAAGTTCGAGAATCACAAGGATTATTCCTACGAGAAGGGAAACAATGGTCTCTCACCACATGGATAGTCCCCCATGAACAAAATTCCCAAATTAAAACCCTTTTTTAGCAAAGGCCAAAATACTTAACTATTTATTTGTGCAAAAAATCAAGTCTTTTGAAGCCACCCCACGTATGCATGCAGCTTTGTTGTAGAGATGAAAAGTATGCCATGGTAGATTCATGGGTATTGATGCTTGGCTAACCCAAGAATCAAGTGCACTGTAAGGGGGAGCCTGTGTGGTCAAGAATCTAATCATCTGCATTGAAAATGCGTAGCTGGATTTATCCAAGTGGGAACCCAAAAAATATTGTCTCTTCATCCTAGGGTTGTACATGTGCTTGGAATAAAAAAAATGCATTGCCTGGTCCTCAAAACATTTGAAAATAAACATTCACAAAGAGCTTCATATTTCAAACCCTTTGGAGGAAACAAATATCCTTTGATCAATCTAAGTGCTCTTGCTTACTCTAGGGATTATATCCTTAGAGGTCTCTAAGTTATTGGGTTTAATCATCATTTATTTTCACTAAAGTCAACAAATAGGAAACTATTGTCGTGATCTTCTCGATTTCCACATAATGGACCTTGTGGGATGAAAACGAATTGAGACATAGACATTCAATTTGAAAAGTATAATCAAGAAAGTGTTTGTGGTAAAAAGAACCAAACCTAATCAAGATAACAAGCAATCAAACCACACATATGCTTGGTCCCTTTTGAGTCATTTGGTTCTCATGCAAACATTGGTCTTTTGGTTTGAACCACTTTTATGGCAAAAAATGTTCTTCATTACCTTGGTCTTGTAAGCAGGTCCTCTTGGGTTCATTTAGGATCAAGTCAAATACTTTACCCCATCCAAATATTTATCCAAATTCCATTTCAACAACAACTTTTGGAACCTTGGAAACATCAATTATGCTAGAATTTTAAGAAAAATGAACATCACCTTGTTTGGATTAACACACCTAGCCAAATTATCCTTTTGTGTACAATTTTACTCTAGGATAACACAACTTCCTAGAGTTTACAAGTGCGTTATCACTTTATTTGGCTTAACAAACTTAGTCAAATTATCCAATCCAAATTCACTTTGTTTAACTTAACACACTTAGTCAAACTATCGTCAATTAAAATCAAATTCAAACCAAGTCCTAAATTCTAGCATTGATCCAAAGTTCCTAAGAGTCTATACACCCATACCCCTCACCCTTTCATCTTTCATCTCATCATTGGTCCTAAATCCCTCAAAGGACAACAAGTTCAAAACACAAGAAAAACAAGGAATATAAACTTGTTTCATACATCATGAGTAGTCCAATCAACCAAACTATTCAAGTCTCCAATTGATTTTCAAAACTTTCATTTGTACAATCCATACATGGGATCATTATCTCATACAAACCTCAATGGTACAATTTTTTTTTGAATCCCTCTTGTGCTATTTTGTCCTTGATGTCAATTTATGATACTCTGGCATCTTGGTGGTTACCTTCTCATTTTATCTACTTTTACTTCATTGATTATATTATAGATGGTGGTACTGATCATTTAAATCCATGTGGAGATCTCAGTTAAGGAATTTTGGTTACTGGTTCTTTGTTTCATTGATTAGGTGATGTTTTTCTGGTTTAACATTTGTGCTTCAATATTTCACTGGATTACAATTGATTGGCATGATCATTTCTTCTACAGGTTGATTAATTATGCTTGATCAGTCACAAGCAACTTGATATTCGTCAAAGGTATATTTTCTCTATTTTCAGTGAGTGGCATGGGTATGAGGAATAGTTTGTTAATGATTTTTGAAGCTCTTGGTATTCAATTTTTGGCATATTATAAGGGGTTGATCATTATTGTGTTAATGGCATTCTGAACTTTACATGAGATTAGCCTTCATTAAACTTCACAAGGCATTGGAATGTATGTTACATTACAAATTATATAGCATTGGACTTTATTAAGGTGGAAATCCAACTTTGGTAAAAGGTATATAAATCAACAATTATTTGTATTTGATTTGGGTCCTTTGGTTGATATTTATCTGGGCCTCAAGGCCGACAACAAGTATTGGTATAGACTTTATTTGTGTCACATTGGATGTGACTTAACATTGATTATTTTATGTCACATTGTATGTGACTTAGCTTTGATCATTTGGAAATTATCATGCCTTAGGAAATCGACATGTGAAATGTAAGGTGTTCATTTAAATGTTTTCAAAGCATATTTTTGGTCAATGTTTCACATTGTCAATTAATTGACAAAGGCAATTATGTTGGTCGACAGTTGGTCTTTGATAAGCCCGTAGATTTCAAAGGGCATAATGAGTTTTTTTATTATCACATCAGACCTCTCGGACTCCAAAAAATTATCTCATTTAGCAAAGGATATCGAATGCTTGCTTTGGAAGTTTAGGTCAAACATTTTTTTGTTCACACTGTTCACATTTTTGGACACCTCTATGGCCACCATCATTGAGTTTTTTCTTCTCACAGTCGTTTCACTGTTCATATTTTTGGCTAACTATTCTTGGATAGCGAATGGGATTTGTAAGAATACCATCACAATGGTCGCTTTATGTGTCAGCTTCCAGCTACTGGGTGAAGGCACGTTTTTGGAAGATATATTTGTTGTTTCGTCTGTATACAAATCTGGTAATCCTATTTCTCGATAACAACTTCATTTGTCAGGTATTCATCTTTAGACTACTCTCTAGATCCGTTACTCTATATTCAAGGTTATTTCAAGCCATGCTATCTCTCTTTTGCAAATCAAAAATGAAAAATGTCTATTGCTTTCAATAGAAAAGTCTGAAATGATTGGTTTTAAAACGTGACTGCAAATCTTGTAGAGATTATCATGACACTTTTAAAGGATTTATAATTTTTGGCTATGGGAAAATCTAAATACTCTCGAACCAGATCAGTTTATCATTTGGGTTCATTTATAACGTTTATTGGTTGCATCTTCTAAAGGTCATCATATAAGTTTTGTGATTCGTTGTGTTTTGGATAGTGGGTATTTGTGAATCCTAAAGAATCTTCTCAATTTCACTCTTGAAGTCATTGGTAACCGTTCTTAAATGATTCAGCTTATTGTTTCAGTTTGACATCATAATGTTTTTGGTTATTGAGCATTGTTGTTTTAGTTTCTTAAAAATTGCAGTTACTATACTGGGTATTGTTCATGAAATGTCCTCTCAGCTTCATTTGGGTTCATGCGTAACTGCATCTGGGTATATTCTGTATGAGATTTCAATTGCTAAAATTATACTTCAGTTGCATTGATGTTACTACTATTGTAAAATGGTTATTATTCTTGATTTTACAAGATGTGTTCTTACTATTTTGAGTAAGCATTGCATGTGCAGGTCGCTAGTGAAGAAAAGTTTTGTCACACCTCTATTTTTGGATATTGTTGTTCTATCCTTGATAGAAAGAAAGAATCCTTCACTCATGATCACTACAACATCAGGAACTATTGCTTGACAGTAGCATTTTAACCTGAAAATTAACCTTGTATAATTCCTTGATAGTGGAAAATGAGCAATAGTTGTAATACTTCCTAAATGTAATGATGATTTCTATAAAAAGACAAAAATAGAGAGATTAGGGCTCTATCATGATAGAAAAACAAAATTTGAAACAAGTGCATTACTATTAAGAGATGTGGAAGTCTATTATGTTCTTCGATGCTGAAATTTTGGAAAACACAGTGTGTAGTTTGTTTTGTAGTTTCTGTATGGAAAAAGGTTGAAAATCAAACAGTGAGAAAAGAAATAAAAGATATATCAATGTAATATAGTTTGTGATGAGAATTTGTATTGACATAGTAACTAGATTATTTTCCTCAAGCTGTATCAAGATTTGATAATGGATGGAATCCTGAAGAGTCATTCTTGACTCTTGAGAATTCTATGCATTGTCTGTCAAGAGGCACTTGACATAAATAGGAGAAATAGAGAGATCCTATATATTACTATATGTTATATTAAAAAATAGATAAGGTATTAGTGATCCTTGAGATTGGTGTCTCTAAACAGAGGGGTTGGTGCTCCTTGAGTTGGTGCTCAAAAATCAACCATTGAGGCATTGTCAAAATAATTATTGAAATGAAAGCCTGAAAAAGGCAACAAGTTCAGGAGTGGTTTTTCTACCCTAGGAGGGTTTTCCACTCGGCATATCTTGTGTCTAGTTGTGTCTTTTTGATTCATTTACTTTAGTGTTTTACTGCTTTAAAATGCAATGTTAAACTACTCATTTCAATTTATATGATTGCATTCGAATACATGAATGATTCTATCATCGATAAATGAGAACATATGTATGGTTCTTTTCAGTTTCAGTTAAATTTCTTAAAGAAGGTATAAACACTGATTCACTCCCCCCCCCCCCTCGCAGTGTATTTTCACTCCAACACAAATGTGAATTTTCCCAATTTAAATTTTGGAACATCTTTTCCTACAGTAGATTTAAATTAAAGTCAAAACTTACAAATCTATCAACCAAATAATCAAGGCACGAGCCTTCCTCCTTTACTAGCCATCAATCAACCGAATCCAAGCAAAAATCCAATCATAAAAAATCCTCCAGTTGCACCATGGATATCACAACAATAGATGGAGACCATCCAAGCAATCCCAGTAGTTAACACATCTACCATTCCTCGAGTATCCCAAGGACCAAGCATCTCAATCACACCAACCATAACTCAAACTTTGATTATCAATACAACCGCTCCTTTCATCACAATGGTTAACACCATTCCCAATACACCACCATTACCACCAAATCACAACACAACCAATTCATTCTCCACCATGTTGCAAGTCCCTCAACAAGTTTCCCACCAAAAGGTGATCCAAAACCAACAAGTTGCACAAATATCTTCTCAGTAAGAGCAAGCATAATTATCTTCCCAACAAATTTCACAAGCTACATAAGCCGCACAAGCTACGCAAGTTGCACAAGCATCCCAAAAATCACAGGCTCAACCTCAAGCCCAACACCAGGCTTAGCAGGTGCAAGCACAATATCAGGCACAATTTCAAGCAACTCATCAACAATTCTTGCAAGATTTTTAGGCACAACAACAAGTAGCTCAACAACAAGCCCAACAACAAGCATTATTGGCACAACAACACTGTGAGCAACAAAAAGCGTTGTTGGCTCAACATCAAACACATGCATTATTCACTCAACAAAGATTGCAATAGATTCCCACCAAAATTATTGGAAATAATTATCAAGATCTATCCATCGATGAACACCTTGAAGATGTTCCCACCTCATCCAATGATCAAATCAACATACATCAAGAGCCATTTTTAAGTCATGATCAAGACCGCCCCTACAAATATCTATGTCAAGGAGTGTTGATGTTATTTTATCCTATTGACATAATCTAAGATCCATCCACCAATGATCGTATTGACAATGTCTCTACATCACCTAATGAGTTAGAGGACATATCTCAAGAATTTATTCCAAAGCATGATCAACATCTATCACCAAGGTCTAGCAATGGTCCTTCCCAAGACACACTGACATCCCTCAACCTCATTATTATGGATAGTGAAGGAATCCTCCCTAATAACAATGTCCAAGAATCCCTTGTAGATAATCCATCCTTTGAAATTGACCAATATCATGAACTTTATCCAAAGCATGTTGAAAGGAATTTCGACATTAACCAAGATCGAGAATTTGTATATCCAAGATACTATAATGAGGTAATGGAAACTCTCCTATCTATACAAGATGTCACAAATAAGGATCATATTCATATAACACATACCCCTCTATCTACCCGTGAGATGATTCCTTTAGATGGACATGTAGATGAACTTCATTCAAAAAAAGAGTCACATACTCTTGACATCATTACCAAGGTACAAGAGTCTCCTACTCTTAACATTTGTACACATGATCAAGGTATAGAAAAATCTAGAGACATACCAAAAGTGGATCATGAAGAAGGCTTTTATAGAAGTGGTGAATTAGAAAAATCTCGTGGAAACATATTGGAAATAGATCATGAAGAAGGCTCCTACACAAGTTGTGAATCAGAAACATGCTATGAAAAGAATCATGAGGAAGAATTTTTTATGGATAGTGAATCATTGACACTTCTTGATGAAGCATTAAAATAAGAAATTTCAAAAGCTCAAACCAAAGATATCAATCAAGAATTTATCCTGTAGATGGAGGATCCTATCACCTATAAACTTGGATCACTTACCTTTTTTAGGGCAAGCTATCTCATCAATAAAGAAATTGTCACCTTTGAAGATCAACCACAGAGTAGAGAAGGAGTAGCACCTTGTTTCCAAGGTAAATCATATCCTATTACAAATAAAATGTTTCAATGGATGAATTATCAAGGTAGAGGATTAGGCCTACATGAACAGTGTATCCTGAAATCAGTGCATATTATTAGCAATCCTAGGCATCAAGGTCTTGGTTATTCGGTAATTAAGAGATCTAAACATAGTAGTGATATCTATTTAAAACTGGGGGCAACTTCATCTCAAGCAAACGTCAACATAGGGGGCATGAAGAATCCTTATGATGAAACCAATTCCAATGCTACAACTAGCCACATCATGAATCTTCATCCACCCATCACCCATCCACGAATTGGGACCAACATCAAAAGAAGGTTTTGAATCAAAGCACAAAGAATGTTATCCCTATCAAATACAAGTGGATACCAAAGAATACAAATAAAATTTATCCCTATCAAACTCCATTAGTCAAAGAAAGTATGGGGAAAAATAAAAGGGGGGCAGTATCCATCAAAAATGTCCACCAAGGAAAAATAAGGCTTCTCAAGCAACGTTCAAAGTATATCAAGCAGTTGGTCCTAATACCACGCACACATTCGTATCCACCCATCATTGCTCATATTCCCAAGTTTGGAGAGTCAAAAGTTCCAAACTATCAACCAATCCATCTTTTACTCCTAAAAACACTCCATCCACACCTCCATGCATGATATTCAATTCTTGCATTGAACATGTGTTGGAAATGACCCTTCATCATAAGGATTCAGAAGGCACTCTATCGCAATGTGCGCACAAAGACAAAGTTAACTTTGGTATCAACAAAGTAGGTCAAGAATCTCAAAAGTTGCATTCAAGTGCATGTATCTTGGCAAAGAAAATTGTTCAAGCAGGATATCAATGGCACATTATGACAGAAACATCTACATCAACAACACCATGTGGTTCAACATGAGCTTAAATATTTTGCAAAATATACAAAAAAAAATTTTAAAAAAAAAAAAAAAACCCAAAAAAATCAAAATTAAGATTGAAAACAGTATAAAATTAAATTAAAAATAAAAATAAAATTTTTCCTCTAGTGAAATCCACTACGGTGGTGCTTTGGGAAAGTACCATGATGAAAAATTGGCAAACAAGCATCATGTCTAGAATCAAACATCTGTGTGCGCCAGTTCAGGTGAAAGCATCTTATCCCATCCATAATAAAGCCAACATTGTCTTCATCTTATCCATAATAAGTTTGTTCCTCTATGAACCATTTATCCAATCCATCTTCATCTATCTGCATCCATCCTCCAAATTATCTTAATGTTGATGAAGGTTTGGTGCACACTTTACACTTGCTTATGGTGAAAATCTAGACATGGTTCATTTTCATTCATCCTATCTTACCCAATGTTGTCTGATCCTTGAAGCATTATTCAAATGATCATCCTCTATCCCTGGCATCCTTTCCATTCTTACTATATATATCCATCCACCTATCCAAGAATCCACCCATGGAATTCCATACATTGCTAGAAATTGGGGGCAGATATTCACATCTTGCTTCAGGAATAAATCTTGATCTATATCCTCCAACTAATACATGGTGATCCAAACATTGGCAGACATAAAATCAAATTGGTCAAATAATTTATGAGCATGGATTCCAAATCACTAGCCCATGGCATATTTTGACAAGATGATGTTGCTTATCAAGCTTTATCTTTCATAGAACATCAATCCAAACAATCAATATCAGTTGCATCTAATGTTTACTTCAACATCACATCAAATCATTGAAAACAATTTTATTCCAAATCAAGCTTCATCAATCCTGATCAATCAAATCCATCATCATCTTGGGATATCCTTCCTGATTCTTGTGTTTCTTAACACTATCCTTGCATTGTTGTGTATCCTCAACAATGTTATCATCATCAATGTTGAAATCCTCGTGTTGCTTAACACTATCCTTGCATTGTTGTGTATCATCGACAATGTTATCATCATCAATCCATTGATCCAATCAATTAACCCTAGCTTGGTTTTCAACAAAACCTCAAAAAGATCACTAATATCATCACATATCCACATCGAAATCGTTCAAAATCCAAAAAAAAAAAAATACAGTTACCTAGTCCAAACTATGTCATTGCTGAGCTTGAACGTAGGCAAGGTTGATCTTTGATCACTCCCCGAGACACCCTATGTCATTCCTTCAGATGTTTGTCATAATAATTTGGCAATTCATTTTTCCATCTATCTCATCATTGAGTCAAGTCTATCGCCAGTTAAACTATGTGGTATCTACATGTATAATGTAGGAACTTGAGGCTAATCTATAGATCAAATCCCGAAACCCCTAGGATAGGTCATTAAGTTAGTATCTTGGTCATAAATCTCAAAAATCCAAAAAATTGAAAAGCCTCAAAACATTTGGAAAACCCAAAATGGTGCATTCGCCTCATCTCTCTTTCCCCCACAATAATCATCACTCCTAATAAATCAATCATCGCCTTCATACTTTGGTGATTCAATCATAAGCAAGTCTAGTAGGTTCGAAAGTGAACACCTAATCATCAAAGTCTCAAGCCTAGGTCAGTAAGCAAGCAAGTTGATCAACTTGGAGTATCAATAGCTTATCACCCAATCAGTCTCATCAAAACCTTGACCACAACATGTCCTAGGATGAATCCTTCCCATGATGGACATAAGCATCATGTATCTCAAACTGATTTAGCCTTGGCTAGCTGTATGAAGAACATTAGCTTGTTTGTTTACTTTATCTGGTCTTTTTAACTTATCTTATTTTGCACTCATTCCAAGGACCTCTCGATGATGCCTAAACAAAATAGGTTTAGAGAGAAAGGAATGGGGCAATGATCATAATATTTTTTTTCTGTTGTGCTTGTTGGATGTTCTTGTAAAATAACTTGGAGAATACTTTCTTTGTTAGGTCTGTCATAGCAAGGTTTTTGTATGTCAAGTGTGAACAAAAATACTCCTATATTTTTGTCGAGTCAAATTCCATCACACTAGGTACAACGCCATCCTGGTTCTTTATACCTTGATGCATCATACCTACATGTGTTATCAAACATAAAGTAACTGGCCCTTTTAAAATCTCGACTCCTAGTAAGAAAATCATCATCATCGGCATTAATAATATGAACTAGTGTGGGTCCTCCTTACATCCATCTTATTCTTCTTATTCTTCTATCTTTATTAAAATTTATATCTAAAGTTGGTGTGTTGTATCAAAATATACACACGGCTACCCATGGCCGATGATTGTCTATACATCATTAGAATTGTCTACATCAAAGAATTATCTTTCATCCTCTGATCAATAAAACCACTCCTCTCACATTTTATCGTGATCTTGATTGTAAAATCGAACATTTTTGCACGATCTCTCAAGGGGGTATTATACCAACATAATCCATCTGTTGGGGCAATAGTGGGGCATCTGGAAAAAGTAAAAAAAAATTATCTTTCATCACAACAGTTTATTCTTTGAACCAATACAACAAGTGCATTTCTTCAAAGAGGGGAAAAATGTAGAGACGTAAACTATACATGCACCTGATCTTGATCTTAGTGACACCATTTCATTCTGAATCATCTCCTTTGTTAGTCATTTAATTGAATAATTTTTATTTGATTAAATTCATCACTCTTCATCTCTTAATTAAATAAATCAATTTTATTTAATTAATTTGTAATCCCCCTTTCAATTAAATAAATCATTTTATTTAATTAATCCCTAAAGTCATCTCATTTAAATTAAATAAATCTTTATTTAATTAAATCTAAATTCATTATTCCCTCAACTTTGATTTATTTAAATCCTAAAATCTAAGTCAAAATGGTCAAATCGGTTAATCCCCCTCTTAATTAATCAAATCCCGATTAATGCTAATCCTAATCACTCCAATCCTCTAGATCTTGCAACTTTTACAATAAATCAATTTATTTGATTTATTAATTCATCAATTTCCATTCAAAAGGGCATCTTTTGTGGAATATTCTGCCAATTCAAAAATCCCTCCAAAAGGGGATGGGTACTTCCAACAAGGCATTTAAGGCCTCTTACATGTCCATGGCCTTGAGCCAAGTGACATTAACTCCATTTCCTTCTCCCTCCAACATGTCACATTCAAATTTCAAATTTGAATCTCATAGCATTTATCATGCACATTGACCAAAATGTTCACAACCTTCAACCATTCACATCTTGACAAGTGGCACTTGGCCAATGGATGTTTATTGATCCCACATTGCTCAATTTCACTCTCTCTTCCAATTTGGAAATCTATAAATGAGAGACTCTTCCTCTCATTCTATCATCCACAATCCAAGAAAGTATACTATACTTCATTTCATCCATAATTTGAGTAAACTTACTATACTCAACTTCATCCTCATCCATACTTAGAGAAAAGTTACTCTCTTCACATTGAGAGCTAATTTTGTCCATTTCATAGCTTGGTTATGCCAAAATCTCATCAAGGAGATTCAATCATCCACAAATTATCACAAATCTTACAAAGGATTTGGGAAAGGGACAATTTGGACATACCAATCGGCATCAATTCCCCCATGGGATCAAGAGTTTGCATGCTTAATTAGGATTTTTACTTATTTTTCCATGTTTTGTTCTTCATTTTCCTACTTTGAACATTGTAAATGGATTTAATGATGAATCCTTATTTTATCTTTCATATGAACTTAACTATGTGTTTGTTTGTTGTGTTCATGCAGGTATAGGATTGGGGTTCACAACATCACTTTCACAAACTGAGAGTTAGTCGATCCACATAAATTAGCATTTCTTTCCTTAGAATTAATTTTGCAAACCCTCCTTCTGGCCTAATCCGTAAGAGGGTTTTTAGGAATATCATATCCCTCTAACACAAACATCCAAATATTAAGTCATAGAGCGATCAAGTAGGATTCCATTCTAACTTTCCAGAATGAAAAATTGCATCCATGTCATAGAGCGATTCTTTATTTATAGAGAATACTTATTGAGCAATTAAGTGTGCCATATTAGAAATACCTTAAAATTTTAGGCTTCTTCAAAGGAACCTTTCTCCGATACCAATTGAAGGGCACACAATATACTAAGAGGGGGGTGAGTTAATAGATCTAATCAATTCAAAAATTCTTAATTTCAACTCAAAATATTAGATTATGCAATTTAATCTTCAATACTACTAATCAAACATTGAGCACACATTCACACAATTGAACACCGGATATAGTTGGAAACCCAAGATGGGAAACCCCATGGTGAGAATATTTTCTTTGATGGGTAGATGTAATAAGATGGGGGCCTAAAGGGGGTCTAAAGTTGCCACTTTTTTTTTTTTCTGAAATCAGGAAATACTAATCTTGGATGAGAAATTGAGCATAGTTACACTTAAAATTTTAAGATGCAACAGAATAATGTTTGTAGTGCTCCAAGTCTACTTTCTAAACCACTATTTTTTAAAAAAAAATCTATAGATTAAGGGGTTCAAAAATTGGTGGTGTTTGTGTCAGAAAAAAATAATTTAACATGTTTTGTGGATTTCTTAAAAGGTTAACTTTTTTTTGGTATTTTTAAATCACTTCGGTGAGAAATTAGATAATAGCATGCAGTTTATACCCCATTTTTTGATTATTTTCAATGAATATTTGATTTTTTCTCTAATTTTCAAAGCGGAAACATCTTGAAAAATAAAATTTTGGTTGTGCCACCCCTTTAAATTTTGTAAACTAATTTAAAATCATTTTTTTTTAATATGTGTATAATTGATTCTAGATTATAAAAATGTAATTTATTTGAAATTTTAGTGAATGGTTAAAAAATAAAAAAACACCAAACATTGGGTTTTTCTAAAAAAAACACGCAAAAAAAAGAAATTAAAGATGAAAGGCTAGCATTGTCAAAATGTGAAAAAATCGCGTCATTAAATAGCTAAGAGATCCTAACCTTACCTAGGTGTTCAATTTGTTCAAAGTTGAAACACATGCAAACTTGATGTTTAACATGAATGAGATTATGCAAAATGATGTAGAATATGCAAAAACACGTCTTTGGATATTGGGAAGGCACTCCAAGCCTTTGGGTTGCGAGTCCAAAGAAAATCCCTAGCCTAAGGCTTGGGCATTCCCATAGAAAAATATAATGTGAGCACATTATAATGCACTCACATTATGTTTTTCTTTGCATTTTTGCATAATTTTGTTGTATGTTTTTCAAGTTTTACATAATGTGATCAAGTTATAACACGCTCATGTTATGTCTCACTTGAATTTCTTTAAGTTCAAGTTTGTTAAGTATATTTGATGTCTGTATGTTTGTATACATTTGTATTTATGTATGTATGTATCTACGTCTAATTTTATGTATGCTTGTATGTATGCAAATGTATGTATGCATGTGCTTGTATGTATGTATGTATGTATGTATGTATGTATGTATGTATGCATGCTTGTATGTATGTATTCCTGTATGTATGCATGTATGTATGTATGTATGTGAACCGATGGAAATAGGGTGCTCCACCATTTAGGAGATGGAACACACATAAGGGGGACCTATTTCACTCTTATTTCATTAAAGGAAACCCTAGAAAAAAAAAACTAATGATTCACTTGAGAGAAGGGGTTGCTACAAGGTCTCCTTAGGTATGATTAAAAGGGGTTTCACAACTAAGAAAATGATTAGAAAGAAAGGGATGAAAATATTATGAAAATATAACTACATGACCTAGAAAATGAAATCTAAAATTAGATCACTAAAAAAAAAGATATAGAAAAGTACCTAGAGAATCAGAGATGAATAAGACCTAAAAACACTAAAATTTGCTACTTTTGATTTTTTGTTGTCAAAAACTATATTGTCTATGGATTTTTTTACCTTTTTTAGACTCATTTTACCCTTTTCCAAGCCTTGTGCCAAAGTGTTGTAAGGTTTTGAAAAAAAAAATTACACTTTCCTAGGCTTTTCGTCACTAAATCTACCCTTTTATTATGCTATAATGACCCCTTAATACACATATAGACCCTATTTTAGTGTGTTTTCATGAGACAATCTTGAAAAACATAAATAATCACATTTTAATCCCTGACAAACAATGAAAATTTCTCAGGTGGACTAGGTTAGCACCTTGGGTGACCTAGTCCCATGTGACATAAAACTTAAATTTAATTTAAAATTCTATAAGGATTTTGTCTCTAAAACCCTAAGGTCGGCCTATATAGTGTTATTTTGGGAAAATTAGGGCAAAACTTATATAAATAAGCCTAAAAGCCCTAATTTCTCATATTATGCATCGCTCAACTCACTCTCCTCTCAATCTCTCATCTCTCCTTCTTCTCAAGAAAGTTAGGGTTTGAGTAATCTAAGTCAACAAGACATCTCTAAAGAAGCATCCAAACGTTGAATCCTCCATTGTTGCAACTCAAGATCAAACATCATGGAAAGGTAAACTCCATTGTTTCATTCTTCTTTACATTCCTATCTTCATTTGGTTTAATTACTCCAAATGGGATTGACCAAGACAAACCCCCATGCCCTAATAATCAATAAGTTTTCCTCTTTGTGTGATTTGCAGGTCTTGTAGGTAGATTAGGAAAATAACCAAGGTGGAAGATCATTCAAAAACTTTTTCAAGATCTTCAAGGTTGTAGAAACCCTAGTTGAAGCTTGGAGGACACTCACAGACCAAAATCTTCACTCTTGGGACCAAACACTTGGAGAAGCAAAAAACATAGACCAAGGGATTCAAACTCCATCTTCTGGTTTTCATAAATTCAGAAGAGGACTAGGTCTCCACCTTGGGTGACCTAGTCCAACTAAAAAATTTTCTCAGATATTTTGGAGATTTGGATACCCTTTTAGCTGAAATGGGCTCTAATGCAGTTTTCTAGAATTTGGCTTAAAAAGGACTAGGTCACCCAGAATGGCGTAAGTGTCCCAACAAGCTTAAATTATAGATTCACCAACATTTCTAGTCCCCATTCTAGTCCTTTGCAAGATTCTAAGAGCATATCTTCAATCTTATCCATTTTTGTAATAATTTGTCCATATTTCTTAGGTTATCTTGTACATTATTGCATATCACAATGTGTATTCAAACATAGTTGCATTCTTTAGGTTTTGCATTCATATTTAGCTTCATTTATCAATTAATTGCACTTATAGAATCACAAAAAAACACATCACAAACCCCTAATATTTGAATGAACTCACCCAAAAATCATATCATTAGGTGAAAGAGAGCCCATTTCATAATCAAGAGCTCCTAGGTGAAAAACCCTAGGAGCCTAATTGGGGAATCCTCTTTCCCTTTTAGCATACCATATTTTTGGTGGTTAAGATGTGTACTAGGAATCATATTCTAGACTAGGTGATTTAGTCCTAGTTTATAATTTTTGGTTTAATTTGAAATCTACAACTAGTAAGCCAGGATCTACAAGAAATGACTAAAAAGTGGTATACTAGGACTCATACACCCAAGATGGTGATTTAGTCCCAATATTAGGATTTTTCTAAAACTTTGATATCCTCTAGTGATCTTATGTAGCTTCTCTCTCATTTGATCTCTAAGTTTGGAAGTCTCAATTGCAAGTTGTAAGTGAGTTTCTATAAAGATGATAATTTCTAGACAACTTTGACAACTTTATTAGATCTTGCAGCTTTGTCTTCAAAGGATCTTCAAGCTAAAAACACCTATATCAAACCCTTGATATGAATTCTACAATCTTATGTGAAATTTATAACATGAATGTAGATCTTGACTCTTGATTGAATGTTATGGATCTTGACTTGAATGCTTGATTTAATGATGAAAAACCTACATCATAAATATTAGCTCAAAAACACACATGATAAATGATGACTTTGACATGATTCTTGATTCTTGAATTGATGCTTCAAAGTTCTTGATAATCAACTCTTGAATTCTCTTGAAAGTTTTCTTATGATAACTTGACGACTTGTAAGCTTGTTAGGAGAAAGTATGTGAAATAAACATATATTTATACTTGTTTATGAAAAATTTCTTGAAATTACAACACTACAAGATGGAATCAAATTGAGAAGAATAAAATCCTACCAAGAATTCAATTTAAAATAGGTCCAAGGTAAATCAATAAATACTCATACACCATTTGGGGCTTCTGAGTCCCAATAGCCTAAACTTGGGACACAAATTTCAAGAAATGTTAAGTTCTATGCTAAATTCAAGATCAGGCCCTAAGAATTAGTTGGGACCCATACACCAAAGGTGGCGTATGAGTCCCAGATCACTAAATTTGGAACACACAACCCAAAATCATTAATTATGACTGGTCATTGGTTAAGTGTTAGGATTATCCTTAGAAGGATGCATTAAATAAGGCATAAAGAAGACCAATTTTAGGAGGTAGGGCCCGAAAAAGTTTTGAAATGTAAAGGGATACATTTATCTATACTAAATATAGCCACCACTTTAGTGAGAGGATGGACTTACTTCAAACTCATACTAAAGTAGACAAAATTACATCAAGAGGGGTCCAAGTGTACCAATGCTTGTGACATAGGATGAAAACAATCAAGAGGGTTATACAATCCCCCAAGATCAAGATCCTATAGAAAATAAACATATGAAAAAAAAAATACATGTGAATAATATAAAGAGCAAAAAAAAGGCACAAGCATACACTACTAAAGACAAAAAGAAGAAAGGAAAAAATAGGGTGGAGCAATCCTCAATCATTCATCCAATGAAATGTGGATCAGATCTAAGTTGTTTGTCCAAAAACATTTACAAGTGGAGTGTGATTTCCACTATTCAAACCAAAAAATGCTGACAAGGGCATGTGGAACCTCCAGCCATCCACTATGTGAGCCCCTAGATACACATATACATGTAGCCAGTATGTGCTCACACAAAAATGTAAGTGGCTATGGGAAATTCATGACTAAGTTTGGCTCCCATATGCTAACCATACCAAAGCTATACCTCCTGATAAATTTGATAATGTTACACAACATGAATGAAAATATCCATGAGGTAAGAAAAACTTTTAATGCTAACACCCATGAATATGTTGCATAGGTGGCTATTGTTGCACCAAAAGATCGACCTGTTAATAACCAATACAACCATTGGATTTATACAAGATCAAGATCCACAGGAGGTAGTTAAACCATGTCATGAAACCCAAGAATCTTGCTAGACTACGCCTACCATAGGAAGAGGAGACCAAGGGTCACACCTTGCAATAATCCCCCCAGCGCAAGCATAGGGTTCAAACCTGTGACCTCGGCTCTGATACCAATTATTGCACAAGTGACTATCTTTGCACCAAAAGATTGACTTGTTAATGTCTGATACAACCATTGGATTTATACAATATCAAGATCCATAGGAGGTGGTTAAACCATGTCACAAACCCCAAGCGTCACGTTGGATTACACCCACCACAGGAAGAGGAGACCAAGGGTTAGACCTTGCAACAAACTAAACATGATGGCTCAATAGGCAAGCAAAGTGCATTATGCAAGGTGGCCATATAACAGTTATTGTAAATGAAAAGTAGTGTAAAGATATGCTCAAAGGATTTTTTTTTACTTCATGTAAGGTATTAACTTAGGGAGCATCGTGCCTAATCTCTCAAAGAGAGCACCAATTGAAGAATATAATAGTTGCAACTTAGGGGATATAGTGTGTCACATCAAGCCACTAAGAGGAATATAATTTACTAAGAGATATCACGCTCTTGAGGGACATAAAACCTAATGTCACCAAAAAGAGAAAGAGACATTGCATGAAGTAAGAAGGCTACACAGTAAAACATGAGAAATTTAAAAAGAATAATACAAATGTATGCCCCCACTTTAAATAAATTTCTAAACACCATGCTATGATAAATTACTTTAAAGTAGTAAATAATAAATGCTAGAAATAAAGAGGACATGGGAGCCTATTTGGAAATCCCTATTCCAAGTCATATGTTTCCAAATGAATCTACGTTATGAAAAGGAGCTACCCCCAAAATCAAATAAGGGATCTAGAGATTCGAGGTTAATATGTCTTTGCTATAATTTTTTTATAGAAATCAGAAACATCATCATTCCTCAAATACTCATGGAATAGGAAGAATGGCACAAAAAGAGTGAAAAAAATAAAAAATATTTTGGGTCAACATGAAAGAGACCTAAATGTATCGACTCCTTGCATCATCCTCAAAAGGAAAACACAAGACAAAGAAACAGATAAAAGAATTTTTTTTGGGTAAACATGGAAGACACCTAAATGTCTTGATGCCTTGCATCATCCCCAAAAGGAAAACACAAGAAAAATAAAAATATAAAATTTTCATGACATAGAGAAGAAATTTGGTACAAATAGAGGAATGTCACAAAGAGTGATATATCAAACATCATTAAATGGGGAGATCACATTACACACATGCAATCACACATATAACATGAAAAATAAAATAATGAAAAGACTATTAAGGCACATGTGAGTAAACCTATAGCATTTCATCCATATCCCAATCTTATTCATCATATACGAAAGGAGGACAACTAGCCAAAGGGAAAATGGCAAGTGTCGAGCTAGGGGTATCACCAAGTTCAACACTCTTTTTAGGATATTTATCTTTCAAGATCATAGAAGAGGAAAACAATGTATTTAATTCATTATGCACCTCCTCATCAATTTTAGCAATCTCATCATCGTCTAAGTTAATCACAAAGGGAGGTCAAATGATAATGTCTAAAGAGGGATTTATCTCTTATTGTTGTTGTTATATATTTATTTAGAAAAGAGGGAGACTCGTTATGTATTTCATCACTAGAGTTTTTATGATTTTCTTTGTTGTTCTATTCATTTAACCTTCGAGCAATAGAATGACATCTACGACTATATTCTTTCATTTCTATTTCTTTTAGTATGATTTTCAGGTTGTGTTTGTGTAGAAGTGAATTTATCAACCATAGGTTTGTTTTCTTCCCTAAGGGGAAGAACGAAAGGAACCATAGGAGGTTGTTCAACCACTTTCTCTTTAGCTTTTTTAAATTTGTTTTATCTTAGGAGGCATAAGGGAATTATTTTAGTTGTCTCTTGGTCATTTTTAGGATATAGGAAAGGCATCTATTTTTGGTTGGTCTTAGTTATTTGGAAGGGGTGTTGGCCTAATCATGGTTTCGTCAAGGATAGTAGGCTCAATCATGGGTTGAGGCATGTTTTGAAGGGATAGCTCTGCTATACATTTTTCCTTAAACTTTTGATAGGATTTGAAAAATAAGTCCTCACATGGTTTAATAGGTTCAATAGGCTTGGTCCAAAATAAATCCAATTAAAAGTTCCCATGGGAAGATACAATATTAAAGCCACTATTGTGCACAATAAATATTTCATTGTCAAAGGGAAAATTTAAACATTTATACATGATTGATGAGACAACTTCCATGGAGCGTATCCATGGATAACCAAGCTTCACAAGGAATCAATTCGATGTCAGGATGATGGAGAATGAGATATCTAATTATTTCAGTTCAAATTTTAGAGGAAGGGTAATCGATCCCATCATAGGGCAAGGAAAATGATTATGCATTTTTATCCATGCTTTCGATTTGTCATATGTGTCTTGATAAACTTCATGCATAAGTAAGAATTATCCAGTGATCACATTATCTCCATAGACGAGATCAATTAATATCCCATTAGTGGGGTTATCATTGATTCAGTTAGCTATGTAAAGAGGACCATCATGTCTATTTCCAATTATATCTTTAGATGAGAAAGAAATCTCAAGAGGCTTTTTAGTTTGGCCCTTACGAGGTAGAATTTTGATTAATCCAACCATACTATCCATAGGATCTTCTTTATGATTAACTATAGGACCTTGTTAAATTGTATACATGTCATCATCCATGCCAACATTCATCACATCATTCTTCTTAGTTTCACTAGCTTTGAGAAATGAAATATTATGGTTTGGAATGGGGTTGGTAAAGATTTAAAAAAATTGGTTGGGAGGGGAAACAAAATTATTTCCATGATCATTAACAACTCTAATTTGAAGTCAACGAGAATCAATGAGGTCTTGCACAATATGTTTAAGATGCTTAAAAACTTTCATATCATGTCCATTTTGTCGGTGTTAATGGCAATAGGAATTCAATATAAATTTCAAGGTAAAGGCTTAATTATAGTAGGATTTCTTACAAGAGGTAAGGAGATAATTTTCTATTTTAGAAGTTGTAACATTGTATTATGGAGGGTATTGGATAAGAGAGTAAATTGTCTAGCCAGATCCCCAAATGTGAAAGAAGTTGTCTTGTCTATAGCAGCCACTTGGGTATCAACATGTTCAGTTGGTTGAGGGGTATTTATTTGAAGAAATCCTTTATTCTATTTCCTAAAAGGTTGGTAATTTTTTTGATTTATGGATTCAGACTTTTCAACTCAGCTAGAGGTGGGTTTTGTTTCACGACTACTAACTAAGTTTTTATAATCACAAAGGAAAACACAAGTATATGAAGGAAGGAAAATTCATCATCCCAAGCTTATGTTGTATATTATTTTATATGTTTTCAATGAACATCCATTGAAGGTGAGGGTCAATAATCTTTGTCAATTTGGGAATAAATCAATTGGTAGCGTGAAATGAATTCAGTAACCTTTTCATTATCATTTTTCTTACATCTCAACAAATAAACTCAATTCATCGTAGGATTCATATATGCACTTGAAAATGGTTGATAAAGGCCTCAAAAATTTCATTTAATGAACCAATTGAGTTATTCAATAATGACGAAAACCATTCTAAATTGGTATCTTTCAAGGACCTAGGAAAAATCTTATCCAAAAGCTTATCCTCAATCATGAAATCACTACATAAGGAAGTGTAAGTAGAAAAATAATTAGAATGATCTCCTTTGCATCCATATTTTTCAACATAGAATCTATATACTTTTTGGTATCAACATTATTAATATCTACAAGGAGAAGGGATAAATTTTTACATAGTATTAAGGTTAGCCATTTTGATTTTGGTTTATAGTGGAAATTTTCTTATGAAGGGATCGAACATTTTGTAAGAGTTGGTTAAGGATGGCATCATCGGTTTTATTTTGAGATAAAGGTGAATATGGTTGGGGTGTATATGTGTTTGAGGGGGAAGTGAATGGAACACTTATTTGAGGTAAAGTTGTAGGAGATATGATTTGAGATTCCACAAAGGTACAAGGATTTCTAGAGGAAATACCCAAGGTAGGAAAGACATTACTAGTAGGTTGCATCGTTGTTGTAACTTGAGGGTTGGTATAGGTAGGAATAGAGGAAATGGTTGTAGGAGGATGAATTTTCATTCCTCCTTGACTTTGGACATTGCTTGAAGGTTGAGAACAACTAGTGGTTGAGGTAATATTTTTTCCAAAAATCTGAGCCAAGTTACGAGCAAGTTCTATTTCTTATTCACATTCAAGCATGTGGTGTATGTTATCTATAGTAGGAATAGCATTGTTGGAAAAAAATTTAGTACTCACTTGGTGTTTTTGGTTTGATAACTCTTCATGTATTTTGATTATGTTTTCTTGAGTGATACTAGAAACCATTGTTTCAACACTTGCATACAACTTGAGAGTAAAGAATTTTCAAGGATATGGTCCATACCTAGAGCACTAGTGTCAACACTATTAGTGAAAGATCTAGATAACATAAGATCTAGGATGAGTGTGCTATCACGAAATGACATGATTCTTAAAATACGTCTCACTATAATATTAGCAATAGGACGCGAAGTTGAAAAGGTCATGCAAAGGACAATCATTCAATGCAAGATAAATGCAATGAACACAAGATAAATGGTATGCTTTAATTAGAATTATTATGTTTACAAATTCACTTGAAATGAAACAAAATTAAGCTATTTCTTAATGAAATGAATGAAAGAGAAATTCAGTATAAAAAACAAAGATCTAACCACAACAAACAAAAGCACACAAACAATGTTTTTAATGCCATAAAATGTAGTTTTATGTCTGACATGGGACTAAATCACCCTGAGGGTCATACGAGTCCTAGTTAGAATTTTTATAAGGCTCAAACAATGAAAAACATACAACACAAAATTCCTAGAAATTAGGTAAAACAACCTGTACTAGGACTAAATTGCCTAGAGGATTGAATGAGTCCCAGATGAGTGTTTTGACACTAAATTCAAAACATTTTGAGTGAATGTTATGGTTTCTAATTTTTATGTTGACTAGACTATGTGCAATGATAGATTTCAAATGAAATTCAATAATGCAAGATTCAAAAATGCAATCTATATGCACTTTCACTAAAGCAAGATTTAGAATCCCTAAATGCAAATTAACTAATGCAAGATCTAATGCAAAGCTAATGTAAGCTAGATGTAAGACTTTAATGCACTCCAAATAAAAAATAAACGATTAAAAGGTCATATTCACCAAAATGAACCATAGGAAATGTTGGTCATAAAATCTTGCGCCTCTCCAATAGTCTTATGGGAAATTCAGTGAGTGGGGGGATAAAATGTGCCTCATTGAATACCTCTGGGATTTTAATAGAAATTCGGCTCTTCTCTAAGTTTAGGAAAAGGGAAAAGGAAATGAAAAAAGAAAATGAAAGATGGCGATACGCCAATGCTTTTACAACATTTCAAAAATCACAAGCTTTCCTTTATGAGTGATATGAGAGACACAAAACACCACTTCCCTTCATTTTTAGGATGAGAAAAAACAACAGAGGCTTGATACAAGCACAAATGTAGTCATTCAATCAACCCATAGGAAGTGCATATTAAGAATCAAATCAAAAGTAGAAGTTTTAGAATTAATAGAAAAATATTCAAAAGAAATATAAACCCTTCCTCCTAATATTTCATATTATGAAGAAATGATAACATTACAAAGAAAATGGAGAATTCCAATGACATAGTCCAGTCTCTAAAGATTATAATCTAGTCATATACACAAACAATATGGAAAGTTGTTAACCAAACTATTCAGATTAAGCAAGACATAGTGTCCTATTCTGGATGAATATATAAAGAGAGAAATACTGATAGAGACCTTATCATGCATAGTTTTAGATATTTCTTAAGAATAACTCATATTTCAGATTCAAATGAACTTTAAAATAGAGATCAGATTCCAACCCGATAATAGTTTGATCATAAAATAGACATAACATGCCAAAGTGAAGCAGTGTTCTATGAACTTTTAAAGAAGCTATATCTACTAACTAAGAAAACTAAAGAAGACTTTTCCAATAGGAAAAATTCAAGAACCCTTGCTTTATGCTCTTGTTTTCAATATATAGCCACCTAGAAGAGAAAACGCCGACCTCATCCAAAGTTAATGATTGATAGATGTCCAAACCTAATAGCTTGGAAATCTGACTCTAGATACTTTATTAGGTCATTGGAATCCTATTCATCAAATTTCAGCTACCACAATTACATCATTTAGATATTTCAACAGGATTAGCCCTTATAATTTCTCTGATCCTAGAAATATAGTCTTACAATAGTCTTGTCGATCAACCAAGTGGCCTTGGTGACACTGACTCGTGTTCCTTCATTGGAAAAGGAAAAGCTCATTTTGATGAGCTTCGAGCAAACATTCCCAAAATAAAGCTTCATAGCACAAAGGGATGACATGACAACAAGGAGGATAATCTCAGATCTATGAAAAGAAGATGCAAGAAAACATCCACCAGACCAACACATGGTCCAACTTCTGACTAAGGAGAAAGTGATTATGATTGCATACACATCCACCATGTGGCACATTGTGTTTCTATCAGCAATACAAACCTCCTTGTGCACATATCACCTTGAAGACCAAAATAAAGCCAAAAAAAAGGAAAGATAGACAAAGGAAAAAAAAAAGCTTCAGAGTTCTGGTGACTCACTAGGGGGGCTTCACTTGTGAAGGCAAGAACTGAGACCTTTGGTTAGTCTTGGAGTCTAAGAAAGGTGGAATGTAGCATCTACCACTTTGCATCAGTCATTTGGTCAAGGATACTGAAGGCTTTGTACGACTAATCTAGCTCGAAAACCTCTTTGAAAGAAAAAAATCCCCATCTCACTGAAATGGCTCCTAGGTGATAGTAAAGATGAGAACTTGAAGAACCTCATTCTCTATTTCATCCACTGCTTGCGCTGAACTTGGCCTTGGAATATCTGTTGGATTTTGAACCTTGTTCCTGACTTCTTTTTTAATATTCTCAACTGACAACACATCTCCATTTATCGACAAGAAGGGAGATAACCCATAATGTATAAGATCTCAAAATATTTCTTGATTTCATCGACCCTCTTATTCAAAATTGCCTAGTTGTTCTTGGTTTTGGACGCCCCATAATGGCAGTAGGTGAATTCACTTTCTTTAATAGAGGCAACCCTTCGATCTGTAATACCTACACCTCTCAACGCCTCATTTGTCGCCACACAGAGCTTAGAGATAAAATTCTATGATTTAGCCAATCAGGGAGCGTATTCCTGAAGAGTTTGATCAGCCAATGGACCAACCTTTTCATTTATTTCTTGAACATCCCTTAGGAATTGTAAGGCCAAGTTTAGAATAGCGAGCGAGAAAATGATTAGCTCCTAGTAGGAAGATACCAACCTCTTCTTTACAAGAAGGGTTGTGGATCTCTGCATAGCGGCTAACTCTTCCCATGTTTGAGCCTCTTTTGCTTTCAATCTCTAATCTAGATGATCTCTCCTCTCAAGGGCTTCTCCCAACTCTAAAACCATTTTTTTGGTTTCTTGATTCCAAGTGTGTAAGGTAGCCTTGACTCCTTGTTTATCATCATTCAACTTATAAATCTCCTTTCGGGCCTTTTGTAGATCATCAGAAGCCTGAGCTCAGATGTTGTCTATTTCCTTATTTATATTTTCCCAAACATGCTGGTGCTCTACAACAGATTGACACTCAGCCACAAGTTCCTCTTTTAATCTATCTATTTTATTGTAAATTTGGATCCTCTCATCTTGGAGTGTTGTAAGAGATCCTATTGCTTTATTTTATTGGTCTTGCACCTGTAGTATGCAAATCATTTCGAGCCCTGAGCTCTAACTGCAAATATTTTACTATTTCCTTTACATTTACCAACTCATTCTCGTGCTTTCTCGGCCTCTGATCTAGCCACTTGTAATTTTTGTATACCACCTTCTGAGTGGTCTTTTCTAGGTCCACCTTGTCACACAGACGGGTCTCATTCAAATCCAAACCCACTACTTGGATATCATAGTCCTCCATCTACATCTATCCTTTAGGTCGGGCTATGAGTGGCTTCATGGTGGTGATCCATAGAGAATTTATTTATTCATTAAAATATGTCTAGATCTTCTTGGAGGTTGGAAGTTTGACATTCATCTCCCTTCTTTTTTTCTTTCTACTTTGTTGGGCCTACCTAGTCGAATTGAAATTCTTCTGGAGATATTGTGGGGTATCAATACTTTGTGCCACCAGAGAAGCACCAGGGGGTAGACTAAAAAGAGTGATAGAAGGGGACACTTCAGATGTATGGGCATGTGGGGAGGTTAATGGGAGAGTAATAATTGAGAACGGTGGGATGCCAAATTGGGATTGGTCACCTGGAGTACCAGTCAGTGTAAAAAGAGTAACGAACAAGTCAGGAAATTTTTGTTTGAATGCGGATAGTCCTATGGTAGCTTTTAACATGGGTGACTTGGATTTCTCTATGGGGGGCCCAGATAGGGCGATTAAGGAGTCAATGGTAGCAAAAGAAGATACTACCTGTTCAGAGCATGGTAGCACATCACTTGATACATTAAAAATAGTATGGGGTTCATTTAACACTAACAACTCAGGGTCCAAAGGCAAAGGATTCTTTTGAACAAGCGAAGGAAAAGGATTAACCAAAGATGTAGAAGTGGGAAGAAGAGGGGGATCAAGAATTACTTGAACCACAATAGTTCAAACATTCTAGAGAGTGGACAATGCTTCTTATTCATTTTCAATGGTTTCATTAGATGTGTCTAGGTCTTAGATTCATTGTATTTTCCTTTGTCCCAAACTAGAACCTCTAACTCTTTTTCAGATGACCCTGTTGAAGCCTAGCCTTCTTGTTCCATGGCTGATCATTTTGGAGACTTTTGGGTTCTCTTCCATTTTCTTTGGACACTAGTGGAAGATATAGTCTGTGAGTCCTTTTTCCTAGATCGCTTTCCCTTGTTGGACTCTTGTGGTCGAGGAGCATGGTGTGGAATTCGCTCCCTTGTTACTTCATGGCTAGACTCTGGGTTTCTATTATTGAAATCAACCTCTCGGTCATAAATGACTTTGAACTGTTCATCATATGGATGAAATTCCTCAAGCAGCTTATGAGTGTTTCCCATTTCTTGTCAGAACATCCAGAATTCTACCATCTTGCATTTTGATGATCCTTGTCGTTTCATATGATTCCTTAGGTTTTTGCCTTTCTAAATCTCCCTCTAATATCTTGTATGTGGTGTGTAGAATCTTAACCACTTTGGCCTCTTTAGTGGTATGAGGGGCAAGTTGACATACAAATACGACCTCTCTTGAGTTGGGTTTCTCTCTAATTCCACATACTCCCGCGCCTCATGCTTCAGGGGAAGTTGACTTTATGGATTATAGTCGCATTCATCACATATGAGGAGTAAGCCCAGATCCACCAATAGATTAGTCAATTCCTTTTGTGCCTTATGCTTCTCTAGCACTACCCTGTCATTTGCAATGTAGAGGGGAAGTAGATATAACTTTTTTTTGTTCCTTCCTCTTCCATATGCATTGTCGGCAAGAGTTACTTGTCCACATGCCTCCAATGTGAAGACTCAATCCGTTACAAATCTAGGGACTCAAAAAGGCTCCCCAATGAAACCATGATATCTAATAAATGTAAAATCTTCCCCAAAGAAATAATCTACTGGGGTCGATGAATTTTTTATCCATAGAAAAACTTCAGGGGACAAGTGATCACTGGGCCATGGTAATAACTCTTGCAATATTGGTCTTAGAAAGAGGTGAAAAAAATAGTAATAGTTACTTGCTCTTGATAGGACATAAGTCCATACAAAAATTTGTTGAATTAAACCTCCTCATCTAACCTAGATATAGGAAAATTTCTCTCTAGAAACCTAGAGTTTTGATTCAGGATCAAATGAATCAAGAAAGAAGAATACCTAAATTTAGATTAAGCTTGGTCATTTTTTAGTTGCAACAACATATTTGCAACTATCACATCGGAAAAATCAAAATACCTTTGTTCTCTCTCATTCTTGAGTATTAGAGCCAAGGCCATCTGGAAAGGATGGACTTCCTCATCATTGTCGAGGCTGAAACCCAAGCTACCATTGAGAAAATATCTTGTGTGCTTTCTAGGAACTTCTTAAATGCCAAAGGAAAAACAAAATAGCCTCTAGTCGTCCTTTCCCCTATTTCATAATGATAGAAACCATCTCTTTCATTTGGTTCTTCCCAATAGGTCTCCATATCTTCTTCAACGAATGTCTCGATACGTTAGTTGAAAGGGATACACAACCTTCTCTTATAGTTGGAGCAAAGATCGTTACCTTGATTCAATTGTATGTTATGGTCACGATTTCTTCATCAATTTTCTTGGCACATGCGTCCACCAATTCTGGACATGATTTTATGACAAGTATCATGAACTGTGGCAACCCACAATTCTAGAGCCAAGAGGAAAAGCCCTTAGAGGTATCGTGATCTTTCATTCTTTGAAATGCTCCTTCTCTAAGATTTTTAGGGTTCCTTTCCAAACTTGGGTCGAAGATATTGTCGGTGATGTCTTGAGCCGCTTCTCTTTTAACACGCCTATCTATCAGCACTCTTTTACATAAATTGAAAGGTCAATCCTCAGGCATTGGGGCATTGGCAAATGATTTTCACCCAAAATATTTAGCGAAAATGAGACTCCTTGGTGTAGATTCTACTTTTCTTCTAGTCATTGATGGTTGCACCATGGCTATTGCAAAATTTATAGAGATTTTTACTGAAACGGCCACTTGCTCTTTGCTTCCTTTGGAAAATATAATTTTTCATGTAATTAATTTCCCAAAGAGTACATGTAGTTAAGGCTATGTTGTTACCGTTGGTCCATTAAATGTTGCCAATAAGGAGATACATATGGGTAGGGGATTTGTATCCCTCGAGAATGCGAAAAACTCTACAGAAATGGATTTAGAACATTCCTTTCGTCGCCTCTTTTCTCAAATAAACTCATTTCCTTGAGAAGAGTGTCCTTACTTATGTCAATCTTTACTTAGTGATTCGAAGTAGTCTTGAAAAGATGATCTCATTAATTTTTCAAGAATTAGTGCGTTAATCCATGTCCTTTCACTTACGCAAGCTAGTTGACGCTGATGATGGCCAATGACACATGCCAAAAATTGGCCTATATGAGCATTTACTCCCAATGCCCAAACATTGATTTTGAGACCTTATGAAATTTTTTTTGTATGATCTATTCTCTGTTCACGAGCTGTTTTGGTATTTTCCCATTACCGTCCAACCAAATTTAGAACCTTTGTTGTTTAGCCAATCTATCACCTCTTTTCTATAAATAGCTATGCCACCTCAAGGTTATATTCTTTCGAAAAAGAAAAACTTTGGAGTTTAGCTATATTATTTTCTATCTGCATTATTGCCTTCTGCTCTATTGCTCCAACCATGTCTGTTGGTCTGGGTACTATTGTTCATCTTCTCCCATGAAGGCCACAGTATGTCTTCACTGGGGAGATTATGGGTGAGAGAATTAAATGTATGGTAAAAGGGTGTGACCGCTTGGGGTTATTTCTTTCCAATGGGTCGTTAGCATGGGCTTCATTGAAGATGAGAACCAGATGTGACCCAATTGCAATGGCCTATCTCACTTCGTGGCCTCTCTATTGGACCTAAATGTCACCAAAACCAAGATAGTTTAGTTGTGTTGCCACATGTTCAGCGTCTCTCTACTGGAAGGGATCAAAAAAATAGTGCAAGTTACTATCCCTCGCATCTGTATTCCCAGTGTGACAGACCTTTGTAGGTTCGCTGATCGTGGCATGGATGTGCCTTGGCTACCTTTTCTCAATGACTTTCACACCATGGACCTGAATAGCCACCATTCCTTGTCTCAGTCGGCTGCTAGCTACCTCCTTTAGGATTATGGCATTGATGAAGCTCTATAGTACGACTTCAAAAAGCAATTTGATCTCATCATCTTCGATCGCACTGAATGAGATGGGTGACTGTGAATTGTGCTCCTATTCTCCTATGAATGAAGAAGAAGAAGAATAAGAAGATAAATAAATAAAAATGATAATGGGAAACAAGCTCCTATGCAATGGATAAAGGCCTTCCTTTTAATTTTTTGTAAAAATGCCCCCATTTTGTTCTCTTTTTGTATTTTCTTAAATACCCTTTTTTGGGTTTTCCTCGAAAGAGCCTTTTTGCTAGAATATGAGCCTCGACCTACACTATACTATAAATTCGATGAAAAAATACAATATATATAATATATATTTTTGTACCTCTTTTTCTTCTTCACTTTATTCTTTAATCGAAAAATTAAATATTTTTACAATTTTTTTACATATGGTACATATCTATGAATTTTTTTAAAAGTGGCATACTTCAATCGAATGGTTTCATATAAATATCATTTACCGATATCTCTAAAGCATTACCTTCCATGTCTTCCAATTTGTATGCATTCTTTTCTTTGTACGCACTAATTCGAAAGGGGATTTTCCACAATGCTTCAAATTTGGTGTTTTGTCCTAGTTTCGTAGTGTGCTCATAATATTTTCGAACCAAGCTTCCTTCCTTGAAATATGGGTCAAAAGTCCTTTTTTCGAACCATCGCTTGACAATTCATTGGCGACTGATCATAGCCTGAAAATATTTTTCTTTGTTTTCCTCCAGTTCGAGGAGTTCAACTATTTGTACCTCCATTCCACCATTTTCCTTTATTTCTAGGGATTCTTAATAATTGTAACAAGGGTAGTTGCCTAGTTTCGTAGTGTGCTCATCATATTTTAGAACCAAGCTTCCTTCCTTGAAATATGGGTCAAAAGTCCTTTTTCCGAACCATCGCTTGACGATTCGTTGGCGACTAATCATAGCCTCAAAATATTTTTCTCTGTTTTCCTCTAGTTCGAGGAGTTCAACTATTTGTACCTCCATTCCACCATTTTCCTTCATTTCTAGGGATTCTTAATAATTGTAACAAGGGTAGTTGCACAGAAACAGGTAAAACTACTTCTTTCCCATATACTAATTTGTAAGGAGATGTCTTCAAGATCTGTTTCAGTGTGATTCAATCTGCCCACAGAGCAGACCACAGATGTTCGTTCCATTCCCTTTATCGTTCAGACCCAATGTGCTTGATTAACCTAATTAGGTTTTTACTTGACAACTCTGCTAACCCATTCCCTTATGGGTAGTAATTTGAGGAGGTCTTGAGGTAGATCTCATTTCTAATAGAAAAATCTGACACCTTCAAACCTACAAAGGCCCTAGCATTGTCATATATAATAGTCTTTGGTGAACTGAACCTAGTCACTAGCCCTTTTAGAAAGTTAATTTTTTTTCCTTCTATAGCACCTTTCAAGGCGATAGCCTCTATCCATCACATGAAGTAATCTGTCATTGTGAGGATCCACTTATGGCCAACACTGGAGATAGGATTTATCATTTTGACAAAGTCTAATCCCCATTGGGCAAAGGGCTCTTCAGTTATAATGAGACTGAAAGGAAAAGCATAAATTTTCCTTTTGCCAACAAAGAATTGGCACTAAGTACACTTCTAAACCAAATGGTTCACTTCCAAAAACATTGAAGGCCAATAGTATCTTCCTCACATAATTCTTACAGTGGTGGTTTTAGTAGAAAAAATTCCACCCATAGAGCTACTATAAAATTCTCTCAGAACCCTATCTGACTGGCACTTGTCTAAACATCAGAGCAATACTCCATCATAGTTCCTCTTGAATAAAATTCCTTCAATTAATACATACATGGCGCCTTGCAGCTGGGTGAACCCACATAAGTGGTGAACACTTTTGTGGAGGAAGGGAAAAGTCATTTTTTCCCTCTACACAAAGTGAAGGGATTCGGCCGAACCAAATTGTTCGCTCGAACCCCTTTGACATGTGAGCAGAAATATTAAAATAAAGGGGTTCGAGCAAACTAGAGTTCGGTCGAACCCCCTTTAATAGGGATTTAAAAAAAAAAACCCATCATTTTCTCGGACCCCATGAATTTTTTTCTTTATTTTAAAGTGCTTAGGTTCGGTCGAACCCCTTTAAGAGGTTCAACCAAACCTATGTTTGGTCGAACACCCTTATTCCCCTATCTCCTAAAAAAAGTGATTTTTTTTTGTAAGAAATTATCGTTTGAAGCTCAATTTGAAAATGAAAATGCAGAAAAAATAAAAAACCCAACTAGATAATGATAGTCTTCGGAATGAGCTATCTGTCGAATATAATTTTAATATGATTTGCTTTTATTATGTATTTTATTTTTTAGTTTTATTAAACATAGGTTTTTCACTGAAAATCAAAATCTCTGGTCTGCACACGTGGAAAAATAGAAGATTATCAAAATAAAATTTTTAAAAATATATTGAGGCTGGGTATTGATGTCCTTGATCCATTAAAAAAAAAAAATTGAATTTCGATTCATACAAAAAAAGTTATGTTGTATAGAGTCTTCCTATGTCTGAATTGTAATTGGTCTGACTTTGAAACTTGATTAAGGAAAAAATATTCAATAAAAAACTATGAGACCAAATGAAAGTGCTAGATACCATAGTTACAAATCTAAATTTGAAAAATTATAATTTTATCCTTCATACAAAAAAAGTTATGTTGTATACGGTGAGCATCACTTTTTAAAAATGTTGTTTTCTGGAAAAAACCAATTTTCGTGGGAGATGGAAAAAAAAGTGCAATCTGATTCCAAAAATTTTGAAAAAATATTTTTAGAATCTAGAGACAAAATGTGATGAGACTCTAGTTTGCATCTTTTTCAAATTCCTCACGGTTTAGCCGCTACGAGAGCCCGAAAGTGAAGATTTAGTTAAAAATAATAATTGCAGTGTCCAGTTTGTCCAAAAATTGTAAACCACTATTGTGGGATCACCCAGCTAGTAGTATCTTCGTTTGTGGAAGAGGAGAGCCATCAACTAGTATCCTTTCTACATGTATAATGTATGATCCATTACCCATGATTCATCAGATTTAAACTGGTTTGAAAATAATTGATCAATCTCCCTATCGGGTTCGAAACCTAACTCTTGTGCAAGATATTCGCAGAGGCCTCTTCCCCATACCAGCTTGGTCAACTTGATGTCCACATCGTACTCTAAGATCTTGGTGATCCAATTGGCTCTCTTTTCAATTATTTCTCCCTCAGTGATGTATTCCCTTATGCTTGGGTGAGCAACCAAAATGGTGATCTTATTGGCCGACACTAGGTGTTGGAACTTTTTGAGACTCTTAACAATTGAAAAAGCCTATTTCTCCACAAAGTTATATCTGATTTCATAACCTTTGATTTTTCTTGAATGAAAACCAATCAGATGCTCTCCATTATCTTTCTCGTCCTTTTGAGTGAACACAAAAGCTATGCTATGTTGGTCATTGTACACATACAACAATAAATCTTTAGAAAAATGTAGATTGGCCAATAATAGAGAGACAAAGATAGATTTCTTTATCTACTCAAAAGCTTCCTTGCCTTCAGGAGTCCATTTAAAAATCAGATTCTTTTTTAGCGTCAAGGTGATGGGCCTTGCGATTCCTACAAATTCAGAAATGAAATGAGTGAAAAATTTGATCTTTCCTAAGAAAGATTGCAACCCCTTTTGATTTACTGGTAAGGGAAAATCCATTATATATTTAAATCTTTCAAAGTCTATTGCAATTCCTTCCTTGGAAACTACAAAGCCAATAATTTTACCTTTAGGTACTCCGAAAACACATTTTTTGAGATTTAAAGAAATCTTGAACTTTTGGCACCTCTAGAAGATCTATTCTAGGTGATCAAAATGATCAGCCTCTAACTTTGAAAAAATGGCTAGATCATCTAGGTAAATCAAAATGATTGAATTGATCAATCCTGCAAAAGAAATTGCCATGGCCCACTAAAAATTCATGCTAGAATTTGAGAGTCTGAAAGGCATATTTGCATATGCGAACATACCCCACTTAGTGGTAAATTTTTTTATGCTAGTCACTCTCCTTGACAAGTACTTGATTGTACCCTGAGAATTCATTAAGCAATGAGAACATCTTTGACCCGCCACTATTTGCAAGATCTTCTCCATGGATGGAAAAGGATAATGATCCTTCAATGAGGCCTTATTTAGGTCCTGAAAATTGACACAAAGCCTGATATCACCATTCTTCTTCCTGACCGATACCAAATTAGACATCCAAGTTGAGTGTTTAATTAGATAAATGATTTGAGACTCTATCAGCTTAGTGAGTTTTGTTGCCATCAGTACTTCGACCTTCAGATTAATAGGCCTTTGCTTCTATCAAACCTTCCTCAACCCTTCCACCAAGTCAATGGTATGTTGAATTATACCAAGATCATATCCTTTGATATCATCATAGGTCCATGCTATAACTCCGTCATACTTAGAGCATAGATTTCTTATTCTTTCTCTATCTTCTCGTTGAGCATTTCTCCCAAATTTTTGTCTTTTGTTATTGTCAATGTCCAACTCTTCATAATCCTTTTTGTCGGTTGTGAACCTTTTCTTTCCATTCCTCACATCTTCAGAATCAAAAATATTCTCAAGGGAAATCAAACCCCGAGGGAGCTTATTTCCCTTTAGCTGAATAAATTGTCCTTCGGATGGTTGAAACTCTAATTCCAAATGGTCAAAAGGTCCTTCAAACTTTTGAACGAAACTAGCTATCTGGGTGTCATCTTCAAAAACCTATCAATTTTTATTGTTTTTGGGAATTGACAATCGGACAATGATGCAAACTGCACTTTTCTTTGATTCAAAAATTAGCTCAAACTATGACCCAATGGAAGACATCCAATCTTCTATATCATTCAAGGACCAGGGAATAACTTGTGCATTCAAAGCCTCAAAAGATCCAATTAATTCCCATACTATCAACTCAGAATCTCCACATACTCACAATATTTTTGCACCCATTCACTCAACAAGAAAAATATCATGGATTAATGCTTCATATTTTGCATCATTATTTGAACACGAAAACTAGCAATGGTAAGCCTTGAGGGTCTCAGATTCTATTGGAGACAACAATCAGACTCCTGCTCCAGAACCAACTTTATATTTAGCACCATCAAAGTACAAGTTCCATAGGAGATTATCCATCGGATCATCATAGCTCACCTAATATTTCATTGGTTTTAGATGGACCATGTCATCATCAAATATGGCATAAGTACCGAGTCCCGTGGCATGGAAATTGCCAAATGGGGTGGAGTCGATGAATTGATTAATGAGAAACTCCTCTTTGGGGGTCCACTCACTTGTGTATTCCTCATCTTCCAACATTTCAATACAATACCCTTCTTTCTTTTAAAATGAAGTATGTGCAACTTCAAAACAAAGAATAGCATTATCCACTATGTGTTCGAAATGAAAATATTTTGAGAGAATCTTCATCTTTGCTCCATGCTTAGTTCTTAATATCAGATGGGATCAATCTAGTGCCAAATATTCACCCAAATTTGCAATGCAATATATAGAGAGACACATCCTGAAAAATTGGGGAATGTTGATTATTACTACCTCCTGTGAAACTATCTCGCTTGGGCATGGAAAAAGGGTTAAGGATAGATCTTTTATTTGACTAAATGTTAGAACCTTCTTTCCATCCAACTGCATAATTCCCTTTTCCAAAGGTTCATACTTGATCATTAAGGTATCAACCGCTTGCTTTGTCATAACTATTGTACTAGATCCCAAGTTAATCATATTATTGTGCAGAAGTTTATCCCCCACAATTAGTGTCAAAAATAAAGGAGTGGGATTTCGCTTGCTTACCTCTTTCTATTTTTCTTTCTCTCCATCATTTGTATAAGTTGTGGCCTTTGAATTTTGAGGATTTGACACGGGAACTTTGTATTTATTCAAAACATGTGGCGGAACTTCATCCGTATGTGGCCTTGGTTCTTCATTTTTAGTGCTTCTCGAAGCAATGTCTTTTTCTTGGGGATAGATATTACGTCCCATAGAGACACATTATCAGGTGCCTTCTTCATCTACTCTACCATGTTGAGTGCCCCGATCGACTAAATCTTTAGCTTGAATGGCAGAATCTTTCTTGGCTTCTAAGGAAGATGATCCACTATGAACGGGATTGTCCTATCAGGCAATTTGTCTGGTGCTGGTGGAATCTGTTGTTGCTAAGTCAATGGAAAAATTAGAAGAGCAATTAGCTGGGGCATTTTTCTCTCACGTGATGGCAGTTGGCGATACTGGGAATGAGGTAGAGCCTATCACACATATTCCCTGGTGATTTTTCTCTTGGATCTAGTGTTGTAATATGATTGTACCTATGGAGCACTAGTTGTTAGAGCTTTATTTGCAAAAATTGTGTCCTCTTCAGGTGATATTTCTAGCTCTTGTTCTACATACATCCCTTGCATTTGCACTCTCAATCAACTGTTCTCCATCTGAAAAGACTCATATCCTTTTGTATTCGGTTACGGACATTTGTTCCTTTGCTCTACTATTATTTGTTGCAGGTTTCCTTTGGGGATTTTGAGGCATATGACTATCATTGCAAGGAAAACACCATGCATTTTCATCATGGATATGTCCAGGATCATCATGGAAAAAGTAGGCCCTTAAGTGACAAAAAATTCAGAAAAATCAGAGTTAGGAAACTTGACATAAAAATTTGAATAAGTTATCTTTATTATTTCAAAAATATGTAAGAATAGGATTTGTAGAAAATTGAATGTATTTTAAAAATTACTAGGTTTATTTACAAAAAATAAAAATCTATTGGGTAAAAATTTTAAATTTCAATAGGCTAGTACTTAAATTTTAGGGAAAAAATAAGAAGTAGGTGTTTGTCTGACCACCCTAACCACATTAAAATGATAATATTTTTTTATAAAATTTTAGATATAAGTAGAAGACTGGTGTCCCGATGTGATGCATAATTTTTTTTAATTTTTTTCCAATTAAATAATTAATTATAATTTTTTTATGACAACTTTAAAAAAATATAAAGACTCATATGTCTGACCACCTTAACTTGGTCAAAACTTCATGAAATTAATTTTTTTAATTTTTTAATCTTATAGTATGCGAACCATAGAATGTGACACATGTTTTGGATTAAAAAAATATGATACCATTTGAAAGCTATAGATGGTTTTCTATCAACCTAAACATTAGGACTTTAGTTGTAATTCAATTGAAAATGAATAATAATTATCTATTAACTTCAAAGTAAATAATAATTTATATTGGTGTCAATTCGAGAATCTCCTTCAAAAACCCTTTTCGTTTCATCAATTTTGGGTATAAAAAAGGTCATTAGCCACATACGGGTGTTGGCAAGAAGTTGAGTCCACTTTTTGGCCAAAAAGTGAAAGTGTTTTCCCTGATTTCAGATTTTGACACATTTAACCTTAAAATTTGAAGCACTTAGAGATGAAATCTTCGAACAAGTCACTAATCATAAAATTTAGTACTCATAGAATAGTTTCCAAATATGTAATTTATTTCAATACCCAGATTGTACAAATTGAGTTTCAACAGGCTTTTGTAAAAACCACTATTTAAGAGTCTTTTTTTACCATACCATGCATGTGTGCGGCATCCATATTTCGACTTAAATTATCATATTTTTCTAAATCCTTTTGGGAAAAGACTTGTGACTCACTGAAGAGCGTCCTAGATATTTTTTTGTAATTTTTTCTTGAATATTTTTTTTTTGTTAATTTTTTATCAGGCATATTTGACGTTTAGAAACATCGTCATGAATGACATGCATAAGATGACCTAAATTTATCATTTTTTTCCTTTTTTAAAAAAAATTGAAAATAATTGTCTGAATTTTGTCCTTGTGCAATCCGTTCGTGAAAATGTTATGTTGATCAAAAGTTATTAAAATAGTAAAATGCACTGTATTTAAAGTTTATGGACCAATTTCATCATAAATTAATTGAAAAATAGAAAAAATAATCCAATTGTAAAAAAAAATACATATTTGAAATCTGCATTGTCTCATCTAAAATGGGTTTTAATTTCGTCCAAAAATTCTGCAAAAAATGTCGTCAACCATAAGTCCAAACTCGATTTTTTTCCCTAACATTGTTAGAACCTTCAAATTGCAAGTCAAACCAGGTTGAAGGCCTAGGTTTAGACTCCCAATGCTTTTCCCAAACCAAAATATGAAGCAAAAACCTGACCAAAAGGCAAAAAAAAAAAAAATTATAGAAAATGGGAACCTGTTTTAAAATCGGGATCCCGTTTCTGATTATTCAATGCGGTGACCGTTGGCAGGGGAACAAGATATCATTTTATAATCGGGATCCCGGTTTGTATATGACGGGATCCTATTTTATAATTGGGATCTCGGTTTGTAAAAAATGGGATCCCAATTTTTTCAAATCGGGATCTCATTCGTTACAAACCGGGATCCTGTTTCCTCTTTGTGGGTTCGGGACCCTCTAGCAAACAGGATCCCATTTTTCAAAAAGCAAGATCCTGTTTGTGATTCAGGCTCGGGATCCCGAACCAAAATGGGATCCCGATTTTTAAAAATCGGGATCTTGTTCTTAAAATTTGGGATCCTATTTTTGCTTAGCCGATTTTGTTTTTTTGGCTAAGGCAAAAACTTCCACATTTCGTGGACCCAAATTTGTGCATTTACCCATACCCATCATATTGCCACTTTTTGGCCCATCATGATCCTGCACATACCCTCATTTCCTAGGTTATTTTTCCCTAGTACTAACTCTTTGTTATAGTTGTCCTTGACCATTTGCAACGACATGGTAATTGAGACTATTTGGTTGGCAGAAGATTCTTGCTAACCTCCCTAACCCAAAGGTCCTTCATATGTGCTCTGTTGATTCCATTGATAGAAGGTTCTACCTCCTTTGTATGTATGGGTTGCTTGTTTCAGAGGAGCTACTTGTTTCTTCTTGATGAGAACTAGTTCATCAGTTAAAGATCGCATCAGGCTCTTCATATCATTAAGGTCTGTTGCTACAGAGAAGGAACCTAACATGCTTGGATGTACAGTAGGATATACATATAGAGATTGGGGTGGAGTTGGGCTCATCACCTAGGTTGCTAGAGTGTTCAGAGAAGACTCTTCTCGGAGTGGAGCACCTGAGATTTTGGAAAAAATAGGCATCGAAGGTCGTGGCGGAAGCTTTCCTGTATCTATCAAACTATTCTCCTCATGGATTTCCAACTCGTAGGCATCGGGTAGAGTATCTCCTCCCATGGAATTTACCTGGACTACAATATCCAAATTGATGGCCTTTAGAAAGAGCATAAGGGCCATAGGATCTGGAGGTCATGCAATAGTTAGGAACATGTGCTAGGTTTTCTTAAACCTAGTGTTGAAGTCACTCATGGCTTCTTACAAGGCTCTCTTTATGGTAATCAGTTGATGTAATAGTGAGGAACGATCTCCTTTCTTTGAGAAATGTTTGAAATTATTTTCTTTGAGATCATCCCACAAGGTGATAAAACTAGAAGTCAGAGATTTGTACTAGTCTTGAGCCTTCCCTTTGAAAGAAGTGGCTAGAAATCTCATGGAAATATTTTCCTCCATGATATTGTGTACCCTACATACTTATACTACATCTTGGAGGTGTTCAGAAGGGGTTTTAAAGTCCTTCCCAAAAAAAATTGGAATAGCTTTGAGGGCATTAGCAGGTATGGTAGGCCAAACATTGGGTGGAGTAGGTGGTTATATAGGACTACCACTGTTTCAGGTAACAATGTTTTTGGGAACAAAAGGGGGTATGTGGGCCATGGAGAAAATATTCCTATATATTGGGTAAATTGGTATTATTATTTGGAAACTCTAGCCTCCAAGTGGAGTAGATAAGGCTCTAAACTTCAGAGTCTTCTTACCCTTCTACTTATCACAGGTGATACATAACCTATGACTCTTCTTCTCCTAGGTAACGAGGTTGGTAACTAAGAGTACTAAAAGTTACCCTTTGATGACGCTCTTGTTTGAATCCTAGGCATTAAACCTGTAGTTTCCTTCCTCTAGTCTGATCTAGAAATATTTGTGGCTTCTAATCAAGCCTTCAGAATAGGTCCCACCAGGTGCGCCAGGAAAAAAATAAAATTTGTTGATCATAAAAGCTTGCACCTCTCCGAAATTCTTATGGGAAATTCAACGAGCCAGAGGACAAAATTTGCCTCACTGAATACCTCCTGTATTTTTATAGAAAGTCGGCTCTTCTCTGAGTTTAGAAAAATGGAAAAGAAAATGCAAACAAAAAATAGTGAAAATGGGCAATACGCAAATGCTTTTACAACATTTCAAAAACCACAAGCTTTCCTCTGAGTGATATGAGCGACATAGAACACCACTTCCCTTGATTTTTTGTGGGAGAACAAAAAATAGAGGCTTGATACAAGCACATATTCCATCATTCAATCAACCTGTAGGAAGTGTGTATTAAGATCCGAATAAAAAGTAGAAGTTTTAGAATTAATAAAAATACATTTAAAAGCAATATAAACCCTTCCTCTTAATATAGCATATTATGAAAAAATGATAAGCTTACAAAGAAAATGGATAAGCCCAATCACATAGTCTAGTCTCTAAATATTATAATCTAGTCATATAAACAAACATAATAGAAATCTGATAACCAAACTATTCAAATTAAGCAAGACATAGTGTCCTATTCTGGATGAAGATATAAAGAGAGAAATGTTGACAAAGACTATATCCTACATAGTTCCAGATATTTCTTTAACATAACTCATATTTCAGATTCAAATGAGCTTTAAAACAAAGATCGGATTCCAACCTGATAATAGTTTGATCATAAAATAGACATAACATGCGAGAGTGAAGCAGTGTTCTATGAACTTTCAAAGAAGCTATTTCAACTAACTAAGAAAACTAAAGAAAACTTTTCTAACAGGAAAACTTCAGGAACCCTTGCTTTATGCTGATGTTTTCAATATAAAGCCGCTCAGAAGAGAAAATGTCAACCTCATCTAGAGTTAATGACTGCCAAACATCCAAACTTGATAGCTTAGAAATCCGACTCTCGATCTTTTATTAAGTCACTGGAATCCTACTCATCAACTTTCAGCTACCACATTTACGTCGTTTAGATATTTCAAGAGGATTAACCCTTGTAATTGCTTTGATCCTAGAAAGACAGTATGGAAATAGTCTTCTCGATCATCCAAGTGGCCTTGGTGGCACCAACTCACATCCCTTCATTGGAAAAGGCAAAGTGCATTTTGATGAGCTTCGAGAAAACATTCCCAAGATATGGCTTCATAGCACAAAGGGATGGCGTGGTAGCAAGGTGGATAATCTTAGATCTGTGAAAAGAGGATGCAAGAAAGCTTCCACTAGATCGACACGTGGTCTGACTTTTGACTATGGAGAAAGTGATTATGATTACATGCACAGCCACCATGTGGCACATTGCATGTCTATTGTAAATACAAAATTCTTTGGACGCGGATCACCCTAAAGACCAAAATAAAGCCGAAACAAGTAAAGATAGACAAATGCAAAATTTTGCTTCACAGGAACTAGGTTGCTCCACCTTCTAGGAGATGGAACACACACAAGGGGACCTATTTTACTCTTATCTCATTAAAGGAAACCCTAGAAGTAACAAAATAGCGACTCACTTGAGAGAAGGGGTTGCTACAAGGTCTCCTTAGGTATGATTAAAAGGATGCTCACAACTAATAAAATGTTTAGAAGGAAAGGGATGAAAATATTATTAAATATAACTATATGACCTAGAAAATGAAATATGAAATAAGATCACTAAACATCAAGATACATAAAATTACCTAGAGAATCAAAGATAACTATGAAAATCTTGAAAACACAAAAAAATGCTTCTTTTGATGTGTAATAGGACTCATACACCAAATTGGGTGGTTTAGTTGTAGTCTAGGTTTTCTAGCCAAATCTAGAATATGCAACTGGTAAACCATGATCTATAAGAAATGACTGATAAGTGGTATACTGGGACTCATACACCCAAGGTGGTGATTTAGTCCTAGTATAAGGATTTCTTTAAAACTCTAATATCCTTTAGTGATCTTCCATACGTTCTCTCCCATCTGATCTGTAAGACTAGAAGTCTAAATTACAAGATATAGGTGAGTTTCTGTGAAGATGACAACCTCTGGACAACTTTCTACCATTTTGCAACTTTGTCTTCAAAGGATCTTCAAGCTCAAAACACCTAGATCAAACTCGATATAAATGTTGCAATCTAATGTGAAATGGCTAGCATGAATATAGATCTTGACTCTTGATTGAATGCTTTCTTGTATCATGAAATACCTACATCACAAATGTTAGCTCAAAACCACACATGATGCATGATGACTTTGACATGATCCTTTATTCTTGAATTGATGCTTCAAAGTGCTTGAGAATCAGTTCTTGAATGCTCTTGAATGCTCTTGTAAACTCTCTTGAATGTTCTCTTATGATAACTTGATGACTTGCAAGCTTGATTGGTGAAATTATGTGAAATACGCTTGTATTTATACTTGTTTATGCCAAATTTCCTGAAATTACAACACTACAAGATGACATGAGATTTAGGAAAATAAAATCCCACCAAGAATTGAATTCAAAATAGGTCCAAGATAAAGCGAGAATCATATGCTAGTTGGGGTGTATTGAGTCCTAGTAGCCTAAGCTTGGGACACAAATTTAAAGAAATGTTAGGTTCTATGCCAAATTCAAGATCAAGCCTAGAGACTTCGAGGTGGGACCCATACACCCAAGGTGGCATATGAGTCCCGGATTACTAGATCTAGAACACACAATCCAAAATCATGAGTTAAGATTGGTCATTAGTTATGTCTCAAGATTATCCTCAGAAGGATGCATTAAATAAGTCTCTTGGATGGAAAAGAGGACCAAATAAGGTATAAAAAATCCCAATTTTAGTAGGGAGGGCCCAAACAAGTGAGAAAATGTATAGGGATACATTTTTTCTACGCTACAATATGTATATGTATATGTATGTATGTATGTATGTATGTATGTATGTATGTATGCTTGTATTTATGTATATATGTATGTTTTTATGTATGTATGTATGCCTACATTCTTGTATGTATGTATGCCTATATGTATGTATGCATGTATATATGTATGTTTATATGTATGTATGTATGTATGTATGTATATATGTATGCTTTAATGAATGTAAGAATTCTTGTATGTATGTATGTAAGGCTTTTTGGTTTTAGGGTATATAAGGACCCAAGGGTATAATTTTTAGGGTTGAGGGTTGAGGGTTGAGGTATTAGGGCTTAATTAATAGGCTGAGGGTAGAGGGTTGAGGGTTACAAATGAGGGATAATATTTTGCTTGTTGAGTGTATAAGATTAAGTGTATAAGGTATAGGGATTAGGGCTTAATATTTTTGAGATTAGGGTTTGTGATATGGATTGAGGGTATATAAGGCATGGGGTGACTTGGGCTAAGAGTGTATGGTTTAGGTTTTAGTAATAGGGTTAAGGCACAAAATTTGGGGTTTAGGGTATAAGGGTGAGGTTATAGGGTATAGGGATGAGGGTTTGTGGGTGTAGGTTTCAAATTTTAAGGTATAAGGTTGAGGATTGAGGGATTAGGGCTTAAGTATATGGTTGAGGGTATAAGGTAGAAGGTTGACATTTTATATTTGAGGGATAATTTTGAAGGTTGAGTGTGTAAGATATAGGGTTTAGGGTTTAAGGTTGAGGATATAAGATATATGGATGAGGTTTGGGGGTTTAGGGAATAAGTATAGGTTTAAGGGTATCGGGTAGCGGGTAGAGGTTTGAAGGTTGAGGGATAATGTTCAAGGTTGAGTGTCGAAGGTTGAGTGTATACGGTTTAAAGGTTTAAAGTTTAAGGGTTCTGGGATATCTAGGGGTTTAGAGTTTAGGATTTAAGGGTTTAAGGGTTGAAGGATTACGTTTTAAGGTATAGTTTCTAGGGTAGAGGGTTTAGGTTATAAGGTTTAAGGGTTGAGGAGTGAGGCTTTAGGGTTGATGGTTAGGGGAATAGGGTTTAAGGGTTTAAGGGTTTAGGCTTTAGGCTTTAAGGTTTAAAGGGTTGATGTTTGAAGGATTAGGGTTGATGGATTAGGTTTGAGGATTAAGGGCTAAGGATTTAAGGTATAGTGTTGAGGGATTAGGGTATATGGTTGAGAGTTTACAATTGAGGGATAATGTACAAGGTTGTTTCTATGATATAGGGTTGAAGGTTTAAGGTTGACGGTATAAGGTATATGGATAAAGGTTGAGGGTTTAGGGCATAAGTATAGTGTTGATGGTATAGGTTATAGGATAGAGGTTTAAAGGTTGAGGGATAATGTTCAAGGTTGAGTGTCCAAGGTTATGTGTATAGAGTATAGGGTTTAAGGGTTTAATTTTATCTAGGGGTTGAGATTTTAGGGTTTAAAGGTTTAAGGCTTGATGGATTAATGCTTTGAGGATTCGGGGATTAGGGTTTAAGGTATAGGGTTGATGCTTTAGGGTTAAGTGTAAAGGGTTTAAGGGTGTAGAGTTTAAGGGTTGAGGGATTAGGGTTGATAATTAAGGATTGAGGGTTGAGGGATGATGGTTGAGGGTTGACGGTTGAGGATTTAAGGTATATAGGGTTGGGGTATTAGGGTAAAGATTGATATTTTATAGTTCAAGGATAATGTTGAAGGTTGAGTGTATAAGATATAGGATTAATGGTTTAAGGTTGAGGGTATAAGGTATATGGATGAGGGTTGAGAGTTTAGTGCATAAGTATAGGGTTGATGGTACATGGTATAGGGTAGAGGTTTGAAGGTTGACATATAATGTTCAAGGTTAATTGTATAAGGTATAGGGTTTAAGGGTCTAAGGGTATCTAGGGGTTGAGACTTTAGGTTTTAAGGGTGTAACATTTGCGACATTAATCATTTAAGGGTTCAGGGTTTAAGGGTTGAGGGATTAAAGTTTAAGGTATAGTGTCAATTCTAGAGGATTTAGGGATAGGGTTTAGGGTTTAAGGTTTAAGGGTTGAGGCTTGAGCCTTTAGGGATAGGGTTGTGGGTTGTGGGTTAAGGGATTAGAGTTTAAAGGTTGAGGGTTTAAGACTTTAGGGTTAAAGGATCAAGGGTTTAGGGAAAAATTATAGGGTTTAGGGTATAGGGTAGATTTTTGAAGATTGAGGGATATTGTTCAAGATTGAGTGTGCAAGGTTAACTGTATAGGTTATAGGTTTTAAGAGTTTAAGGTTTAATGCTTAATGGTATCTAGGGGTTAAGAGTTTGGGGTTTAAGGGTTTAAGGTTTGAGGGATTGAGGGTTTAAGTTTTGAGGTATTAGGGTTTAAGGTATAGTGTTGAGGATAGAGGGTTTAGGGATAGGGTTTATGATTTATGGTTTAGTGTTGAAGGGTTGAGGGTTGAGGGTGGAGGGTTGAGGGTTGAGGGATTAGGGTTTAAGGGTTGATAGTTTAAGGATTTAAGGTTTAAAGGGCTGAGAGTTTAAGGGTTGAGGGTTGAAGGATTGGGATTGAGGGTTGAGGGTTTAATGTATAGGGTTGTGGGATTGGAGTTGATGGTTTAGGGTTGAGGATTTTAGGTATATGGTTGAGGGATTCTGGTAGAGGGTTGAGAGTTTACAAGAGGGATAATATTCAACATTAAGTTTCTAATATAGAGGGTTTTGGGTTTAAGGCTAAGTATAAGGAGTATTGATGAGGGTTGAGCGTATAGAGTATAGGGTAGAGGTTCGAAGGTTGAGGGATAATTCTCAAGGTTGAGTGTCCAAGGTTAAGTGTGTATGGTATAGGGTCTAAGGTTTTAAGGATATCTAGTGGTTGAGAGTTTAGGGTTTAAGGGTTTAAGGGTATCTAAGGGCTGAGAGTTTAGGGTTTAGGGTTTAGGGTTTAAGGTATAGTATATCTGCATATTGAAAAACTAAAAGATCCAAATGATTAAATATATTAACCTAAATCAGCCTTTCAACATGACATTAATTAAGTTTCTCTAAAATAAAAATATATGCAATAACAAAAACTAAACTATGAAAAAACCCATATGGGTTCACAAGAAATTTAGCCCATTGTTATCCTCTTCCATAATATCTTGAATTTTCTCTCAAACTTTATAAGAAAAAGCACAATAAGCTCTATGCAATAGGATGTGATCAGAATAAGATTGAAATTCGTATGTGTTGGAATATGAGGAGAAAGCATGATTTTGTAGATGAGTTCATGGGATAAGTCCACATTTTGAGAAGAATGTGGGATAAAGGATTAGGTGGGATTTTTGTCACCTTTGACAAATGCATAGAAAATGTGAATTTTTTAATGATTATGTGAATCAAATTAGGGAAAATGACTATGCAAATGGTGCTTATAAATGGTTATTTTGAATGTTTTATGAAACAGATTATGAATGATGTTAAAATCATATGAAATGGTTGAATGCTTATGCAAATGTGTTTATGAAAGGCATATTTAATGAATATTTAAATATATTTAAATGAAATTGATCGATGAGATATACAAATGCTTTTATGAATATGGCGATATGCAAATGATCACATGAAGCATTCCATGGGAGATATGATTATGTAGATAATGAAATAAGTCATGTAATAGGTGAAAATGATTATGAGGGAGCTTTTATGCGTCTACATTTTGCCCCTCTTTGAGACAATGCAGCCTGTCACATTGTTTCAAAGAAAAAGATATGCCCTAGTGTAAGGAAAAAAAAAAATGAGGATGATGAGGAGGTATTGGTATGCCCCATCGAGAGGACATGCAGGTTCAAATAACATGAGTGTGCTCTTGAAATGGATAAAAGGACTGAGAGATGAAGAAAATAGATAAGGATGATCAAGGAAAAATGAAGTGATGAAGGAAATGGATGATAGATGAGAAGGGAAATTAAGGTGATGAAGCTTCTTGTGCTCTACTTTATCAACATAGAGCGGGAAAATATGACAAATGGAAAAAAACACCATGGTATGATAGAGAATGAGGTGTGCAAGGTCATCCATCTGTAAAATACATAGTCACAAACAAGGAATGTTGTAACTCATACTAAGGGTGAAGTTTCCCTAGTCTTTTTGTCAAGACAAACCATAGACAATAATCAAATAAAAGACGAGTCATGAGACATCATTTCTCCTCTAAATCATTTGTGGGACATCCTTGAGGTGGATAGTAACATGATTGAAGAAAATCCAAAAGATAAGACAAAATAGACAACAAGGTCAAATTTCATTCAAATTGTTTTCCAGTAATTGCATGCATTGTGTTGAGGACAAAGTGAGTGATAGATTAATTTTTTGGACAAAGCATAGTTTGAAGAGAAGAAACATGTCATATAAGTCATCAAGTCTAGTTTCAATCATCCAACTACCTATACTGATAATGTGATAGTGACAAGGTCTAGTTTTAGGAAGGACACATCTTGTATAAGACCATTGGTTGATTAATTTAACTGGTTTGAGTGATGTGACAAATGGCCGGTTTGACCTAGAGACTTGTTGGCTTTCTTGTCTTGATGATTCAAGATTTGTGTTGGAAATTTAGATGATTATGTCTCGTCTAAGTTGACAATGTCTGATTTATTTTGACTAACTCAATGAACCCTAAAATACTGACCTAGGGGGCCTTAGGGGCTCATCAACAAATGGATTTTCCTATGTAGAAATGCATAGAGACCTTGTCGTACATCATGACCCTTGACTTTGTTTCAATGACACAGGATCGAATCATGATTTTATTGGACAACACCTAAAGACTAAGCTGATTCCTTGGGGGAACATCAGCAAATGGCCTTGCCTACGTCCAGTCATGGCTCAGGCAACATAGTTTGACAATGACAATGACAAACATGACCAACTCTGACTCTATTTTTGGGATTTTGTTTAAATTTATCTAAATGTTTTTGTGTTTTGATATGTTTCATTTTTTTTGGATTTTGAAGTTTTATGATGTTTTTGGATTTTTTTGGATTTTTTGGGATTTTTTAGGAGATTTTATGATTTTTAGGGATTTTTTCAAGACATTTTATGATTTTTAGGTATGTTTAAGACATTTTATGTTTTTTAGGGATTTGTTCAAGACATTTTATGATTTTTAGGGATTTTGGGAATGGTTTGATATCCAATGACCAGTGTAGAATCCAATGAAGCCCGATGTTAGGAAATTTCCCCCAATCAGGTATTAGGTGAACCAATATGGATGGGATGGGACAAGTTTTATCATGGAGACAAAGGGTGTAGGAGAAGGACACAAGACATCAACCGTTTAGAGGTCCTGATAATAATGACAAAGCCTGATAATGGATGTTAAATGAGAGATGATGGAAAGTAAAGGCCTTAGTATGAATGAGGGTGGGGTTGGAAGAATGAAGAAGAACACATCTTTTGATATATATTTTTTTGTCATTGATGTCACCATGATATATGAGTTGCAATTGCAAGATTTAAAGTCATGTTGATCTGGTACTCTAAATCGATAATATAGATTTGTCATCCAGTATTTTGCTATGGATTTCTCTCCTTTGGTGATAGTCGTTACTTCAAATTTTGGGAAATGGTTTTTGGATGATAAAGGAATGCATGGAAATGATCTTGTGCATATAGGTGCTTGTGTTTTTCATTGGCATCATTTTTTGGTTTACAATTTTTGATATTAGGTCTATCTCTAGCCAACCTAATGAGCGATTGAAGTTGTAATGGATTAAATTTGGTTTGAATAATCCATGCTGACATGGTGTAGCATGCTACACATTTGAAATTTTTTTTAGAAGTTTTCTACTTGAAGCCGACTAAAGTGATTCTAGTGAACAAGTAAGCCATATATATACAACATTGTTTGGAGATTAAGATAAGAGAATTTTTGGGGTACGTGAATGTTGGAAGAATATGTGTGGATGCGAAAGGAGTGAATATTGATATATTGGCTTGTGAATTTCCTAAGCTTCAAAGGAACTGAATCAACACTCTAGGGTGAACTCTCATGAGTTCATTTCTAGCTATAAGCCATTTTATTTTTGTATCACTTGTAGGTAGTGGGCCTCTCTTTTTGGAAAGTGAGTTCTGGTAGTAAGCTACCCTTTTGTAATATCGTATAATCGGTTATACTATATTGTGAGTTAAACCTCACTGTGGTTTTTCCCATTCTCGGTTTTCCACATAAAAATCTTGGTGTTCTTGTGTTATGTGCTTCATGTTCAGTTAATTCTTTTGCTTGTCTTAATTATCATATGTATTGGATTAATTGTATGGTATTTGTTCAATAAGTTTAAGAAGATATAGATTCACCCCCCTCTTAGTATCTTGGATATTCAACAAGTGGAAGACCAAATAGAGTGATAGTAGATGATGGAACAAAGACTAATTACACATGGCACTTTCATTGATAGGTTTTCACCATGGTACTTATCCAGGGCACCTATTTACTAGGTTTTCAACATTGGACAAAAATTTTATCTTTACTTTTTTCTTTCCTTTTTTTTTGGTGTCGCCAAGATGCCTCTTTGCCAAGTTTTTATCAAGGTGACAATTTTTATTTTATTTTTACTCTATTTGAATTATTTCAAGACTTTTTTGAATTTTTTTGAATTTTTTTTAGGACTTTTTCTCATTTTTTTGTATTTTTTTCAAGACCTTTTCTCATTTTTCTATATTTTTTCAAGACCGTTTCTCATTTTTTTGTATTTTTTCAAGACTTTTCCTCATTTTTTTCCATTTTTTATGAATTTTTCCTATCTTTCTAAAGCTAGGTATAGAATTTGATAAAGATTAGATCCATAGGCTGCCTTGACAATTCCCGAATCCTGTGTGGATGACCATGTTGGATGAAAGGACCTGATCGAGATGAGGAGTATGAGTGGCAGATATTAAGGACAATAGATGTGGAAAATGAAAGAGGCTATGGTAGGACCCCTAATGTGCACACTACATGGGCCATCATGCTCCAGACAAAGAGGAGCTTAGATGACCAATGAGATAGAGTTCGTGAAGGGTTTATTGTCAAAGGTCCATTCAAGAACATCGCCAATGGAGGGATTTGATGAATATGTGAATATCGATGGGTGGAATGGAATATATGGTATGAGTGAGAGGGACATGGATGGAGACCTTGGATCAAAATGCTCTTTTAAAATTTTTTTGACTTGATAAATGAACCCAATGATTTTTGATGGAGCAACATACTTGGAGATCGACTTTTGCTTGCTTTCATTTTCACTTTTTATTTTTATTTTTTATTTATCTGAAAGCTTTTTTATTTTTGATAGGGGACTTTTCTTGGTCTTATTTTGTTTTTGATTTGTCCAATAGCTTTTTATTTTGGCTAAGGGACTTGTCTTGATCTTCTTTCTTTTTTTATTTGTCCAATAGCTTTTGATTTTGGCTAAGGGAATTTTCTTGATCTTCTATTGTTTTCATTAGGTCTCTTGATGCTTGATCTCCTTTTAAAGATAGCTCATTCATTGGAGCCTTGCCTTTGTTATTTTCTTGAGTTATCTCTTGTTGATCCATTTCTGTGATGAAGATGGGTGTGAGTGAGATGGAGGAAGTAGGTGAAGTGACAAGAATGTTTAGTGGATGAAAGAGAGTGGCAATGCTATCAATGGACTCTTTGGGACTATCCTTTTCGGTACTGCTAATTTAAAAGGAATCTTGCACATACTTAATGACTTGGAAAGATAACTTAGTAGAGGTTAAAATATGAGATACATATCCTAGTCCAGGGTAGGTGGAATGGAAGGATGATGATTGGATATCCTCAATAGGGTCATGATAAAAGAGTGGGTTATCATATATGTCCTGGTCAAACAAGGGATTATCATAGATATGAAAAGATTGAGTGTAAGAAGATATGGCAAAGGTTGATGTATCATCAGGGTCCCAAAAAATTTCAATCCAAGCATGACCATTTGTGCTGAACCTTCTATAGCTATCTTGACATCAACATTAGAATTTTGATATTTCTCAGCAATATTAGCATTTTCATTTACCGGTAAATTATCCATATGATATTCTCCACATCCCATATCATGTATTTGGACCTTGGGGTTTGATGGAACAATAAATAGAGTGGATGACTTGGTCAATGAAGATGGATCAATGTAGTGAGATTATGAGGCCTCTTGGTTGGTAGGCACTTGGAATTGAGTAGTCCCTTTCAGATTGTCTTGATCTTCTTTCATTTTTTATTTGTCCAATATATTTTGATTTTGGCTAAGGGACTTTTCTTGATCTTCTATTATTTTCATTAGGTCTCTTGATGCTTGATCTCCTTTTAAAGATAGCTCATTCACTGGAGCCTTTCCCTTATTATTTTCTTGAGTTATCTCTTGTTGATCCATGTCTGTGATGAAGATGGGTGTGAGTGAGATGGAGGAAGTAGTTGAAGTGACAAGAATGTTTAGTGGATGAATGAGAGTGGCAATGCTATCAATGGAGTCTTTGGGACTATCCTTTTCGGTACTGCTATTGTCAAAAGAAGCTTGCACATCCTTAATGACTTGGCAAGATAGCTTAGTAGAGGTGAAAATAGGAGATATATATCCTAGCCCAGGGTAGGTGGGATGGAAGGACAATGATTGGATATCCTCAGTAGGGTCATGATAAAAGAGTGAGTTATCATTTATGTCTTAGTCAAACAAGGGGTTATCACAGATATGAAAAGATTGAGTGTAAGAAGATATGGAAAATATTGATGTATCACCAGGGTCCCAAAAGGTTTCAATCCAAGCATGACCATTTTTTTTGGACCTTTTGTAGCTATCTTGGCATCAACATTAGAATTTTGATATTTCTCAACACTATTAGCATTTTCATTTACCGATAAATTATCCATGAGATACTCTCCACATCCCATATCATGTATTTGGACCTTGGGGTTTGATGGCACAATAAATAGAGTGGATGAATTGGTCAATGAATATGGATCAATGTAGTGAGATGATGAGGCCTCTTGATTGGTAGGCACTTGGAATTGAGTAGTCCCTTTCAGATTGTTGCAATATTGAAAGGGGTTGAGATTGCCTATGACTATAATTTTAGTGCCTTCATAAGGAAACTTTAGACATTGATGGTACATGGATGGTATGACCTTCATGAAATGGATCCATGGTCAGCTAAAGAGGAGGTTGTATGGTAGTTCGTTATCCAGTACTTGGAATGTGGTATCTAGTATTGTAGGTCCAACCTTGATAGGTAATGTGATAATTCCCTCAAAAGAAGATTCTTAATCATTATGGAATTTGATGAAAATGCTCTTAGTTTTATCAACACATGCTTCAAAAATATCGAGTACCTTTATTAGTTTTAGAGTGAAAATGTTCAATCTGGCTCCGCCATCTACTAGGATGCATCTGATTGTGCATTTACTGATGAAAACCTCAAGATGTAATGGGTTGTTATGGTTTGACTTGGAGATGGAGTAATATTTATCATAAAAATAGACATGGTGGGAGTTGGAAAAGTATCCAACCATGGCTTAAAACCAGTTGATCTCTAGATCAGTAGAGACGAAGGTTTCCTAAAGAGCCTTATCAAGGATAACTTTGTGTTCAGGGGATATGCACAAAAGATCAAGGATGGAAATATGTGTGGGTTTCTTTCCCAATTGGTCAACAAGGTTGTATTGGGATTTGGATTGTGGTTTCTCTGGAGGAGCACCATATATGGTAATCTTAGCTCTCTGGGTGGTAACGTAAATTTTAGGTTGCTTCTTAATGGTGATCATGTTAACATGCTTGTCATTAACTCTAAGGTGGTTAATAATTTTGTAGTCCAAAGAGGAATCAATATAATTGGCATGGTTTTCTATCTTTTGACCCAAACTAGAGGCTTTTCCATGGTCTTGTCATGGATTCTTGAAAATCGTATGATCATTATTGGAAGGTTTTTTTCATCCCTCAACCTCTATGGTATCATTTTAAATTATGTCTTGAATTAGGTTTTTTAATTGATGACATGTAAAGGTCTTATGCCCTTTGATGCAGTGGTAATCAAAAAAGGCATTGTCATCCCACAAAGAGGGTTTGAATTTTCCCGGGTCATATGGTTTAGGCTCTTGGAGTTGTAGAAAATTTGATTATAGTAGCTTCTTTAGGAAAAATTCAATTGGTTCTTGTAAAGGATTATATTGTCTCTATGTGTATTGCCTTGGTTGTCTTGGGGGTCACCTTTGTTGATTGTTTTGTATTGTGTTAGCTGCTTGATTGGAAACATAGGATGTGTTATTATGCATGTTCGGTGATTTGAGAGTCAATGTGAGACATGTTGTATTCACATCTTTGGCATCTACAACTCCAACATTTGTTACATTCATATTCTGAGACCAAAACTTGCTTTTTTTGTTAGAGGTGTGTTGGTTTTATGTGTTTATGTTGCCATATATGAGTTCACCTTGGGATATTAGGAATTTTTCCAATGTCATACCTATTTCCACCAAGTTTGAAAAGTTTGTACAACAATGTACTTGCAGTGGATGTTTTAATTTGGATATGAGATTCTCAAAAAACATGTCAACTTTTTGTTTTTTCAAGAATTTCAATAGGACATCTACTTGCCATGCTACACCATCTTTGGAAAAATTTGATGAAAGTCTCACCCTCATATTGTGTCATGTGGCATAGGGTGTCTATTGTGATATCGTTCTCAATGTTATAGGCATAGTTTTCCACAAACTTGTTAGCTAAGCCATCCCATGATTTTATAGATCATTTAGGTAGTAATGAAAACCATTCAAGTGTAGGACCGACAAGAATTCTACAAAATAGTCTCATCAAGTAAGTGTGTTCAAAGGCCACATCTACACATGTCATGACCTAGAAGCTTAGCCACAATGGCTCCCCCAACACGACACTCACTTCTTGGGTCAACTAAGCTTCAAGTTCTCATGAATCTCCCATGATGAACTCTTCATCTCTACTAAGAACCATGAGTATGTGGGATGGCTTCAAAGGTCCGACCTCCTGCACCAACAAATAGAGGGATTTTGGTTTATAAAACAAGAGGTGTCTAGTAGGGGAATCAATGAATAGAGAGCATGTATGTAATAGCCTGAGAATTGGGAGGACCACTCCCACCCTCATCACCATAAAGTCTCGATTGACTGAGGGTCTCGTGGCTTGGATTCAAATGATGCTAGCCCCTCCTTGAGGTACAACTTTCATTCTCCCCCTTTGATGTAGCCCACCAAAAAATGTGCTCAAGGTCAAACCTTGAGGTGATGAAATCCCCAAGGTAGTCTCTCCTAAAAATGGAGACCAATGTGTATTTCTTGTCACCCAAGATAACACAAGTGTGCAAAGGGAGAGGATACATACACACTAGCTCAGGTAACATAGAATGTGCAAGCGTACCAAACACAACAAATAGTGTTCCTTTTAAGCACATAATTAATCTAGAAAGCTAATCTAAAATTTAAAACTAATTTAAACTAAAAGCTAATTTAAATTAAAAATTATTCTAAATCTAAAATTAAAAACCAGTGTAAATTAAAAGTCAATCTAAATTAAATTTAAAATCTAAACTAAAGTTAAAATCTAAACTAAAGTTAAAGTTAAACCTAAATTAAATCTAAATTTACTCTTAACTCTAAATTATAAATTAAATCTTGAACTAAATCTAATTTTAAATTTAAATAAAAATTTAAAACCAAATCTAAGTCTAAAGTTAAACTAAAAACTGAATCAAATTCTATAGTAAATGCATCCCTGCGCTCACCCAACTCTCAGCTATGGATGCTGAAAACTGACACCACCTGACTGCAGAATAGAGAATATGCTGAAAATGGAACGATTGTCGGATATGTCCAAAATGGATACTGTGATTGCAGGAATTCACTCTGTAAATGAGTTGATTGCCAGATACGTTTCAGAATGCCATGATTACAATACACAGTCAGGAGAATGATGCCATTGCAGGATATTGGAAATGGAAATGATTGTTATTGCAGCGAACTGCGCACTTGTAGAATCCACTCTAGAGACTTTTAAGAAAACTTTCATATGCTAGTAAACGCCAGATTCTAAACCATTTTGGGAGTGACACCTACAAGTGAATAGAGCTTGGAGGTATCAAATTCAAAAGACAAGATCAGGTACCTTTGACATCTTTAGATGGAATTGTTCCTCCCAAGATCAGGTACGTATGGTCTATGTTTGTGACTACATCATGAAACATACTACCATTATAGAAAGATGTGAACAAACAACGTGATTTTCCATGAATACAGGTTACGCCATGTTTGGAGGATATATCAAAATAGACTACGACGCCATGATTGTTGGAACTATTCTAAACAAAGTCTCACTGTAGGAACGAAAAGAAATAATGACAAGCAGTTATGATTGTGGGAAGACATGCTCAAAGGCGTTAATTTCGCGTGGAAACTCAAAGATTGTTAACCATGGAGTGTAAAAACTGAAAAGAATGTTACCAAAATAAACATCCATTCTTGTCTTGAACCAAATTTATGAGCATTTGTTTATGTCAATTTTTGAATGTATTGCAATAAAGACGTCAAAGCAAACAAAAAATGTATTACTTGTTTTCATTTTTTGATGCAATACATAAATAAAATTGGCTGTTTAATGTTTAAAATTATCAAGACGTAGATCGGATGCAACGAAATCAATGCAAGATTTATATCATATTAATGTAAAATGTAGCAGATTATGAATGCAGAAGGGAAAAGCTTTAGCAGATGTATATGAAAAATGTAAGAGTTCTCACAACCGTATTTGTTTAAATCTGCATTAAATAATGTTATCAGTGACCAATCAAACTTAAACATACAACATCCAAATCAAGAGGTTCTTCCTACAGATTAAACAATGAGCCAATATAGCATCAAATAGAAAACAAAAGCACATCGAATGCCTGTGAAGAATATAATGCGTGTTCATGTCTGGTTCATCATAATGTGCATACTGAAAAATTGAAACAACCAAATGATTAAATTTGTAAACCTAAATCCACCTTTCAACATGACATCAATGAAGTTTCTCTAAAATTAAAACATATGAAATAACAAAAACTAAACTATGAAAAACTCATATGCATTCACAAGAAATTCACTCCATTGTTATCCTCTTCCACAATATCTTGCATTTTCTCTCAGATTTTATAAGAAAAATCACAAGAAGCTCCATGGAATCGGATGTGATCAGAATAAGATTGAAATTCATATGTGTTGAAATGTGAGGAGGAAGCATGATTTTATAGATGAGTTCATGGGATGAGTCCACATTTTGGGAATAATGTGGGATAAAGGATTAGGTGGGATTTTTATGACCTTTCATAAATGCATAGAAAATATGAAATTTTTAATGACTATGTGAATCAAATGAGTGAAAATGACAATGCAAATGGTGCTTATAAATGATTATTTAAATGTTCTAATGAAGCAGATTATGAATGATGATAAATGCTTATGAAATGGTTGAATTCTTATGTAAATTTGTTTATGAAAGTCATATTTAATGACTATTTAAATATATTTAAATGAAATGGATCAATAAGATATGTAAATGGTTATATGAATATGGTGATATGCAAATGATCACATGAAGCATTCCATGAGAGATATGATTATGTAGATAATGGAATAAGTCGTGCAATAGATGAAAATGATTATGAAGGCATTTTTATGCGTCTACAGTATCAAGGGTAGAGACTTTAGGGATAGGGTTTAGTGTTGAGGGATTATGATTTAAGGGTTGAGGGTTTAAGGCTTTAAGGTTAAAGGGTCAAGTGTTTAGGGCTTAAAGGTTAAGGTCTAAGGGATTAGATTTTAAGGTTTGAGTGTTAAGCGATTATGGTTTAAGTTATCAGGTTGATGTATTGGGGTTAAGGGTTTAATGTTTAGGGTAGAGGGGTTGAGGGTGAAGGAATTAAGGGTTTAAGGTATAGGGTCAAGGGATTAGGGTTGATGATTTAATGTAGAAGGTAGAGGGTGTAAGGTTTTAAGGTTTTAAAGGTTGATGATAGAGAGGTGAGGGGAGAGATAGAAGAAAATGAGATGGCTAAGGAGGGATGGAGAGGTAGAAAATGAGTGACTGCGAGAACAACAAAGGGGAGAGGTAGAGAGGTGATGGGGCAAAAGGTGAGAGATAGAGAGGGGAGGGGTTAGATAGAATAAAGTGGGAGAAATAAGCTCACAAATTTATAGAAAGAGGGGTGGGGAGGGAGAGATATGTAGATGGAAAAAATAACTAGAGATCCTTGAGAGATATAGAGGTGAGATACCTACATTGTAGGGAGAGAGGGTTGAGAGATATAGAAGCGAGAGAGATAGAGGGGGGAGAGTTGTGGGTAATGAAACAAGGAGTGAGAGACATAGATGGTTAAGGAGGGATGGAGAGGTAGACAATGAGTGATTGAGAGACCTAGAGAGGGGAGAGGTAAAGAGGTGAGAGGGAGAGAGATTGGAGTTAGAGAGGTGAGGGGAGAGATAGAAAAATGGGAGAGAGAATTTAATGACTTTAGGGAAAGAGGGGTAAGGGGGAGGGAGAGAGGTGTAGATGGAGGGAAATAACTAGAGAGTCCTAAGAGATATAGAGGTGAGAGACCTACATCATAGGGAGAGAGAGGTGAGAGACATAGGGGGAGATATAGGAGTGAGAGAGATAGAGGGGGGAGATTTGTGGGTAATGAGACAAGGAGTGAGAGATCTAGATTGTCAAGGAGGGATGGAGAGGTAGACAAGGCATGATTGAGAGAACTAGAGAGGGGAGACGTAGAGAGGTGAGGGGGGAGAGATTGGAGATAAAGAGGTGAGGGGAGAGATAGAGAATGGGAGAGAGAAGTTCACAACTTGAGGGAAAGAGGGGTAAGGAGGAGGGAGAGAGGTGGAGAGGGAGGGAAATATCTAGAGAGCCCTAAGAAATATACAAGTGAGATACATACAACATATGGAGAGAGGCTGAGATAGATAGGGGAGAGATGAGGGTGAGGGAGATAAGAGAGGAGAGGGATGGGTAATGGTTGAGGTTTTAAGGATTTAGGGTTTAAGGGTCAAGGGTTTAGGTTTTAAGGTTTTAAGGTTTGAGGGTTTAAGGGTTTAAGGGTTGAGGGAATAAGGTTTTTGTTATAGTATCAAGGGATGAGGGTTTAGGATTAAAGGTTTAAGGGTTGAGGGTTAAGAGATTTGGGTTTAAGGTATGGTTTCGAGGGTTGAGGGTTTAGGGATAGGGTTTATGATTTAAGGTTTAAGAGTTGAGGGTTTAAGGGATTAGGGTTTAAGGATCTAGGGTTTAAGGGATAGGTTTGAGGGTTAATTTACATTCTTGAGCGTACAAGGAATTTTGGTCAAACTACATGTAACGTGCACACAAAATAAGACATACATAACACTTAGAAGATGTCATAATTGGTCAAAGAAAGGTCTCATTGATGTATGCAAACCCAAGCTCATATTGACACATGATAAGAGCTAGAAATTATTTACAAATTAAAATTTTTCATAATGTGAGCACATTTTGGAGAAGTTAACATATGGTTATTTTGTAGAGCAAGCAAAGAAACACTTTTTTTATAACATGAGAACATTATAATATGAGCTTATATTTTCTTGCACTAAAAATGGTAAAATAGATAGGACACCCATGATCCAAGCCCACATGATATTTTATTTTTTTGGTTTTATGTTTGATCCAACAAAAAAAATCTATTTGGTGTTCTTCGGAACTGCACATGCAAGTTTTACACATTCTACCACCTTTGCATCAACTTTTTCTAGTTTACCAACTTAAGAAGGAGGAAATAACAAATTTTTCACATCGAAATCAATATATATCAATTCAAGTTTCAATATTTGCAGTGTTGCAATGTTAATTTTGATGGAATTGTAGGAATTCCACATTATACATTAGTTAATTGTATAGTTTTTTGTAATTCTATTAGAGTTGTATATAGTTGAATGTTAAAAGGGAAGCAAGTTTATGAAAATCTCAAATTGTTGAGGAGTTTGATGCAAGAAGAGAAAAATACTACACATAATTGGGTATTTCATCCATTTGAATCTCCATTTTTAAGGTATGTCAAGTCTTTTGACATGTTCTTTACATTTTCCTTCATTCTATTATGTTTCTTTATCATCCCTTATCATACATGCTTAATAAAATGATTTTATTTTTTTATTATGTTTATTTTGGTATTATATTTTGCTAAGTATGATAAATTATGAGTGCTCAACATATATAGCCTTAATAAAATGCATTATATTTTTCCAAAGGATTAAATTAGATTTTTTTAAATGCATATGTTCATCATTTTCTATTTTTAAATTTTGACATCTATGAGAATTCAAGGGGGTTTCCTTTGAAGATTCTCATTATAATCTTATCCCCTCTTGGTGCATTTTAAACTACACAATTCTTTACTCTTTTTAGTGGTTTGGTTACTCTTATAGTACCATTTGGCTCTTTTGCAACCAACCAAATCATGGTTTGCATAGCTGCAATATAGAGATAGATTCTTCCCTTCTCTAAGGAACTGTGTCATATAGTTTGTGTGCCTTGTATGTGGTTCCACATTTTTCTTTCTTTTATACTAGGGTAGTTTCAAATATAACATTTAAAAAAATTCCCTCTTCCATTATTCTTTTATTGATTCTCGTACCTTGTTCCAAAGCTCCCATTTTGGCATAGATAGGGAGGATGTTGGCAAAATTCATGAAATATGTCTTTTCATCTACAAATTTCATTTAATTAAATTTAATAATAGTTAAATTTAAAAAAGAAAAACCTTTTTTTTCACATTATAAAATTATGGTATTCTATGAGACCACATTTCTTTGAAAAATTATACATGAAATAGTTCATTTTCCTCATTATGCTCCACGAGACCATATCTCTTTGAGGAATTTTTCCAAACAATCTACCTATCTTATCTATGCTTCCACATTTTCTTACACATCTACTAGAGGGTAAGCTATAACTATAAATTTAAAAATTGCCTCTATCCTTAATGCTTTGATGGATGCCCATATCCTATTCAAAACATCCTTTCTTCAAGCAAATTTTATTTTATTGAAATTTTTTAATGTATTTTTAAAAATCCATTGTGTGCTTATCTTGCAATCATGGCATTCCATAAGACCACATTTCTTTAAGGTATTCCATCAAAAAAATCATGTGATTTTTCTATGCTACCACATTTTGCATACATGTATTTTTGTGGAGATTATATTGGTAGGTCATACATTAGAAAAGGCTATAAAAAAGTCACATGATAAATTCTTGCAAGCTAGAAATACTTTTTTGAAAAAAAAAAACCAATTTCTTTGTGTTCTTATTGCACTTGTGTATTCATCATGGTTGAGTGAAATTTAATGTTCTTCATGATGATTTTATGTCTTTTGTATGAAGGGTTGAATGACATATATTTCATTTATTTGTATGGATTCATTTTTTAGGGACTATTGTTTGTCTCTTTATCATGCTACAGATAAAATTCTCCATCATGTTGAGGAAAAAATCAAGGATTAAACCAACATAGGAAAAGCGAGAAGCTAAGAATGAAAATAAAGGAAAAAATATGAAGGAACTTCATGAGAAGAGGAAATTTGACATGATTTTCAAAGAAATTCCAATTGAAGATCAACCATCAAAAAGAGATATGGTATTGGTGGCACAAAGGGAATGAATACAAAAACGTTTTCCTATGAGAAATTTTAACACTATAGTTGGAGACATGTCCTCTACCACATCTCAAGTTTAGAGTACATAATCACTCACATATAAGGAGGTACACCATCATTCTCATCTTAGCCTCAAAGTACATCATCTATTCCATCTTTGATCAAAGGTATGCCATATAGCCCATCTCAATTAAATATTGATGAAATTCCTAATGTTGAGATGAATTTACCTTTGAGAACACCACTTATAATTTTTCTTAGAAAGCCAAATAATTTGATTGATATTGATGAGAATATTTTGCAGCTAGTGGAAGGTAAGTTTCCAAAATGCACTTGTAGAAGATATGCTCATAAGATTTGGATAACTAGTTTTCTTTAAAAGTTAAATGAGACCATAAGATTTCAACTATTTGTTGAAATGATGTGAAGTATAAAGTATAAGTCCAACATGAAGATTCTTTGGTTGAGAACATCAGAGGCTTCAAGTGAAAAATCTATTGTGAAGAATCCAATGAGTGCATATGAGAGTGTGGGTAACACCTCATGCACAAAATATAGTAATGTCACACGATGTGTCAATACATTAAAAATAGTAAGTAATCAAATGAGGAATTATCGTATCATTACAGACACAAGTCAAGAATTGATAATTAATAGAATTTTTTTATCAAGGGTCATTGGAAGGTGCCAAAGAATCGAGGAAACCGATGCTAATGAATGATGGCCATTCTTAGGGAGACTACCATGAAAATATAAACCAATTTTTGAAGCATTGAGATCATTAATTGAATACTTTTGGAAGAATTACACAAGGATATCTCTAAATCAAAGGGATGTGGTAAGAAGGAGAATCAGTAATTGAAACCATAAGCCACATCCAAAGCATTTTTTGGATATGATTCAAACACAATTTTTTAGTAAATTTTTAGAGATGTATCTTCAAATTAGAAAAATTCAAAGATATTTTGAATTGTTAAAACCTTTCTAGATGTCAAAATAAATCACACACACATTATTTTTTGTTTTAGACTACATATTGAATTTTCTAACTATTTTGATCGTTATTGGTCCATATGTTTAGATTTTTATACTAACAATGTTTTTTAGGATTGTCGCATAAAGGCACCACCAAAATCTTCAAGAGACTACATATCAGCAATTTTATGTGAAAGAGAGGAAGTTAAAATATTTAATAGGAAGCTATGCTTGGATGGCCCATGTCAACATTGTGGTGGCTTGCAACGTATGCCAATATGTGAACATATGGAAATCAAACATGTAGTTGGAAATGAATTAGTAGAGTTAAGTAAGTATAGAACAATGGCCTATAATACAAAAGATGGTAAAGATGCCAAAAGGTGCTATTAGGTTATTCAAAATATTCTAGTGTATTAGTTTTTGTGTACATTTTTTGACAATATAATGTATGAGTATGCAAAGCATACCCAGAGAACTCAATGGTTGTATATGAAATTCAAGTTATTCAAGGACATATTTCCACTAGGTAGCATTTTTCAATCATCTACTTTGTAAAGAATTGCATTCTATAGCCACAACGTGAGGTGCAATCATAATATTACAACTCCACACGAGTTTGTATATTTATTCGCATCACATTCATTCATGCAAATGATAGTATAGAGGATGAGAAAAATATCATAAGGGAGTATCAATTTTATATTAGTGATGATCACACACATTCTACAGAGTTCATGCAAGGTTTCTTTTAGGTTTTTCTACAATGATTTGGCTAGAAGGGGAATATTATTCAATCATTATATCATATGGTTTGATAACTATGCATCATAATTCAAGAACTCTCAGATGTTTTATTGGTCAAGTAGGTTAAATAATATTACACTTGCTTAGTATATGTGGAAATTTTATGAGATCAAGCATGGAAATGGGGAGCTAGAACTATAACATCATCAAGAACTAAATCACCATTATAAAAATCTACTACAAGCCTTTTTTCAAGTACTTTCTCATCTCATTGGTTGACTTGAGGGTAAAAGAAGTGTTGATCAACCTCCTCATCTCCTAGAATGCATTTTGCAATGTATTCTTCTTGCATTCTCTCTTTTTGCTCAACATTCTTTGAATAGTCAATCAAGGGTTGAACTTCAAATATAATGGATGTTTGGGTGTAGCTTACATAGGTTATTAAACTTCTTCTTTTCTAGTCCTTTTTTCAACTAGCTTCCTCTTAAAGTATGTGCCACTAGAAAAATAGAAAAAATCTTCTCCATCCTCTCAATAGGATTTGTAATATCTACAATGGTGAATTTATAGGAGGGGTTATTGAATATCCTTTTATACTCAAATTGGACCATGAATATCCATTATTATTTCCTCTCTTTCACCTCATCATTTTTTTTGAGGTTTCTAATTGTAGTGTAGAAAAATGTCGTCGGGATATTTTCACACTTGTTTGGGCCATCCTTACTAAATTAGGCTTAATGATGCCTTGATTTAGTGTTGTAATGTGGTTGACACATTCAGATTAGGTCTTCGGCCCTTATGAGATAATAGATTTCAATTGTACCTTGCTAAAGTGTTGTGAAGTGTTGTAACATACTTTCACACTTTTTTAAGGTTTTATCAATCTAATAAACCTCTTTTTAATCAATATAAACCTTAATTTTGCCTTATTTAGAGTTTTGTAAAGTGTTCTAACACACTTTCACACTTCTCTAGGATTTTCATTAATAATTGGGATTTCTTATGCTTTAATTGGGTCCATTTTGCATCCACAAGCTTCATGTATTGCATATTTTTGAGGATAATCCCAATACCAATCATTAGCCAATCATAAACCAGGTGTTTCAGGTTTGAATGGCCCAAATTTAGTGATATGGGACTCAGTCGCCATCTTGGGTGGATGAGTCCCAACTAGATCCTTGGCCTCAAACCTGGTTTCAGACATTTATAATCATTTTTGAAATTGGTCCCAAAAATTAAGCCAGATGGAACTCATTCACCACCTTGGATGAATGAGTCTCGTGTGGCCCAAAATCAAAATTAACTCAAACTATTGGCGATGTCTTATTCTCCTAGATCTGATGTCAACTTGTAGTGTTGTAATTTAGGGAATTGTTCCATAATTGAGTATAAATACAAGGTTATTTCACTCATTTTCATCCTAACAAGAAATCAAGTGATCCTTATATAAAATTGAGTTCACACATTCAAGCATTCACAAGAGCATTCAAGGGTAGATTAACAAGTATTATAGAGAATTATTTAGGCATCAATCATCATGTAAAAGATTGCATGCATCATGTTTGGTATTGTGCTAAAAATTGTGATGTAGGATTTCATGATTCAAGCAAGTGTTCAATTCAAGATATATCTCAATCAAGCAAGGATCAAGATCTACATTGATTGGAGTCATCTCAAGCATATTTGTAGCACTTTATTCCTAGGGTTTGGTGAGTTGCAATATTATCATTTACTCATTCATCATTCTCAATTCATATTTGATTTCATTTCAAGGTTTTTATTACCAACAAGGATTTTGACCAAGGAAAACTCTTATCCACTTACTCAACAACATTTTTACCTCTCCTTTGTGTGTGATTTGCAGGTCTAGGTTGTAGATATTTTAGGGAGAAAGCTTGGATCTAAAAGTTGTCAGGTCATTTAAAGTTGTCGAAGTTGTTGAACAACCAAAAAGATAACACTCTTGAGGGAAAGAGGATCTCCCTAATAGGCCCCTAGGGTTTTTCACCTAGGAGCACTTGTGAGAAGTAATGGACTCTCTTTCACCTAATGGTTAGGTGTTTTTTGGTGATTGCATTTAAAAGGAGGATAGACTGATTAGGTTGTTGTGTGTGTGTGGAGTGTGGTTAAATCTGAAATAAAATGAACTAAACTAAACTAAAGAATGTAAATGAAGTAAAATGTAATACTAAATGCAAGCTAACTAAATGACCTAAATGCATGTAATCAAAAGGAAAATTGGAAAGTTCAGAGATTGTGTAACTGGGAAATGAAACATGTAGATGAGGAGCCCTAAAATATTCTAAAACTTGTAACACTTATTCCAGAATGGGTGACCTAGTCCTTCTATTAGGGAACTTTCCGAGATTGGGTTTCCGAGAAAAGGGTATCTAGAAAAGTCAAAACCATTTTTCAGGCTTTGTACAGGGACAAGGTCACCAATGAAGGCGACCTAGTCATCTTGGTACTTTTAGAAGATTTAGGGTTTTATTATGTGGGTCCTAACTAGTAATTTACTTCTCTATAGTAGCCCATATCTCAATCTCTAGAAAATGACCTGCAACTTGTCCTTTTTCTCGTCCTAGGGTTTGATGTCTTGAATTGACTTGAATAGAATGATTGTACCTTATCCAACACTTTGAACCTTGCTAAATCTGCATACACTTACAAAGAACATGCAAAGACCAAGAAAATGTTAGGGTTCGGAAATAGGGGTTTTCCTAAGTCAGACCCATTTGATGGTAGATAAACCCAAATGAGAAACAATGAAAGGAAAGGATGCTTGAATTATGAACTCAATACAAAAACTTACCAACTCCAATGAATATTTCTTGAGGTGCTTAGTGCTCAAATTATTTCTTGTGAAGATTCCAGATTGCAAGAGTGCTTGTGAAGATGACAATGAGCTAAGGGGGGAAGAAGTAGAAGAAGAGAATAAGGAAGAGAATGAGGAGAAAATCCCTTACTTATACAAGCTAAAACCTAATTTTCTCAAAAATGTAGCATGATAGGCAAACCCTAGGGTTTTGGAGGCAAATTCCTACAAGAATTTTTATTTAATTTTGAATTTTAAGCCTAAATGGACTAGGTCACCCAAGGTGGCAACCTAGTCCACTTGGGAAAATTCAAGTAGTGGTTTAGAATAAAAAGATTTTAAATGATGTTTATTAGACTTTCCGCCCAAAACACACTTAAGTTAGACTTAAAAGTACATTAAGGGACCAATTTATGATTAAAAATGGTTAAATTAGTGGTGATAAGCCTAGGATAGTGTGAAAATGCATTACAAAACTTCACAACACTTTGGCACAAGGTTTGGAAAGGGGTAAAAAGGGATTATTTAGGTGAATTATGTTGAACTGGTCTTAGAAAAGTTGGAAGATGTGTTACAATACTTCACAAAACCTTTGTAAAACATCATTACTTTATTATCGATTTGCAAGCGTTTGAGACAAAATCAAAGCAAAACAAGGCCAAAATCCAAGGGAAAAGGTTGAAATGAGTGAAAAAGTGTCAAAGACTACACTTTTTGGTGACACATTTAGCCCCCACTTTAGTGAGAGGATGAACTTGCTTCAAACTCACACTAAATTCACCAATTCATGCATCTTGAGAGGGATCCAATGTATTAATGCTAGTAAGATGAAATGACATCACTCAAGAGGGATGATCAACCCCCTAGGATCAAGATCACATGGAAAAACAAACATAAGCACAAAAGATCACACAAGAAAATTATGTGAAAGAGGGTGGAGAGAGAGGAAAATTTTGATCAAGCTTTGACCATTTGTCCAACTAGTTGTAGATCAGATCTAGGTTGTTTGTCCAAAAGGAAAGATCTACTCACTTTGGGATGACAAGACTTTCAGCTCTCTACCAGGTGTGAATTCCAAAAGGGTGAGAGATATATACATGGATGGTATGCACTCACAAACGTGAAAATGTGGCTATGGTAAAATTTGTGTCGCTAGTTGGGCTTCTCGCTCAACCATACCAAAGTTATACCTTCAAAAAAATTTGATAAGGTGCCACAAATGAAAAGAGTTTATGGTTCGTGAGACAAGAAAAGCCTTGGATGCTTAGAACTCATGAACAAGTGCAAAATGGCACCACAAACATGCTATTTGTTTTATCCAAGGTGGCCATGTATGAAAGGATGTGAAAATGCAATATGTAAAAATACAAAAAGGTAAAATGAAAAAGGGATGTTCAAAGGATTCTTGTTTCATTCATGCGAGGTCTTTGACTTAGGTAACATTGTTTCTAATGTCTCCAAAAGAGGACCAATCAAAGGATATAAAATTGACAACTTAGGGGATGCAGTGTGTCGCATCAGGCCACTAAGATGAATGTGATATGATAAGATAATTCACTTTCATGAAGGACATTACACACAATGTCATCCACCAAGTGAGAGACTCATCGTATGAAGTACCAAGGATGCATTAGGAACCAAAGAAAATGTAAAAGGGAATGATGTAAATGTATTCCCCCACTTTAAAGGAATTTCTATGCACTATACTATGAGAAATTTCTTTAAAATAGAAGAAGGTATGATAGGGTAAGTATGTCACATGTAAGCCAACTTAAGACATGTCATCCACATCCCAAGATTTCTCTTATATGCTCATCAGAAGTTAACGTCTAGTCAAAAGAGGCAATGCCAAGTGACATATGAGGACACAGGTAACAAACCCCTTGTCCCCACTTAGTCAAGGACAAAGGTGAGTTGAAGAGGATGAAGGCATGTATTTGAGAGAGAGATTAGGTTCCCCAAAAAAAGGGAGAGCACCAAGCTCCTTGAGATGTTTGAAGTTTAGTGTTTGAAGAAAATTGAGAGAAGGGAGGTAACCCTAAATATTTCTTGAAAGAGTATGATATGCCAGTTTTCGTCATGTGTAGGAGGGAGATTGTATTTGATAGCATAACAATATTTGAAGTTAGATGAAGGGGTTGTGTGCTTCTGGGAAGGATTGGTTTCTTTGCAAGAACACAAATAATTTTTAGTGCGATGTGTTGTTCCTTCATGAGGGAGGGGAGTTATATAGCCCCCATCACCACCATGGGGTAATGTTGTTGATGTAGAACCAAGTTGAGTGGAGAAAACATAGGGGTGTTTTGGTGTAGGGTGTGAGATGCCAAAATATACTTTAAAGGGAGGCATAATACCCTAGTCATTACTAGAACTTGTATCTAAAAATGAACTGTTTGTATATGACTCTTTGGACCAAGAGGGTGAGATTTTGGAAATTTTAGCGAAAGGAAGTGTAGAATCTAACGACCCCCAATGATCACAAAAGATTTTTTTTGTAGGCGAAGGAGTAGAGTCAACTTGTATAGGTTCAAGTTTTGTTATAGGAGTGAAAGGATTAGGAGAGTTGGAAGCTTTGTGATTATTTGATTCATAGCTTCGTGCATCTGCCTCAACTATGTATATTTGGTGATTGTACTCAAATTTAATTATACAATGAAGGATAGATGGGACTCTTTTCATAGCATGAATCCATGGTCTCCCTAGGAGAATATTGTATAAAAGGGTCCTTGCATGATATGTATAGAGGTAGGAAACACGATAGGTCCAACCTCAATAGGTAATGTGATCATCCCTAGTGGTTGCCTATGAACGTTGTCAAAGCCACGAATATGAAAATCATTAAGATGAATGAAAATTTTCTCCATGCCAAGTTTGTTGAGGAGATCTATGCTACAAACATTAATTTATGCTCCATTGTCTATGAGAGTGTGCATGATTAAAGTTTCATTAATGATCAGATTTATCATCAAGGGATCATTCTTGTTTTGAATCTCAAGTGAGGGTAATTCATGTTTATGGAATGTGATTTCGGATCGGGTTACTTGCATGGGATGAGAGGAGGGTGTGAGATTATTCGAATTTATGTAATATTGGATCTCATCCATCTGTATTTGCACCATTTTGTGAAATAGAAATTTGACTATAGATGAAAGTTGAATAAGTTCTCATACAAAGATATCAGTAGGAGCCTTTTTAAGGTCCTCAACATGAGGGACTCTGAGATGAGGTAAGGGTGAGGGTGTATGAGTAATGTGTGACCCCCTAGATGTTCGAGTCACTAAGTTACAACTTAGCGGCTACAAAATATTGGTATGATTAGATTTCATCATGTATTTCAAGATATCTCTTAGTTTTTTATGTGATTCACTAGTGAGAGGAGACATAGGAAGCTCACTAATGAAAGGAGATCCCACTTGTGTCATCATAACCTCAAGAATCTTGTTTTTATTTGTATGATTTTTTATTGAAGGGGATTCTAATGGAAGATGATTATCTTCACCTAGGGAAGGTGTAGTTTTTGAATTTGTCACCAAAAACTGTATACCTTGTCACTTTTTCACTCACTTTGGCCTTTTCCAGTGGATTTTAGCCTTGACTACCTTGATTTAACCTTTTAAGCCTGCAATTCATCAATAACATAATGGTTTTTTATTGAGGTGTTGTGAAGTGTTGTAACACATTTCCCCACTTTTCTAAGACCATTTCAACGTAATTCACCTAAATAATGCATGCTTATACCTTCGTAAGCCTTAAGATAGAGTTTTGTAAAGTGTTGTGTTGTATTTTTACACTTATCTAGGCTTATCACCCCCAAATTAACCCTTTTTATTTGCTAATTTACAATTTTAATGCATCATTAGTCCTAAACTAACTATGTTTCGGGAGGAAAATATGATAAAATTTATTAAATATAAATTAATTCCTAACTATCATCAAAATTTCCTAGGTGGACTAGGTCACCACTTTGGGCGACCTAGTCCCTTCAAGCATAAAATTAAAATTTAAAATAAGATTCGACTAGAATCTTGCCTGCTAAACCCTAAGGTCAGATTATTAGGTTACATTTCGAGAAAATTAGGGTTTCACATATACAAATGAGGGTTTTTACCTCCATTTTGGTCTCTCTCTTGGTTCATTTTTACTCTCCTAGCTCCCTTTTACTCTCTTGCTCTCAATCCTCAAGAAACCAAGACTTCACATGCAAGCATACAAGAATTAGGGTTTTCATACTATCTCCATTGGAGTTTGTCATGCAAGTTGTAGACCATCAACAAAGGTTTGGTAAGCATTTCTATTACTTTATCATTCAATCTTACATTCCTTTGCTTTCATCTCATTTGGGTTTAATCACCTACAAAGGGGTTTGACTTAGGGAAAACCCCTATTACTTAACCCCATCTATTTTTGGTATTTGCATGGTTTTTCGGTCTTTTGATGCAAATTAGGTGAAGGAAAAAGTATTGAAAGAAGTACCAACATTCTCCTCAAGTCAACTCCAAGCCTCAAACCCTAGGAAGGAAAAAAAGACAAGCTGCAGTTCACTTTTGGGGGTTCCTGTCATGGGTTGTTGCAGAAAAGAGATATCCATCAAGACCCACAAAACCAAATCCTAATTCCTTAGAAAGCTACAAGAGGACTAGGTCACCCCTAGTGGCGACCGTGTACCTGTGTTAGGCCTAGAAAATGATTTTTGTGGTATTGGAAACCCATTTCTCTAAAACCTATGTTGCAAGAATTTACAGGTTGGAGGACTAGGTCACCCCATTTAGATTAAGTGTCCTTCTATCATTTTCAATAATTTTCCAGAGGCCTCTAGGAGCATTCATCTGCAACAATATTTCTCTAGCTGCACACCTTCTCTCCTCTCTATCATTTTCTAGAAAATACATAATTAGGGCATATATAGTTGGTTAGTTTGCATTAGCTTATTTCTTTTATTTACATTTGGATGCATTTAGATTAGCTTCATTTTACTTTCAGTTCTAGCCACACATCTCACATATTCACAACCATCATCAAATCCCTCCCTCCTTTTTGAATGAACTTAGCCCTAAACATATCTACCTAGCGAGGAAAGAGATGCATTTCGAAACCAAGTGCTCTTGGGGTGAAAAACCCTAAGATCCTAGTAAGGGAATCCTCTTTCCCTGGTAAGAACTATGTTTTTGGCGATTCATTTTGGTGAACTCGACCATTGACCATTAGCTACCTTTCTGATTTCTTGCATTTCATCTTAGAGATAGCTTGCATTGTTTGCATCCTAGGGTTAAGTATAAAAGTGCATTTAGTGAAAACTCATGATAAATTTTCAAATTGCATTACATTTTTAATCAAGAACACATAATTTTTTTTTGCATTTTCACTTTTTGTTTGCACCAAAATATCAGAAAACCCATAAAATTAGCCAAAACTTCAATAATTTTACAAAAACAACGCTATAGGACTAAGTCACCATCCTAGGCGACCTAGTCCTTTGGCACTATTTTCTATCAAATTCTTAGAAATTTACCAGTAGATATTGTTTATCTATTTCCTAGTTTTTCCTTTTTGTGTTTGGTTCTAGAATCTTAGTTATAGACCTTTTGTCACCTTTACTCACATTGCCTTAGGGGTTTTTTGTCTAAGCATTTAGTGTTCCTTTGCCAATACAGTTGCGAGAAGAAGTTCACAAAACCATGGTATCTACAAACAACACCCTTGTTGTAGATCTTGGAATTCCCCCAACTTCAACTCCTGGTGTTGAAAATGGTGCATTAGGCTTAGAAACTATCCTTAGTAATTCCTTGCACCTAGTGACACAACTACTAATAATAACCTCCCACATGATAAAATCTTCCACATGGGTATGTGATGGATCATGATGGGCCAAAAGGTGGCAATATGTAGGTGATATGATGGCCCATGTGGGTGACAACTTTATTTTTACCCAAAATTGATGAAAGGGTTTTTAAAGGATATTCTAAACTTTCCACCAATATAGATTATGCTTTACTTTGAATTTAATAAATAATTATTATTCATTTTCTATTTGAATTATGACTAAAGTCTTGATTGATAGGCTGATTGAAAAACATGTATAGCTTTGAAATGGTAACACATTTTTTGAATCTAAAACATCTGTCGCATTCTATGCTTCACATACAATAGGATTAAAAAATAATCACAAAGTTTTGACTAAGTTAAGGTGGTTAGACATACAAATTTTTATATTTTTTTAAAGTTGTAATAAAAAATTCATAATTAATTATTTACTTGGAAAAAAATTACAGAAAAATATGCATCACATTGGGACATGATTCTTGTACTTATAACTAAAATATTATCATTTTATTGTGGTTAGGATGGTCAGGCAGGCACCTACTTCTTATTTTTTCCCTAAAATTTAAGTGCTACTGCATTGAAATTTCAAATTTTCACCAAATAAATTTATTTTTTAAATAAACCTAGTAGTTTAGAAACTACATTCAATTTGCTACAAATTCTATTCTGACATATTTTTGAAATAATAAAGATTACTTATTCAAATTTTTATGTCAAGTTTTCTAACTCTGATTTTCTAAATTTTCATCACCACTTAAGGGCTTGTTTTTTCCATGATGATCCTACACATACCCACATTCATCCTGATCTCATTGATTATCAGGATGAATTCAACTTCGAGCCCATCTCAGGAACTACCATTCCTACCATTAAGCTCCTACACCATTTAATTGACCATGATAATGGCTTAAGTGTCATGATGAAGATTGCAGAAACCTACGAGAAATATGCACCTAAGTTACCCACTCCTAAGTATGGCCATGGAGGACCTTCCACTCCTCCCCCCTCAACCATGGCTTCTACCCAACCTATACACCTCCTAGTGTGACAACCACCATGCAACCACTTAGCAGTGTGATACCTTCCCTCCTGATAACCACTAGCATCCCTACTTATCTTGTGGCATCCCACCCTCCTCTTCCACTATCCCTACTATAACCATTCCTACCACTTCCCCTTCCACCACTCTCTTCCCTTGACATCTCTCACTTCCACCTCTTAGCACTTATAGTGAACCTCTCATTATACAACTATTTAACACTATCAATAATATGAAACAACAAATATCTTCCATTAACCAAAGCCAATATGGGTCCCCTTCTCATTACGTTCATAGTAACCCATTGTCCCTTGAAATTATCTGCACTCCTTTTCCACAAGGAATAGAGATCCATAGGTTCAAAAAATATGGTAGGAAGGGTGACCCTTCTAACCATGTCAATTCCTACACTTCTCTTAGTAGCAACTTCGCTCTTGATGACAAGTTTCTCACCAAATTATTTCCAAGAACTCTTAAAGATGCATCTTTAGATTGGTTCTCTTCCCTACCCAATAACTCCATTAGTTCATTTAACAAGTTAGTGGATTATTTCATAAATCACTTTAAAGTTCACATGGTTCTGAAGAAAACTCTAGCTGACCTCATGAGATGTAAATAGGCTAATACCAAGAAGATAACTTATTTCATCTCTCGCTATCAAGCCCTCTATTCCTTGATTGATGTCCAGATCCTAGACACCCATCTGAAGAAGATTTTTACCAAGAACCTTGTGATGTCCCTTCAGGATAAACTCACCCTCATGAATTTCCCCTCCTTCATGCACCTATGTCAAGCACTTTGTGACTACCATAAATCTACTAGTAGTCATGACTCATGATCCGCTACTAGTCATGATGATAATTCTGATAACTCTTCCCAATCCACTACCCAACCTTTCTGTAAACTAAACAAAGTATTCATCCAATTCAACCCTTCATCTTCCAACCCACCACCCATTAATAACCAAGTGGTCATTGTTAAGTTTTTCGTGCCCTTTAATTACGAAGATCCTAAGCATACTCTCACACCCTTACCCAACACCCTTCATAATACCATGACCCAACTGCTTCAGCAACATATGATTTCTTTACAACTTGTCCATACACCTAATCCTAACAAACCATTACCTCCTTCCTATAATGCCACTTCTTGTTGCTATTTTCATCATCAAAAAGGCCATGATACTGAACAGTGTAAGCATCTAAAGCACCTAGTGCAAGACCTCATTGATTCAAGATGTCTATTCATTGATATCGTTAATGTTAAAAGCAATACATCAGTTGCCCCCCTAATAAAAAATTGCATATTTTTACCAACCTCATGCCTAATCATCATGTGTTGTTTGTCAAATCAAGTGAAACTTCCCCACCCAATGTAGTGAGTGTAGATTCACAAGATTTACATTTCGCTTCTCTTTTAGTGGTAACCCATGTCTCACCTATTAATGAAATGGTAGGCGCAATATATGTTATTCATCGAAAGGGCCCAACCAAAGGACCTCTTGACATATCCTTCTTTGTACAAGATATACTATGAAACCTTCCTGATGGCCCTCTCTATATATAGCTGGCAGCATTTATGATAATCCCACCAATGCGATACTCATAGATCCTGCATGTTGTGATAATTTCATCACCGAAGAGTTTATGTTATTACATAATATTGACCAAGATGTCTATAATTGATCTACTGTGTGGGTCAAAACACACCATGGTTTTTCATGCCCCGCTATCGCATCGATTGCCCTCCCCTTACAAATAGGTCCCAAAACATTAGATATTACCTTTTCAAATATACCTTAGTCAGACTAATTTCACTTCCGACTTAGCCTTCCATGAATTCATTCTATTAAAGCGGTCCCATCCATCATTCACAAGTGTGTGAAATTTCCTATCGACAATGACACATTTACTATCCATCATAGTGGTTTTCAGCCATTTTGCCACCTGACTCTGATGTGCCTAACCAACCTACTCCTGAAACCTCCTCCACATCATCTAAGTGGGCTAGGGACAATGATAGCAATTTAGTTCTCCCTAATCGGACCAAAAAATTCTATAAAGCCAAAGTGATAGTGGATGATCCACCCTTAGTGCCTCCCATTCCTCCTCTCAGGAATGATAAGAAACCCATGGTGGACGAGTCCGCTCCTTCACCTATGCACCTAGATCGCAAATCCAAAATGAACAAAGAGATTAGGGAATGTAGGCATCATCATCGTGCTCTGGCCCACCAATCTCATGAGGAAGAACAAGCTAAAGAGCCCAACCCTCCTATGCCTGATTCCAACCCTATTGATCCTCCTCCTCCACCCCCACAACCAGATCCAATACCTCATGCATCACCTCTTTTACAAGCCACCACTGATATTGTCATCTGTCCTACCATTTTCATCAACTTAGATGATGACAACAAGGATAATTCCAAAATTGATGAAGAGGTACACCATACCTTGAATTCACTTTTTTCATCTTCTATGAGAATTCACGAGAATTATCCTCAAACAAGTGTTGATCTTGACACTAGTTTGGTAATCTTTGTTGTTCCTCTCACTAGTCTCCCTCCTGATTTTTACACTAAGCAAGATTTGAAGGCTGATGACTTGCTTGATGAGTAACACGCACTTGCCTAGCTAGTGGTGGTTCCTTTTCTTTTTCATTTTGTGTTCATTTGTATGTCATGTATTCCCTATCTTGTTTGATGCTTTTTGAAATTCTTCTATATGTCTCTCCTTTCTTCTATATGTTGTGCATTTTTTTTTCCTTTTTCCTTTCACATTCTGTTTTATCTTCCTTTAGGTTATGACAAAAGTCATCGAGACCACTAGGTATCCTTCATGTTGACCCAAAAGGAAATATTTTTTCCTTTTTTCATTTAGGGATGATGCAAGGCATTGAGACCACAATTCCTCCTTGATGTTGACCCAAATGAACTCGTTTTATTTTTTCCTTTTCTTTATTGCCTTTCATTTGGGGACTATGCAAGGCATTGAGACCACAATGTCTCCTTCATGTTGACCCAAATGACCCTCTTTTTCTTTTTTTTCTCTTGCCCTTTTTTCCTTTCATTTGAGGATGATCCAAGGCATCGAGACCACAAGTGTCTTGCTCATGTTGACTCAAAAACCAAGGTTCATTTTCTTTTTCCTTTTTATGGTCCTTTTTGGGGACGATGCAAAGTTTCAAGACATCCTATATCTCCTCCATTTGGACCCAAAATTCCTCTTCTTTTTCATTTTGTCTTCGCTCTCTATGTGTCCTTCTCATTCTATGTGTTTGGGGAGATTATGATAGTTTTTTTCCTCTCTAAAAAAAATATTATGGCAACAAACATACTAATCTCAAATACATAGAGCCCTTGTGTGTTTAGTTTTTTGCTTTTTGGGGGCATCTTTCCCCTTCTCTTTTGCTTGCTTCTTTTTTTTTCTTCGCATGGTGTATCCTTTCTTGGATACTCATTGCTTGATAAGCTCTCATGTTCCCTTTGCATTTTGCATTTCTCTAATTTAAAGAAATCGATCACAAAGTGGTGTGTAGAAATCCCTTTAAAGTGGGGGCATACATTAGCACTATTATGTTTTACTTTTATTTTTTGCATTTGCATTTTCTTTTCCTTTGCCCATGCTTCCTAGTGCAGCCTTGTTACTTTACATGATGTATTTCTCACTTTGTTGATGGAATTTGTTATGATCTCCTTCATAGGTGTGACTTATCTCAAAATATTACATTCCTCTTAGTGCCCTGATGCGACACACTACATCCCCTAAGTTGGAATCTTCTATCCTTTGATCGGTCTTCTTTTGGAGACATTACATGCAATGTTCCCCTAGGTTAAATACCTCATATAAACTAAACAAGACTCCTTTGAACACTTTTAATTTTCATTTTTTTGCACTTTTAAATTTTTTGTATTTCACATGTTGCATATTTTTTTGCATACATGGCCACCTTGTATAACACAAATTTCTTGACTATAGTGCCATCTTGCACTTGTTCATGGGTTCTACGAATCCAAGGATTTTCTTGTCTCATGAACCACACCCTTGTCTTTTGTGGCGCCTTATCAAAGTTATTAGGAGGTATAACTGTTGTATGGTTGAGCGGAAAGCCCAACTAGCAGCATGAATTTCCCCATAGCAACCTTTGTGTGTGTGAGCACATAACAACCAGGTGTATGTGTCTCTTACCACCTTTTGGCATTCTCACCCAGCGATAATTGAAATTTTGATTGGCCTAAAGTGATTACATCCTTTCCTTTCAAACAAACAACCTAGAGCTGATCCCCAACTAGATGGAAAAATGGTCGAAGCTTGATCTGACCCTTCTCACAACTCTCCTTAGGTGATATTTTGTACTTATGTTTAGCTGGCCATGGGATCTTGATCCTTGGGTCTTAATCATCCCTCTTGATCATACTCATCCCACCTTACTAGCATGAGTGCATTAGATCCCACTCAACACACATGTTTCAACTACCTTAGTCTGAATTTGAAGAATTTTCATACTCTCACTAAAGTGGGGGCTAAATATGTTGCCAAAAAGTGTATACCTTGGCACTTTTTCACTCATTTTTTCCTTTTCTAGTGGATTTTAGCCTTGACTACCTTGATTCAACTTTGTAAGCTTGTAATTCATCAATAACATAATTATGTTTTATTGAGTTGTTGTGAAGTTTTGTAACACATTTCCTCACTTTTCTAAGACCCTTTCAACATAACTTACCTAAATAATACATTATTATACCTTCCTAAGCCTTAAGATAGAGTGTTGTAAAGTGTTGTGTTGCATTTTCACACTTATCTAGGCTTATCACCCCTAAATTAACCCTTTGTATATGCTAATTTGTCGTGTTAATGCATCATTAGTCCTGACGTAAGTGTGTTTCAAGAGGAAAACCTAATAAAATTTATTAAACATAAATTAATTCTCGACTATCATCAAAATTTGCCTAGGTGGACTAGGTCACCACTTTGGGTGACCTAGTCCCTTCAAGCATAAAATTCAAATTTTAAATAATATTCAATGGGAATCTTGCCTCACAAACCCTAGGGTAAGCCTATTAGGTTGCATTTCGGTAAAATCATGGTTTCACATGTATAAATAAGGGTTTGTACCTCCATTTTTGTCTCTCTCTTGGTTCATTTTTACTCTCCTAGCTCACTTTTACTCTCTTGCTCTCAATCCTCAAGCAACCAAGACTTCACAAGTAAGCATACAAGCATTAGGGTTTGCAGACTCTCCATTGGAGCTTCTCATGCAAGTTTTAGACCATCAACAAAGGTTTGGTATGAATTTATATTGTTTTAGCATTCAATCCTGCATTCCTTTGCTTTCATCTAATTTGGGTTTAGTCACCTACAAAGGGGTTTGACTTAGGCAAACCCCTATTACTTAATCCCATCTATTTTTGGTATTTGCATGTGTTTACAGGTCTTTTGATGCAAATTGAGTGAAGTAAAAAGTGTTGCAAGAAGTACCAACATTATCTTGAAGTCAACTCCAAGCCTCAAACCCTAGGAAGGACACAAAAACAAGTTGTAGGCCACTTTCAGGGGTTTGTATCACGGGTTGCTGCAGAAAAGAGAAACATCCACCAGGACCCACAAAACCAAAGTCTGATTTCTCATAAAGCTACAAGAGGACTAGGTCACCCCTATTGGCAACCTTGTCCCTGTGTTAGGCCCAAAAAAAGGTTTCTATGCTTTTGGACACCCATTTCCCTAGAACCTGTGTTGGTAGAATTTCCATGTTGGAGGACTAGGTCACCCCATTTGGCATAAGTGTCTTGTCATTTTCAAGCATTTTATAGAGGCTTCTGGGAGTATTCATCTGCAACAATATTTCTCAAGGTGCACACCTTCTCTCCTCTCTATGATTTTCCAAAAAAAACACATTTAGGGTATATCTACCTGGCAAGGAAAGAGACCCATTTCCAAACCAAGTTCTCTTGGGGTGAAAAACCCTAAGATCCTAGTAAGGGAATCCTCTTTCCCTAGTAAGAACTATGTTTTTGGTGGTTCAAAAGTATATGTGTCAATGTTCATGTTTTCATGCACCATGATATTCTCCCTAGGTGGAGAGTGCTTAGGAGGAGTACTAGCCAAATGTTCTTCACATTCAAAGGTGGGTTATGCTAAAGGGATTCTAGTACAAATAGGGTAACGATCAATGGTGCAATTGTCTTGTTTAAGAAGGGGTTCCCTAGGAGAAGGGGGACAACTAAGATATTCATGACTTTCATCAAGTGTATTTTCAAATAGTAAAGTATCTTCTTCACAACTAAGAGAGATACTAGGAGAAGGACAAAGGTTATTGTCATGTTTGTTAAGAGAGGTAAGACGAGAGAAACAACTAGAATTCTCATAAAGCTCATTGATTGGTTCTTCTAAAACCAAAATATGTGCTTCACCTATAGGAGAGATATTAGGAGAAGAACTAATAATATCATTAGGAATGACTAAGATTGTATTCTCTATCGCTAAAACACTCTCATAGGGTGAAGGTAGGGAAGGTTTCTTAGCATATCTAGATATGTACGATACTAACATTGTCTGAACCAAAATAAAAAGTACATATAACCATTTAAAGCAATGTTGCAGAAATATAAACAATGCATATGTAAAGATACAAATGAATTTTATCCAATGTATGCTAAGTGTTAATAATGTAAACAATGTATATAAAAGAATGAAAATCACTTTTATCAAACTTAAACATATTGTTATGAATAGAAACATTCTATAAGAAAAAAAAAAAATTACTTATATCAGGTTATTTACAATTTAAGAAATGTAAACATTTTCAAATTGAATTATGAAGTAATTTCAAGAGTGACCACCCTAAATTGATGATTTTGAGTGAGAAGCAAAAAACCTATGTTCCCAAAACTTTCTAGACTTATAGTATATGGTACTAGGAGGCCTAGGAATCACATATATAAGGTTTTTGATGTTTTAACAAATAGTTAAAAAGGTGAACTTGGACTAGGTTGTCTAGAATGGCGAATTCTAGTCGCAGTAGTGATTTTTTTCAATTTTTTTAACTTGTTTTGAGTGGGTTTGATGGGTTTCAGATTGTATGATGTATTCCTAAGGTGAAAATGCAGATTTTTTAGATATTTTCAATGAAAATATATATGCAAAAGTGTAAGCTAACATGTACTTTTGACGAATGCACTTTTGTATAAACCCTATAATGCAAACAATCCAAAATCCTAATGCAATGAAAACTTTTTCCTAAGATGAAATGAAAAATTAGAATATTAACAAGTGTTGTACGATTGGGTTCATCAAAATGAACCACAAAAAATAGAAAAATAAGAGGGAAAGATGATCACACTAATAGGCCCCTAGGGTTTTTCACCTAGGAGCACTTATGAGAAGGAATGGACTCTCGTTCACCTAATGGCTAGGTGTTTTTGATGATTGCATTAAAAAGGAGGATGTATTGATTATCTTATGTTGTGTGTGTAGAGTGTGGTTGAAAGCTGAAATGAAATGAACTAAAGTAAACTAAAGAATTTAAATGAGGGAAATTGTAATACTAAATGCAAGCTAACTAAATCACCTAAATGTATGTAAAAAGAGGGGAAACTGGAAAGTTCTAAGATTATGCACCTGGGAAATGAAAATTGCAAATGAGGAGCACCAAAATATTCTAAAACTTGTTGGAAATATTTAGAGGGACACTTACACCAGAATGACCTAGTCCTTTTGTCGGGGAACTTTGCCTGACTCCGTATCGGAGAAAAGGGTATCCAAAAAATTCAAAACCCTTTTTTAGGCCCAATATAGGGACAAGGTCACCAATGATGAAGACCTAGTCCTCCTAGAACTTTCACAGGATTTAGGGTTTGATAATGTGGGTCCTAGCTAGTACTTTCCTTCTCTGCAACAACCTGTATCTGAATCTCCAGAAAATGACTTGCAACTTGTCCTTTTTCTCCTCCTAGGGTTTGATGTCTTGATTTAACTTGAATAGAATGATTGTACCCTCTCCAACAATTTGAACCTTGCTAAATCTGAATACACCTATAAAATCACATGTAAAGACCAAGAAAATGTTAGGGTTAGGAAATAGGGGTTTTCCTAAGTAAAAGCCCCTTGATGGTAGCTAAACACAAATGAGAAACAATGAAATGAAAGGATGCTTGAATGATGAACTCAATACAAAAACTTACCAAACCTTTAGTTGTTGAAGTCTATAGCATGCAAGAACCAACTCCAGTGGAGGTTGCTTTAGGTTCTTAGTGCTCAAATGATTGCTTGTGAAGATTGGAGTGCAAGAGTGCTTGTGAAGATGAAAATGAGCTAAGGGGAGAAGAAGAAGAAGAAGAAGAAGAGAATGAGGAGAAAAACCCTTACTTATACAAGCTAAACCCTAATTTTCCTGAAAATGCAGCATGATAGGCCAACCCTAGGGTTTTGGAGGAAAATTCCTATAAGATTTTTTATTTAATTTTGAATTTTAAGCCTAAAGGGACTAGGTCACCCAAGGAGGCGACCTAGTTCACTTGGGAAAATTCAAGTGGTGGTTGGGAATAGAAAGATGTTAAATGATGTTTATTAAACTTTCCTCCCAAAACACACTTAAGTTGGGCCTAAAATTACATTAAGGGACCAATTTATCATTAAAAAGGGTTAAATTAGTGATCAGAAGCCTAGGACAGTGTGAAAATGTATTACAACACTTCACAACACTTTGGAACAAGGCATGGAAGGGGGTAAAAATGGGTTGTTTAGGTGAATTATGTTGAAAGGATCTTAGAAAAGTGGGAAGGTGTGTTAGAACACTTCATAATACCTTTTTAAAACATCATTATTTTATTGTTGATTTGCAAGCGTTCAAGACTAAATCAAGGCAAAACAAGGCCAAAATCCAAGGGAAAAGACCCAAATGAGTGAAAAAGTGTCAAAGGCTACACTTTTTGGTGACACAATTATCAACAAGCCTAGGAGAACCTTGGAGAAGACCTGTAGGTTGTAAATTAGAGATTCGGATCTGGAAATTTGTAGAGGCAAATTGTGCAGACCAGGAAGAGAAGATTCAGACCTTGAATGTTTACAAAATCCCAACCAGACTGATTCCCCACTTTTAGTGAATGAGTCTTAGTTCTAGTCAAGTTTTAGGTTTTTGCAGATTCAGATACCCATTTAACAGATTCTTGTTCTCACATAGTTTTCTAGAATCTAGACTAATTCACCCAGCTTGGCGAATAAGTCCTAGTCAGCCTTGAAGTAAAATTTTCCAATTCTCCATATATTCATCCAACCATCTTCAGATTTATAGGTGCACACATTCTATTTTTTAGTTGTCTATGTTTCTTCATTCATTTTTCTGGGTCATTTAGTATTACTTTGTAAATTCAATTAGTTTTTTTTATTTTATCTTGTATTTCATTATATTTTCCAGGTCTAAACTTGGTGGTGAACCCCTTATTAGATCATATTCAGCCCCTAGAACAACCCTCTTGAAGATCTCTTTCTCTTTTGCATTGAGATCTCAAGGGTTTGTTCCTGAGTGAAAGTTAGTGAAGATTGTCGTCCTATGTCCTAAACCATAAGTGATGACAATTTTCCACCTTTTATTTTAGTGAACCTAATGTTGCAACATAATAATTCTAATTTAGAACTTTTATTATCATCCTATATCTAGCTTGCATTAACATTGCATTAGGATTTTCATTCCAAGGTTTCAAATTTTACATTAGCGAAAACTCATATAGCTTTCAATTTTGCATCTAATTTCATTGAAAAGTATTCAAAATATGCATTTACATCTCATATACAGATCATAAAACATAAAAATCATAAAATTAAATTGTGTTTAAAAAATAAAATGAAAACAATCCTCCTTGGGACTCATTCACCACCTTAGGCAAATTGGTCCCTCTGCATATTCTGCATTGCATTATGTGGCTTTCTAAGTTCAATTTATGAGTTTCTATTTGTTGTTGTTGCCTTTCTATTTTAGTTTACAATTTTTTTATTTCATCTAATTCCTTTCATCTAGTTTAAATTACATCTAGAACATTTCATTTCACATTGTTGTATAGTTTAGAATCAAAAATTTATGTCATGGATATGTGCTTTAGTAAGATTTTCATGTCCTTAAAGTCCTTAGTGGATATGTCAAGTTGCGATTTTGGACATGATCCTAATGACATTGACCTTACTCATGCTCACTCAAATCCTAGTGCATGACCTCCTCATGATGTTGGCATCATTGGAGAATATGATGACAACATGAATAAGTTTCTAAACGATTGTCTTAACAAACTTGAATCTAATGCATCCTTTTATCCATCAATGAAAAAACCAACATGTCCAACAATACCACCTCTTGAGATGTTTGGTTACTTAAATGATCCCAAAATAAAAATAAAATTTGAACCTAAGTTCCCTACAATAGGTGAACCTAGTTTCTATAAAAAATAAAAAACTCAACCATTTTATGATAAGAAAGTAACAAACACTCCAATCAATCTAGAAGAAACATACGGAAAAGGATTCATAATCTTAAGTAAACAAGGATGTGATACAAAAAATGAACATGAGATTCATCAACTGCTAGAGAAAATATCAATTAATGAAAACACAAAATAGTTAGGATATTAAGATCCCTCTCACAACATAAGAGCTCCTAAATAATACCTTAGGCTTCGAAATGACGGTACGATGATCTTAGATTCTCCTCCCGATATGAATGTCCTTCCTAAATAAAAACCAATCATTCATAACAATTACAACGATGATAGGATCACCTTAGGTCCTCCTCCTTAACCTTCAACTTTATAAATTTGTGAATCTATCAAGTGCAAAAGGCCCTACAAATTATAAAAACTAAAGTTTCCTTGTCCACCACCTAAAAGTGAATGGAAACTACAACTGCTTCTAAAAAAAGAACTTATAACATTACCACCAAGGAAAGATAGGCTCATAATATATCCTAAAGATGAAAAAGTTCCACAAAATTGTCGATACCAAAAAACTCTTGGACATAGTATTGATGAGTATTGTGCATTCAAATTAGTGTTGAAATTTTTTCACTTCAATGGCAATGATTGCTAATAAGTGATTTCATAGCACATCCTTTTCCACCCATTATCATGTAATAGTTGTTGAGCATTCTATTCTCACTACTACATGACCTTTCCCATCACCTACCTCGGCTCATTCCTGTCTTGCACTCACTAGGGGCAAGAATTAGATACCCTTGTCCTAGTAATGCATTTTTCATTGTCCCTTAGGATTGTTATCTACCTTTTGTTTATACAGATTGAGATTAGGAGACCTTGCACAAACTAAGAAAGAATCCTTTGAACATTCCTTATTTTTAATTTTTAGTTATATGTCCACCTTGCATAAAACAACTTGCATTCCTATAAAGCCATCATGTTTTTTCATGAGCTCCAAGCATATGAAGTTTTTCTTGTCTCATGAAGTTGAAAAATCATTAATTTTGTCTGGTGCCTTATTAAAGTTATCAGGAGGTATAAAATTTGTATGGTTTGAGCGGAAAGCCTAACCAAGATATGAATTTCCCCATATCCACTTGTCTATGTGTGTGAGTACATACCAGCCATGAGTGTATGTTTATCACCTTTTATGACTTCTCGCCCAATAGACAGCTAGGAGTTATGTTGCATCAAAATGAGTATGCACTTTTTGGACAAACAACCTAGATCTAATCCACATCATGATGAAAACATGGTAAAATCTTGGTCCAAATATATTTTATCTTTTATCTTTTCTCTTTTTCATCTTTGGCAGTGAATGCTTCTGCTTTATTTTTCCTCTTTATATCATTCTCATGTGTGTTCTTTTGTGCCCATGTGGATTTGTCTTGGGATCTTGATCCTAGGAGCTTGATCACCCCTCCTGATCATTTTTGTGTCATCTTATTGGCATTGGTACATTTGAACCCCTCTTGATGTGCGTGTTTGTCTACATTAATGTGAATTGGAAGCAAGTTCATCGTCTCACTAAAGTGGGGGCTAAATATAGTGTCAAAAAATGTTGCCAGGACATTTTCACACTTATTTAGGCCCTCCTTGCTGAATTGGGCTTAATATTTCCTTGATTTAGTGTTGTAATGTGGTTGAAACATTCACATTAGGTATTGGGCCCTTGTGAGCTAATGGATTTAAATTGTAGCTTTCTAAAGTGTTGTGAAGTGTTGTAACATACTTTCACACTTTTCTAAGGTATTATCAACCTAATAAGCCTCTAAATAATCAAAATAAACCTTAATATTTCCATATTTGGATTGATGTAAAGTGTTGTAACACACTTTCACACTTCTCTAGTATTTTCATTAATAATTAGGCTTTTGTATGCTTTAATTAGCCCCATTTTTTATCCACAAACCTCATTTATTGCATCTTTTCAAGGATAATCCAGACACCAATCATTAACCAATTATAATTTAGGTGTTTTAAATTTGAATGGCCCAAATTTTTTGATCTCGAACTCATTCGCCACCTTGGGTGAAAGAGTCCCACCTAGATCTTTTCGCCCTGAACCTAGTTTCACACATTTCTAAGAATTATAAAAATTAGTCCCAAAAATTAAGCCTTGTGGGACTCATTTTCCACCTTGGGTGAATGAGTCTCATGTGGCCCAAAATCAAAATTAATTCAAAATCAGCAAAATTTTATTCTCCTACATCTGATGTCATCTTGTAGTGTTGTAATTTAGGGAATTCTTGCATAATTGAGTATAAATACAAGGTTCTTTCACTCATTTTCATTGTAACAAGCAATCAAGTGATCCTTATAGAAAATTGAGTTCACATGAGAATTCAAGAATTTACAAGATAATTCAAGGGTAGATTATCAAGCATTCTAGAGTATCATTTAAGCATCAATCGTCATGTCAAAGATTACATGCATCATGTTTTCTATTGTGCTAACAATTGTGATGTAAGATTTCATGATTCAAGCAAGTGTTTAATTGAAGATCTATCTCATTCAAGAAAGGATCAAGATCTACATCCATTGGAGCCATTTCAAGCATATTTGTAGCACTTGATTGCTAGGTTTTGGTGAGCTGCAACATTGTCATTTATTCATTCACAATTTTAGATTCATATTTCATTTCATTTCAAGTTTTAATTACCAACAAGCAGTTTGACCAAGGAAAACTCCTATCCACTAACCCAACAATTTTTTTTCCTCTATGTTGTGTGTGATTTGTAGATCTATGTTGTATATTATTAGGAAGCAAGATTGGAGAAAAGTTGTCAAAAAGGCTTGGAGAACCTTGGAGAAGACCTACAGGTTGCAAATCAGATATTTGAATCTAGAAACATGCAGAGGTGGATTTTGCAAACCAAGAAGAGAAAGTTTAGACCTTGAAACTTCAAAAAATCCCAACTAGACAAATTCTTCACTTCTGGTGAATGAGTTCTAGTTTCGGTCACCTTTCAAGGTTTTGTAGATTTAGATACCCATTTGGTAGATTTTTGTTCTCGCATAGTTTTCCAGAATTAGGAATGATTCACCCAGCTTGGCGAATGAGTACCAGTCAACCTTGAAGTTAGATTTTCCAGTGTTCCAAATCTTCATCTAGCCATCTCCAAATTTCCAAGTGCACAGATTGTTTTGTAGTTTTCTATGTTGTTGCATTCACTTTTCTAGGTCATGTAGTGTTACTTTTCATTCAATTGGGGTTTTTCATTTCATATTGTATTTAATTATATTTTCCAAGTATAAACTTGGTTGTGAACCCCTTATTTGATCATATTTATCCCCTAGAACAACCCTCTTGCAATATCTCTTTCTCTTTTTCATTGAGATCTCAAGGGTTTGTTCTTGAGTGAAAGTTAGTGAGGATTGTCATTCTAGGTTCTAAACCCTTGAAAAAAACAATTTTCAACCTTTCACTAATAATATCATTAGAGGCATGGAATTGGTGATAATATTTGGATTTTCATCTTCCCAATATCATCTTGTTCATTTATCCCTCAATATCATAGTTCCTTGCAAATTGAACTTTCATTCTATAACTCTATAACATGGTTGGCAAGATATTCAACCCTTCTTGTGGAGTTATAATAAAATGACATAATTGCACCATATTGGAATCAGTGACCCCTTTTTAATGAGTTTTAAATAGTATTTATCAACTTCATTGAGTTTTCATATTACCTCCATAAAATCAAGCATGTCTATTATAAATTTTGAAACACAATATGGTTGGAAAGGGGTGCCATACACTCAAAAAATTATGCAATTTTTATACAAATAATAGCCACCCCAATTGTGATCAATTTTATTTTTAGGATCAAATTGTAGGGGCCTAAGGACCTTGAATTTTTTTTCTAAACTCATATCCTTTCACTAAAGGCCCAAATTGGTCAACACATCATTCACAAATATATTTTTAAAGACCAAATAATTTGCAAATGAATAGTGGCAATCCCAAATGTATGTCTACATCTAGATTTGAAATTTGTTTCCTTATGCATCATGAGTTTTAAGATTCAATAGCCCAACCCATATCTTTGACCCACTCTAAAGGATCATATGCATCAATAAAGAATACCAATTTTAGTACAAGCTAGCTCTGGGGTCTTTCATATTAGTTTTTTGCTTATAAACTTATTCTATAATGTATGCAAGATAAAAACAAATCCTATTAGCATCCCTGTGTTGGATTTATATAGCCAACATTATCATGTAAATTGACATTTTGACTTTATAGTCCTCCTCAAGGACCCAGCACAGAGAAAAATAAGTATTAATAAAATAGTCGCCAAAGATATTGGAGTTAAAATTTTGACTTCATCCTTTACAAATATAACTACTTTCTTATTGGAATGCTTCTCTTGTGTTGAGTAATAAATAACACTCTGAAAATATGCTTAAATATTTGTCCCACTCTCTTCTAAGAGAACCAAATTCAATACTCACACTAGCTGAGACATTCAAGTCTAAAGTCTTAACATTCTTTTGCCTTGCAATTTCTAGTAGAGGTGCACCCTTTTGACTTTATAGAACCCTCTCTTTCTCGTCATAATCTTGAGCTAGGAATTTGATAAAATCAACATTGATGAATACATTTGACACCACCAAATTCCCCAAATATTGGGTCAACAAGTTTGATATCAGACTGCTATATCTACTTCTTTTGTTCCCATGTAATTAAATAGTTTCCACCCATATTGTGGAATAATTGCATCCCTTATTTATCCTACCAAATCTTGTAACCTATTTGTTAAAACCTTTGTCCCTTGAGTACACTTTTCTCTATGTGTGGACCCAAGAAATTGAGTCATTAAGTCATCCTCCATAAATCTCTTGACACCCTTAGACTCAACACTCGATTGACTCATTTTTAGGGTTTTAAAAAAATTAAATTGTTTAGGGAGAAAAGTTGTCAAGTCATTTAAATTTTTCAAAGTTGTCAACAAGCCTTGGAGAACCTTGGAGAAGACCTATATGTTGCAAATCAAATATTTGGATCCAGAAAATTGCAAAGGTGGATTGCACATACCAAGAAGAGCATATTAAGACCTTGAAACTTAAAAAAAAATAACTAGACTGATTCTCCACTTCTAGCGAATGAGTCCCAGTTCTAGTCAATTTTTCAGGTTTTTGAAGATTCAAATACCCATTTGGTATATTCGTGTTCTCGCATAGTTTTTCAAAATTTGGAATGATTCACCCAACTTAGTGAACGAGTCTCAGTCCTTGAAGTTATATTTTTCAGTGTTCCAAATATTCATACAACCATCTCTAGATTTATAGGTGCACACATTGTGTTTTGTAGTTTTCTATGTTGCTTCATTCACTTTTCTAGGTCATTTAGTGTTACTTTGCATTCAATTAGGGTTTTTCATTTCATCTTGCATTTTGTTATCTTTTCCGAGTCTAAAATTTGTGGTGAACCCCTTATTTGATCATTGTCAGCCCCTATAACAACCCTCTTGCAAGATCTCTTTTTCTTTTTCATTGAGATCTCAAGGGTTTGTTCTTGTGTGAAAGTTAGTGAAGATTGTCATTCTAGATTCTAAACCCTAGAAAAATAACAATTTTCCACCTTTCACTATTAATATCATTAGAGGCATAGAATTGGTGATAATATTTGAATCTTCATCTTTCCAATATCATCTTATTCATATATCCCTCAAGATCATATTTCCTTGCACGTTCAACCTTAATTCTATAACTTTATAACATGGTTGGCAAGACATCCAACCCTTCTTGTGAAGTTATAATAAAATGAGATAATTGCATCCATCTTGGAATTAATGACCCCTTTTTAATGAGTTATAAATAGTGTTTATCAACCTCATTGATCTTCCACATTACCTCCCTAAAATCAAGCTTTTCTATTATGAATTTTGAAACACAATATGGTTGGAAAAGGGTGGCATACACTTTAAAAATTATGCAATTTATATATAGATACCATTCACCCCTGTTGTGATCAATTTTTTTCTTAGGATCAAATTGTAGGGGCCTATTTTTTCTAAAATCCCATCCTTTCGCTGAAGGCCCAAATTGGTCAACAAGTCATTCATAAATATATTTTCAAAGACCAAATAATTTGCAAATGAACAGTGGGAATCCCAAATGTATGTCTACATCTAGATTTGAATTTTTTTCCTTATCCATCATGAGGTTTAAGATTCAATAGTTGAACCCATATCGTTGACCCACTATAAAGGATCATATACATCAATACACAATACCATGTTTAGTATAGGCTAGCTTTGGGGTTTTTTATATTAGTTTTTTGCTTATAAAATTTTTCTATAATGTATGCAATATAAGAACAACTCTTATTAACATCCTTGTGTTGGATTTATATAGCCAACATTATCATGTAAATTTATATTTTGACTTTATAATCCTCCTCAATGACCTACCACAGAGAAACGTAAGTATTGGATGATCCCACAAAGTTGGTTTACAATTTCTGAGAGGAACTGATTCTTGCTAAAATCGCATATTTTTAGAAAATATAATGATTTAAGCCTTTAAAAGTTCCATTTTAAGAATTCAAATTGAAGAGGGTTTGATCAAACCACCTTAGATCAAACCCCCTTGGATAGAACCTCGCTAGTTTTAAACCATACCTTTAAATGAGTCTCTTTTACACCTATCAAAATGTTGATAAAAAATCACTTTCCATTTACCTTTTGGGGGATCAAATAAATTCATTTAATATTTATTTCAAATGATTAGGGTATTCCTCTAAATTAGCTATCCCATGAATATAATTTTAATATGTTTTGGTTTTATTATGTATGTGTTTTTTTAGTTTTATTAAACATAGGTTTTTCACCGAAAAATCAAGCTCTATGTTTTTCACATGTATTGATATCCTTAATCCATTAAAAAAATTAAAAATTGAATTTCGATACATACAAAAAGAGTTATGTTGTATACAGTCTGCCTATGTTTGAATTGCAATTGGTTTGATTTAGAAACTATACTATGAGACCAAATGAAAGTGCTAGATATCAGAGTTATGAATCTAAATTCGAAAAAATTAGAATTTTATCCTTCATTAAAAAAAAAATTATGTTGTATATGGTGAGCATCACTTTTTTAAAATGTTGTTTTATGAAAAAAACCAGTTTTCATGGGAGATGGATATAAAAGTGCAATCTTATTACAAAAAAAATTGAAAAAAAAAAAATTAGAATCTACAAACAAAATTTGATGACTCTAGTTTGCATCATCTTCCAATTCCTCACAATTTAGCCTCTATAGGTGCCCGAATGTGAAGATTTGGTTAAAAATAATAATTTCAGTGTCCATTTTGGCCAAAAATTGTAAACCACTATTGTGGGATCACCCTATTAATAAAATAGTCCTCAAAGATATTGGAGTTAAAATTTCCACTTCATCCTTTACAAATCTAACTACATTCTTATCTAAATGCTTTTGTTGTGATGAGCAAGCCATAACACTCTGAAACTGTTCTTATCTTTGTCTCACTCTCTTCTAAGAGAACCAAATTGAATACTCACACTAGTTGAGGCATCCAATTCTAAAGTCTTAACAATTTTTTTCTTTGCAATTTATAGTAGAGGTGCACCCTTTTGACTTGTTAGAACCCCCTCTTTCTCGTCATAACTTTGAGCTAGGGATTTTATCAAATCAACATTGATGAATACATTTGACACTACCAAATTCCCCAAATATTGGGTCCACAATTTTGATACCAAATTGCAATATTTACTTCTTTTGTACCCATAATCAAATAATGTCCACCCGTGTTGTGGAATAATGGCATCCCTTATTTATCCTACTAAATCTTGCAACCTATTTGTTATGACCTTTGTCCCTTGAGTATGTTTTTCTCTTTATGTGGACCTAAGCAATTGAGCCATTAATTCATCCTCCATAAATCTCTTGACACCATTAGATTTAACACTCAATTGACTCATTTTTAGGGTTTTAATAATTTTAAATTATTTAGGGATTTTATAGTATTATAGATATTCCTAAGGTTTTAATTTCTTCTTTAATACTTCAAAAAACAACCTAAAAACCCTTTTCTTTATAACCCCTACAATAATCTATGGATAATTCGACAATTACAATAGACTAGAGTACTTACCCATGAGATTGCTTGGAAAACCTAGATTTTTCTTGCTTTTAATTCACATTCAAAGAGATCCAATATTTAGAATTCAATAATGGGACTATCTCAATAAAACCTTTAACAAAGACATACACCATTTTACAACAAGGACTAAGGAACAAAACTAAAAGACATGAAAAATTAGAACATATCACTATGTATCTCAAAACACACTTAATAATTTGATAAAACAAGAGAATCCTATATGTAAAGAAAGGAGTATCAATTACTATGGCACAACAACTAGGTATAATGTTGAGTGGTGTAATGTTCCCATTTTGGCAGTAATCTTGTCAATGGTTCATTAGCCTATTCCGGAATCCTGTAGGCACATTGAGGTGTTTCAAAGGATTCCAATTCAGGAGGTTTTGTGACCTTTCCACATTATTTACTATTTATAGTAAATACTATTTTTGGTAGTTAGCAGTTGTCATCCTTTAGTTCATCTCTTCTTTGGTAGCAGTATTCAGAACTAAGCCTTGGCCTTTTGGAAATATTATTTTAATGGATTTCTTCATTAATTGAGCAATTGGTTCTAATTCGCAGTTAACCCTAGGCCTAAGGAACTAACTTCAAGTTGTTTTTAAAAAGGGGCTTTAAGGGTGGTGCCACAAGAAGAAGTTAAAAGGTTTTTATTTAATTTCTTCTTTGTCTCAAGTGGGGCGTATTTTTGAGAAGGAATTATATTTCTTTTTTTGGAAATTTGAAAAGGTTTGGCTTTTCGTGTACCTTCATGGAGGATTTGAACAGTCTCCTCTCTTCCTTTAAAATTGAGGCTTGGCTCCAACATTTGAACATCCATTATTTTGCTAAAGTTATGCTGTCAAAATGATTTATCATTTTATACTTTGAGGAATGCTAACCTCCTAGTTATTCCTTCAATTTCGTGTTTGCACGACAATACCTAGTTGAATTATTGCTTCTTCTCATCCAGACTAGCAGATTGTGTTTCAAGGTGAAATTTTGATGTATTTTCCAGTTTTATAGTTGTTGTTTGCATACAGCTGAATGTTGTTTTTGTTCATGGTTGAATGTAAGAATTTAATATTGTTCTGGGCATTTTCTAATAAGATTCCTAAGGTCTAGGCAACCATCTCCAATCAATTTCAGATTTTATTTTGGAGTGTATATTTTTATATTGAAAAATCACCCCTCTCAAGGGTTGTACCTTTCAGTTTGCATTGGGAAATGTGCCATTAAATATTGCAGGTATCTTGGAGTTGTTATTGTTTCCTAACTGGGTCACCTCTCTCCCAAATGATATATTCCTTTGACCTCATGCCACTTAGAGGTATTTTGATCGAGTTATGAGCATTTTTATAATTCTATAGTTGCTGATTTCCATTTCCAGAATTACAATTTCCTGAGATAAAGCAATTCATTTGCTATTTCCATATTGTATCTTCTCTCCTCTCATTCTCTAACTCGGAAAAAATTGTATAAAAAGTGGTACTTGAATATTGGTGAAATTGACATTGTAAATTGCAGCCTTCTCTTTTGTACAAGCTGCTAATAGTAGTATTGTTTCAGTTTTATTATTGCTGCTCTATTTAATTAATTTCACACTAAGCACCCTTGGATGGTTTACCACCAGTGAGGACAATTTTTTTGTAACCTCTTTCATACCCACTTCAAGTGGAGAATTCTCATGTTTCATTGGATGCCTGTCACAGCAGAAGAAGTCTTCAATGTTGTAATTTTTTCCCCCCACTATTTGGTGGTAGTGTGGACAGTTCATTGGCTGGTTATCCACCTTGTTGTTATTTCAATTCAGCAGGAGTACTCCACCATATGTTAGCACCTTGCCTGCAAAGGGATCTTGAGTGCACATCCTTGGTGTTGAGTTTAATATTTCTCTTTCAATATAATCTCATACTTGTTGATTTAGTAGATCCTAGGGATCCTCTAACCATATGCTCGCCCCTCCTCCTTAAGTGGTTTTAGGGCACATTCTTGGTTAGAGTTCTTTCATGTACGTTTTGGTTATGCTAACCTTAATGGGTGATTGATTCTATTGTAAATTTTTGGTTTAAAAAAAATAAAAAAATGAGAGAATATTTTAGTGGTATCAAAGCAGAAGTTCCTGCTATCCTGTGTCTACTAGTCTTTTAGCTAACAAATGAGTGATAGAGAAACTAGATACTTCATTAGAACTCAGGCCAGATCTCAGTTATAGTTTCTGCCAGTGCCAAAAGTAGATACTTTGTCAGAAGCTTTGAGGGAAACAGGTAAAACAATTGAGAGAATGTCAGACGAGTCTCGTCTTTCGATGGAGGAAAAAGATGCACAAGCAGAAAATAAGTTTGATAACATGTTAGAGATGATGACACGTTTGCTCGATAAATTGGATCAGCAAACTACTCAAAATAATATTAAGCCCCAACCAAATCATGCTGGTGAAATCAATAGTAATAGTGGTGTTAGTGGAACTTATGTTCCCGGTGGTTATAATGCTTTAGCAATTAATGGAAGGGATAGCGTCCATCCGTCCGGGCCTCGTCCATTCCATTCCGTCCATTCCTCCATTCCATCCATTCCATCCATTCCACTGTCCTCCATCCATCCGTCCGTCCATTTCCATCCGGCTCCTTCCATCTTTTCCGTCCATCCATCCCATTCCATCCGTCCTCCGGTCCGTCCGTCCGCTGTCATCCTTCATTCCGGCTCCATCCATCCATCCATCCATCCGTCCGTCCTTTCCATCCATCCATTCATTTCCATCCATCCATCCACCTCCATCCATTCCATCCATCCATTCCATTCCATCCATTCCATTCCTTCCTTCCTCCATTCCATTCCTCCATTCCATTCCGGTCCGTCCATCCTCCGTCCATCCACTCCTCCACTGTCTCCGTCCGGTCCTCCATCCATCCGTCCATCCATCCATTCCATTCCATCCTTCCTCCATTCCATTCCATTCCATCCATTCCATCCATCCATCCGTCCATTCCTCCTTCCATTCCTTTCATTTCCATTCCATCCACTCCATCCTTTCCTTCCTCCATTCCATCCATCCATTTCCTTTCCTTCCATCCATTCCATCCATTCCTCCTTTCCTCCATGTCCGTCCATCCATCCTCCATCCTTCCATTCCTTCATCCGTCCATTCCGTCCATTCCATCCTTTCCTTCCTTCCATCCTCCTCCATTCCATTCCGTCCTCCATTGCTAATCAGATTCCTAAGGTCTAAGCGACCATCTCCAATCAATTTCAGATTTTATTTTGGAGTGTAGATTTTTATATTGAAAAATCGCCACTCTCAAGGGTCGTACCTTTCAATTTGCATTGGAAAATGTGCCATTAAATATTGTAGGTCTTTTGGAACTATTTTTGTGTCTTAACTGGGGCACCTATCTCCCAATTGATCTATGCCTTTGACCTCATGCCATTCAGAGGTATTTTGATTGAGTTATGAGCATTTTTATAATTTTGTAGTTGTTGATTTTCATTTCCAGAATTACAGTTTCCTGAGATAAAGCAATTCATTCGCTATTTCCATATTCTATCTTCTCTCCTCTCATTCTCTAACTTGGAAAACATTGTATAAAAAGTGGTGCTTGAATATTGGTGAAATTGACATTGTAAATTGCAACCTTCTCTTTTATACAAGCTGCTAACAGTAGTACTGTTTCAGTTTTAGTATTGTTGCTCTATTTAATTAATTTTACATTAAGCAACCCTGGATGGTTTACCACCAGTGAGGATAATCTGTTTGTAACCTCTTTCAGACCCACTTCAAGTGGAGAATTTCCATGTTTCAGTGGATGCCTGCCGCAGCTAAAGAAGTCTTTAATGTTGTAATCTTTTCCCCCCACTATTTGGTGGTAGCGTGGCAAGTTCATTGGCTGGTTATCCGCCTTCTTGTTATTTCAATTCAGCAGTAGTACTCCACCATATGTTAGCACCTCGCCTGCAAAGGGATCTTGAGTGCACGTCCTTGGTGTTGAGTTTAATATTTCTCTTTCAGTATAATCTCATACTTGTTGATTCAATAGATCCTAGGGATCCTCTGACCATATGCTTGCCCCTCCTCCTTAAATGGTTTTAGGGTGCATTCTTGGTTAGAGTTCTTTCATGTACGTTTTGGTTATGCTAACCTTAACGGGTGATTGATTCTATTGTAAATGTTTGGTTTAAAAATTAAAAAAAATTGAAAGAGAATATTTCAAGTGGCCCTCCTATCTATGATAGTAGTAATCAATGGCATTCATCAATTATAATTAGTTGTGGAAGTTTCCTCGTATCTAAGTCTCAAAACCACTAAATCATTTGACTCTTGGTGATGGTTTTCTTTGTTATGTGTATATTTCATTGAATCTCTATTAATTTTTTATTGTTATAATGATTTCTCACTTGGCTTGGTCTATAGGTTCCTTTCAAACATGGTTTTTTTGTGATATTACACTCCTTCCTTACCATATATCTCAATCATAAGTTCCCAACATCCCCAAAAATATAAATTTGATGCAAAATATAAAAAATATCCAAAAAAATCATGAAAGATTGTTCAATGATGAAAAATCGCAATCCAAGAAGGGGAAAATACAATCCAAAAGTATTTAAACATAAAAAATAATTGAATTTAAAATTTTATTAATTTTAAAAGGTTCAATAATCATAAAAATATTGAATGAACTCCATTAAAGAAATTGATGAAACTTTCAAAATTATCACTTTTAAATATATTAAACCTTCTTGTTCCAAAAATACGCTTAAGGGTATCTACACCAAGATAGAGAACTAAAAAGTGACCATAAACCAATTTGGAGAAAATATGTCATAAAATGAATGTATTATAATGTACTAGCATTATAATTTTCTAACACCCTAAAATAATCTGCTTGTAAAAGGCTTGAATAACAGAGATCTCGTAAACTCACTTGCAAGAAAGCTGCCGTCAAATATCTACCGCAGGAAATAACAAGCACGACTGTTTAATAGTACAACACCTGATTTTATTCAATCCCAAAAGAAAACTTATTTCTCTGCAAAGTGGACATGTGCAAAGGTGCATAATGAATGTTGCTCGTTTATCCACTTTTTCTGATAATGCGCTTTACTTAAAAATATCCACAATAGTTTTAAGAAGATTTGGGGTTTCTGTTTCCTTAATCCGAACGTGCAAATATATATCAAAAGTATCAAGAAAAAATGGTTGGTTTGTTAGTGCGCACTAAAAACAAATACAGAAGCTGAAACTCACGTATCGTACAAATCAGTTCTCCTTTTGAAATTGTATACTCATCCTCACAGTTTACCAACTCTTAGTATTTAAAGTGCTTGCACTATTTGATTTACGCCTGCCACACTCCGCTTTGGTGAAGAGTCAGATCTACATAGTTTCTTCATCCAATCAACATCAAATTTCCTGAATCATAATCCCACTTAGCCATCTACTAGCTTGTGTTTTTCCATGGACTAGAGTCAGCAAGGGCTGTAGGTAAGCCCTTATGAAAGGCTTAGATAAAATTGGTGACCTTGCAACCACTATTTTTAAGGTCCACTATTACTGACACAGTTAGGTGGAATCAGGATTAGAGGATTAAGCAGACCTTTCAGATCTACATAGTTTCTTCATGCAATCAACCTGAATCAGAACCCCACTAAGCGGTACAATTAGGTATATACTGGCTTGTGCTTTTTCATGGACTGGATGAGAGGCTGTTTGAGGTTGTTGAATGATATTTTTTAGTGGACTTTTGATTAGTGGTGGGCTGCTATATAGGAAATTAAAGGCTGCAAAACGTTTGGAAATTGTAGGTGAATAAAAAATGGCAATGCTATATAAAGACAAAGATGCCAATAAATCTGTAGTACATAAATTACAATGGCAGAAGAATATAACGATAGAGCTCAAACAACATCAATGGAGAAAACGTGTGGGAAGTGTTCTTATTGCCACATCTGAGCTCTGCATATAATCGAGTTTGTTGGTGCTTCCACTCATAAGGAGGGGTGATAAAGACGTATTGAGTGCTTGTCTTTATATTAGGATTTGGTTATTAGTAAGTTGTGAAGCTAGGGTACAAAAGGAATTGGGTTCCATTTTTCATGTGAACGAAGTGGGGGTGGAGGTGCATTAACAAGATTTAAAAAGGAGGAGGGTATATTGATGTAGTTTTCTAGTTATCATGTAATTTGAGTTGGTTAAATAGGTCTTTATATTCTAAAAAGGAAATTACATAATCATTCTTAAGCATTCTTAAATTAAATCATACATGAAGTAAGTTAAATAATATTTTTTTCCATCAAATAATCAATTATTTTGTATTTTAGAAATAGCTTATAAATATAGTTCCTTTAAGAAATTAAACATAAATATTAACAAAGGTTCCTCAAAACTAGAAGAAAACTAAAAGAGAGCTTGTGACAAATATAACCCCACCACCTTGATTAACCAAAACATATATAATTCAATATCAAAACATAAAATCAATCAAACTATCGCTCTCATCCATTCCAAAAACTCCTCCCTCTAGGCTCGTTAAAGTTTTGTTTAATTAGTTCATTGATAATCTTGAAAATCAATAACCTATTTCTATTGGTCCAGTTATGCCTTCAATTCTAAATACCATTTGTTTATACTAGGGATGGTAGATTAACAATAAAAATCTCCATATTGTTCCACAAATTATGTATTTTTCCTAGTTGGTTCTTCTAAGGGGGTTCTCATCACTTGTCTCTTAGGTCTACATATTTGGATGCTAACTCTTCTTAGATAGTTGTACAAAGGAGGAAGAAAGGTCTACCTAAGTTGGTCTTGCATTTGGACTCCAACCTTATGAGTGTGAAGATGCATATGATTGAATCAAGAACTTGTTAGGCTTGATATTTTTTATATCTTTTTAGAAAAATAGTTTTCTACTCTTTGTTCTTTTGACATTGTGCATTTGTAACATAGTTTGAGCCCTATATAAAATATAATTTAACTTCATAAAAAATATATAAGCAATCAAATTAAGGATCAAACAACAATACATTCTACAAGAACATCCAATTCATATATAAAAGTATCAATAACAATCATTTATTACTACACTTCTTATTTTCCATATCAATAAAAGAGTTAATGCCCTTCTCAACATAATCCTAAAGCCATGAATAATGATATATCCTAATTGGAATGATAAATCATGGTGAAAAATCCATGTTTGATTTATGATTAGAAGGACCAAAAATATTCACACATAGAATTGACTAACAATATTTATAAAAATATCTTTTCATTTGCTATGAGGATCACCTCCACCTAGGACAACAACATCAATAAGAACATTAATCCTAGGACAACCACATGCAAGCGGAGAATAATTAAAAAAGAGGACTCACCTTCACCAAGATCAACAATAGAAATAGAAAGAACATCAATAAAAAATAAAACTCACCACCATTACAAACAAAAGAATTGTAACTCTCATTTTCCTCTTAGAGAAGAAATAATCCATGTGAAAAGTGTCATAATCCATCAAAGAATAATAAAATTTATTAACAATAGTGATATCCTTTTGAATAGGTCACCATCATTGTAATAAATAAATATTAGGTACTCTAACCCATTGCACCATAAGAGGATCAATAATTAGATTTTTGCTAATGTATAAAATTATATCCTCTTTTTTCTTATGTACCTACATAGAAATAACATTGAAAACCATTGAAATTTTGACTTTTGATGAGAATATATTGAGGATGCTTTTGCATGCCAAAATATATCCTTATTTATATCAATCCAAATAAACTACATAACTTCTAGAGGCATTATTAAACACCATATATGTAAAAAAATATTAAACAAAGAGAAACTTAAAACTTTTCCAGATAAAATATCAAACCAATTGATGTTATATTTACTATACACAAAAGCCCAAATAGATAAATACCATTTTTTATACCAACATGGGAAAATGGCAATAGAAAAAAAATAGTGAGAGACTCAAATTTTTCATAAACTAGAAAAGATTTAGATTTAGGGCCACACACAACATCACCAATAAGAAGTTTATTAAATAATATCATCCATGTAAAAAAAATCTTAGGCTCAATATCTTTACACCAAATCCTCTTTGACTACTTGGAACAAACATTATTAGGATCATGGACATCTTGAATAACATTTATTCTTGTTAACTATTCTTTAGTGAAAGTTAATAAATAATATAAATAGTTAGGATTCATGTAAAAAAAAGTAAAATCTTCTCGCCAACCAACTAATATTATCTCATAAATTATCATTCAATTGAATAACCTTGAAGCATCTACCATGTCTAGATATTTTAACAATATTATAAGACCTTTCCTAGTGAACAAAAATATCAAATTTACCATGTATAGATCTTCACAATCCAATATTTTGCATACCTCTATTATGTCGATAATAAGAATAACATGCACTAATAGATGTAAAAATATATTTTTTCCCATATAAAGACCACCAAGTAGAGCTCAACCCCAAAAACTTATTGTTTTCACAAAAACAATATCATGACCTTTAATTATGTCTACTAAAAATCCCAATCCTTCTAAATGGAGAAAGAAAAACAAATAAAAATAGTTTTAACTTTGAATTTTCAAACATGAATATCTCATATATACAAACCAAACCATGTAGAGTTCACCTTAGACACATAATTAACAAAATTATGCTTAAAAATTAGTTTTCAAGTTTTAATACTAGATAGAGATTTAATAATGTATTTAAATTCAAGAGAAACCCCACTACTAGAGATATCTCTTAGCCCCATACATCCCAATACCTTAGGAGAAATGTAATGGGACCAAGAAACAACTTGCCTCTTCTTAATACTTTTACAATAAAACAAGAGAAGATTTATAATAATGCTATTAGACTACTTAAAATGAGAGTATGAAACAAGCCAAAATGAGGAAAATTAAATATAATAGTTGGAAAAATTGAAATTTTTCTACCACAAAAATTATATTACCTTGTTGTTTTATAATTTTACTACTAGAATTCCAAAACCAACTCTCATATAATTTTTACATACTTTTTAAAAAAGAATACCCAAATTAATTAAAAAGTAAATCCACCTCTATCTAAAAGCCATTTAGAGTAATCAATATTAAAATTCAAAATTTTAGACTTATAAAAAAAACTTAGAACTAGAACAAATACAATGGAACTTCAATATATAATTTGGAATATGAAAATATCTTCGTCAACTCAACAGAAAATGGAATATCATTAGCAAGGTGAACCTAAAAAATATAATCACCGTAAAATAAAACCCATTAATAGAGGGTATAAGGACAAATATTTTATTAGATAATTCATATGATTTGCAACAACAACAAATAAATAACTAGAAATAGGGAATCCTTTCCTAACTGGCTTATGAAGAGGCAAGGAATGAAATAGTTCACTACCAATTTGAATCTATGTTGATGCATCTTGAAATAAAATACTAATTATCCTAAAAGATAATATCCAAATTCCAAATCCAAGAGCCTTAAAAATAAGAATAATAAATTGCTACTTAATCTTATAATAGGAATTCTAAAAAACTAAAAGAGACATATTAACATTTCTCTTAGAATATTTTTCCATGTCTATCTCAACCTAAAGTTTAATAAAATTATCGAGAACATATCTCCTCTTAACAAACTTAGATTGAGAAGTAGATACGATACTATCCAATAAGTTTATCAATTTATTGTATAAATTATTAAATAAAGAAATAAGATTCCAATTATGAATCTAAGAGGTTTCACCATCTTTAGGAGTAAGCTCATAAATTCCCTCATTAATATGCTTACTCAAGGAAGTATTCTTGATGGCTAAATTATAAACTTAAAGTAGAATCTTGGTAATTAATTTATTATTTTCTTTATAAAATTTTATTGGTAACTCAACACATCGAGGACCTTTCAACTTTTGCATATAGTAAATACCATTAGAAATTTCATGAAAGTATTTATAATTTGATTTACTATAGTATAATTATTAGGGCTTAGTTTGTGAGGAACAACCTTAGTCAAAATACCTAGATAACATTATTAACAACATTATTAGCATTCCAGGGAAGATAACACTCCAAATTACCGCTCCCGCTCCCGCTCTTTTGAATTTTTGAATTTCTGCTCGCATGGTGGACTCTGTTGTGGGGGTACTCAAGGGTTCCCCCCTACCCCCCCTGACTCGTGCTCTCCTCCTTTGAGGACGTGTCTGGTGGGTACCCCCTCTATGGGATATGTGCTTTCTCCTACGGGCATTTTGCGCAATGTGGCAGCTCCGGGAGTCTCTTTTATGCCAGAGGTTGAGCTTCCTTCGGCTGCCATTTGGAAGAATGTTTTGACTAGTGGGAATCTGGCCTCCTCGTTTTTGGCCCCCCCTGAGTCTATCACGTTCTCTAATGCTGTGTTTGACATTCCTTACTCGATGAGTGATAGGATCCTTTCCTCCATGGAGAATGTTGTGGTGGGGAGATTCCTCTCCTATCGTCCTATGGTGGACATGGTTAGAAAGTGGGTGGCAGTGAAATGGAGGCTTAAAGGCAGTGTGGAGATCCGTGAGATGGTCGGTGGTCTCTTCCTTTTTCGCTTTGTTGTTGTTGATGACTTGGTGCATACACTATCATCGGGCCCATGGGTTTATGGAAAGCACAACCTGGCTTTGTGTAGGTGGAAAGCTGGGTTTGACCCTGCTATAGACCTTAACATGTCAGCTCCTATTTGGGTGTAGCTAATGGGTTTACCTCTTGAGTTTTGGGATGAAGCCATATTCAAGGCTGTTGGTGATTCATTGGGTCAGTTTGTTACCTCGGATGTTGTCACTAAATCTAAATCAAGGTTAGTATTTGCTCGATTCTGCGTCAATATTTGTGTTGATAAAGTTCTTCCTAACTCTATCAAGCTATGCTCCAAGTTGGGTAACTAGATCCAACCTGTTTGTTACGAAAACGCAATGGTTTTTTGTCAAAGGTGTGCCAAAGCTGGGCACCTTATTACTGACTGTAAATCGTCAGTCAGTAGGGAGGTTTTGGATGTGTCTAAACCCAAGAATCTGGCTATGGATGCCTCGAGGCCTTCAGGTGTTTTTGAGATTGTCCCTCCTGATTTGGTCTGATCTCCTGTGCTTTCTCTGTGCTCACATTCATCGGGTTCTCCTCACCCTATCTTGAACCCTGGTGTCTATTCGGTTTTGGGAACCTCACCTCAGGAGGTCTCATTGCCCCTGGATCCTGGATCCTCGGCTATCGTTACTTTACCTATGGGGGCTTCTGATGGGGGTTTTGGCCCTGGTTCTTCGGCTGTTGATCCACTATCCTTCATGCTGGGGACCTATGGGGATTCGATGGAAGAGGATGAAATTTGGGAGGAAGAGTGTTCTGGTTTGGTTGAAGAATCTACTGAAAATTTGGGAAGCTTAAAGCTGGAGAAAGTAGAGGAGGGAGGGATATGGACTATGCCTAAGAAAAAGGGTAGGAAGAAGAAGGCAGATGTGGGAGGGGATTCCAAACCTGGGAGACCCTCACAAAGATCCACCAGAATGCGTGAAATGATAAACGAGATTGCCCTAGGGAAGCAGAGGACATTGGCTATGTACTCAAAAAAAGGTTCGAAATGAGGATTATGTCCTGGAATATTCGAGGACTTAATAGTTCGCACAAACAATGTGCCCTAAAGAACTATATAGTGGAGCATAAGATCTATGTTTGTCTCCTGCAAGAAACTAAGATGTTGATGGTTAATTTTAAAAAAGTTGTTAGTGTTATATGGCCTAATGCTTCCTTTATTCATAGTGATTCCGAGGGAGCTTCAGGGGGGTTGGCTGTGCTTTGAAATCCTTCCAGTTTATAGGGTCAAGAATTATTCCATTGTAAGAATAGCATTGGGGTTTCGCTCTTTGTGAGTGGAGAAGTTTGGTCTATAATAAATATTTATGCTCCCAACTAGAGGAACTTAAGGAATACCCTTTGGAGAAATATGGTGTCTAAGATTAATTTGAATAAGGGAGGTTGGTGGCTTGTTACTAGAGATTTCAAATCTCCCTTGCTACCATCTGAGAAAAGTGGGGGCCTTATGGATTACACTGACAGCATGACAGATCTGGCTAACTTCATGTGTTCTTCGGGGTTAATTGATATTGATCTTTGAGGCCAACGTTTTACCTGGTCTAATAGAAGGGTTGGTGCTGATCTGATTCAGGTTCGGCTTGACCATTTCCTTTGTTCTCCCTAGTGGACCAATACCTTAGGATCCAACCTAGTTACTCTTCCTAGGATGGTTTCTGACCATAACCCTCTCCTGCTGACCACTAATATTCATCCTTCTAGTGGGCCCTATCCCTTTCGTTTTGAAATAATGTGGAACTCTCATCCTAATTTCAAAAAGAAAATTGCTAAATGGTGGAATATTCATGTCCAAGGATCCCCTATGTTTAGGCTTTGTTACAAACTTAAACATATTAAACTGATGGTTAAAGGTTTGAACAGGAATGTGTTTGGAGATGTTTTTCAAAGGAAAAAATAGCTTGAGGGGAGGTTAAGGATCTTGTAGAAGAATATGGATGAGGGAGATGCCAGTCAACGGATTAATAATCAGGAAAAGGATGTCAGAATGGAATGGGAAAAAGTTTTAAAAAATGAAGAGGTATTCTGGAAGCAAAACTCTAGGATCCAATGGCTGGAGGAAGGAGATAGGAACACGTCTTTTTTTCATGTTTCTGCTATCAAACATCGGAAAAGAAACCAAATTTCTAAACTGATAAGTGACTCAGGGGAGGTGATTTCTGATCAAGCTCTTATTAAGTCCTGTGCGGTTAATTATTTCAAGGAGGCTCTCTCGGCCCCTACAAGGGTGCCCAAGTCGACTCTGGATTGTTTGATTCTCTGGCACCTCCCTGCTTCCATCTCTTTGGAGGATAACTTAAGCATTCTTAGGAGTGTTTCCATGGATGAGGTTCGGATGGCTACTTTTAGCATGGGGGCATTTAAATCTCCTGGCCCTAATGGGTTTCCTCCTGTGTTCTTTCAAATATTTTGGGATACTGTGGGTTGGGACCTTGTGCTTGCGGCTAGGGACTTCTTTCAATCTGGTAAGATTCTTAAACAAATGAATCACAACTTCATTTCCCTTATACCTAAGATTAGTGAGCCACTTTCTATGTCTGACTTCCGGCCTATTAGTCTATGCAACACCATCTATAAGATCATTTCTAAGATTCTTGTTAACCGTCTCAAACCGTTGCTTGATAAAATTATTAGCCAAACTCAAAACGGGTTTGTCCTGAGACGACATATTTTGGATGCTGCTTTGACAACCCATGAACTATTCCACTCTATGGATAGATGTAATAATGTGGGGATGGCGCTTAAACTTGATATATCCAAAGCCTATGATAAGGTTATGTGGGAATTGATTCCTAAGGTGCTAGCTAAGTTTGGCTTTAACAAGTTAGTCATTAAGCTCATTATTGAATGTTTTAAAACTGTTAAGTTCTCGGTCTTGGTTAATGGATCCCCCTGCAGGTTCTTCTCTGTTGGTAGGGGGATTAGACAGGGAGACCCTCTCTCCCCCTATCTCTTTTTTATGATTGTCGATGTGCTTAGTAGGAATTTTAACAGTCTGCTGTCATAGGGCTCCATATTTGGTGTTAGAGTGGCTACCTCCCTATGTCCAATTGTTGTGCAGCAATCTGTGGATGAAACTTTTTTATTTGGGAAGGCCTCTGTGGTGGAAGCCATGAAATGGAAAGCTTGTCTTAACAACTATGCCTCCTACTCCGGGCAGTGCATCAACTACAGCAAGAGTAAGATTTAATTTTTTAATTGCTCTCCTAATTTGGAAAACAGGGTAATTGTGATTCTAGGATGTGTCAGTGATTCTCTCCCATCGGTTTATCTGGGGTGTCCACTTATGGTCAAGGAGGTTCAACCGGAGTTCTGGAACTCTATTCTGGAGAGGATTCAAAGGAATTTGTCCGGGTGGAAGGGATCCTTACTTAGTCATGCTGGCAAACTACAACTACTTACTGCGGCCATACAAGGTATTCCCACTTACTTCCTGGCTATCTTTAGGATCCCTAAGTATATTGCGGAAAATTTATAAAGAATTCAGAGGAATTTCCTTTGGGCCGATGTTGAGGAAAAAATGAAGATTGCTCTAGTTAAATGGGAAAAGGTTTTTCAGGCTAAAATCCATGGTGGGCTTGGGATAAGGAAGATTGCTCCCTCTAATAGGGCTCTGATAGCCAAGGTGGGGTGGGATCAGTTAAGGAACTCCAAGGACTAGTACAAAATCCTGAATGCTAAGTACCTTCATAACAGGCCTTTGATTGGTTGTCTTTTGAAACCCCACCCTCTTGGTTTCGTTATCTAGAGAAGTATTTGCAGCATTCAAGGCCTGTTAAAAAAAGGGATAAAATGGAAAATGGGGAATGGGATCAAAATTAGATTCTGGGAAGATGCTTGGATCTTAGATTCCCCTATGGCTTGTTCTGACTTTCGGGGGGTGATGATAAATGCTCAGAGATTCTTTGGTTTATATATCAATGACTATGTGTCTGGCCCTTCTGGTGCTAGGATTTGGAGAGAGCTACCCCTTTGCTACCCCCACTCATTGAAACTTAGTCGTATTGCTAGATCTATTTAGGTGTTACTCTCCAGTATTAGGTTTCCTTCCTATGACAAAGAGGATGAATTATTTTGGGCTTTAGATAAACAGGGGGACCTCTTAGTTAGATCTGCTTACAAACTGCGGAGTAATGAAAGTTCTGTTGAAGAACACTAGAGGAGGGTTTGGAATTGTCGCATGATCCCTAAAATAATTTTTTTCTGGTGGACGGCCTGCCACAATAGGATTCTAACTCAGGATAATTTGAGAATTTGGGGATTATGCTTTCCCAATAGATGTTTTCTATGTAAAGAGGGAGAGGAAACTGTTAATCACCTTTTATTACACTACCTGTATGCTGCTGAAGTTTGGGGGATGGGTATTGAGAAACTAGATGTCTAGTGGATTATGAGCAAAGACCTCTTATCGTTTATTATGGGTTGGAGTGGGCCTTTTTCCCATCCTCTAGTTAGTGAAATTTGGAGGCAGACCCCCCCTATCATAGGTTGGTGTTTATGGAAGGAGAGGAATAACCAGGTCTTCGGGAATATTGAGCGGAGCCCCAAGGAGGTGTTTGGGATTGGTATTTAGCTCATAGAGGAGAATATCTCCCTCTTTGATGGAAAACTTCTGGAGATGGGGCCGAGGGACTTTGAAATAAATATGGCAAAGGAATGGAACCAGGTTTTAAATGCTAATGCCTTTGATAATGCGAAACTTTTAGCTAGGAAAAATACCAAATGGGAGCCTCTGGACTATGGATGGTTCAAAATTAATTTTGATGGAGCTGCTAAAGGTAACCCAGGAAGGGAAAGTATAGGTGGGATTATAAGAGATTCTATGGGAAATATGGTGGCAGGGTTTGCTAGTGGTATTGGGGTTCAGTCGGCTCTTGTTACTGAGGCTTGTGCGTTGTTCATGGGACTCAAATTTGTTGTTTCTCTAGGGATTGTTAATCTCCATATTGAAGGAGATTCCAAAGTGGTGACAGATGTTGTGGAAAAAGATAGATTCATAGGTTGGAATACCAAGGACATTCTAATGGATGCTAGCTTCCTTATGTCCAAATTAAGGGACAAAAAAGTGACTCATATCTACAGAGAAGGAAATTGTGTGGCGGATGCGTTGGAAAATCTTGGCTCAGGCTGGGATTCGACTAGATGTTGGAGGAATAAGGAAAGACTGCTGCCAAAAATTCAAGTTTTGATTGAGCGGGAAAAGGCTTCCATGGATAATAATGACTTGCAACTTTTGGATGATGAGAGCTGATTGGGGGTCCACTGGTTAATTTGGGTGTGCTGGTGGTTAAATGCCAATATTGGTATGGAGTTCAGGTGGAGTATTACGGGTAAAGATGAACGGGTGTGGAGTAGGGGAAAGAGCATCCACGTGTTGGTGATCTGGGATTGGAGAACGGGTATAGCTTATAAAATTATGATGAGATGGAAGGAAAGGAACTTAATTGATGTGATCAAGTTTAGATTTGGTGGCGTGATGTGGGTTATTTGGAAGGACGTGACTTCTTATCAGGTGTGGAACCGTATTGTGTGTGTCACATTTTGGGGTATGGGGTTACTTGGTTTATCTCCTAATTACATTTGGAGGAGTGAGTGTGTTAATAATGATGGGACCATCAATGATGAGTACTGGTCGTATTCTAGAGGCTTCGCGCCGGCTAATTTAGTTGGGGGTTCCTTCGGCTTTATTTGGAGGGTTACTAAATCTAGCTTATTAATCTATCAGCTTGGGTTGTTGTGCCTTTCCTAATTATCCACCAACTTCTGCCTCTTACACTGTTATCAAAAAATCATTAATTGTTGCGTCTTTTCTCACTGTAGCATATTTCCCCTCCGCGTGTGTATATGGCATGTGGGGGTTTATAGCCGTAATCCCTGCATTAAACATCTTTTAGAGATATTTGTTTGTAAAGATTACCTTTTGTGCTCTCTGCATTTCTGTGAATTTTCTTGTATAGTTTGTGATAATTAATGTAAATAAATTGTAAAATCTATTTAATTAATTAAGAAGAAGATAGCATTAGTTAAATAAACTTTATTTATTTAATTAAATTAGCAGAATTGGAAAATGTACAATATAAATAAATAATTAAATTTATTTATATGTAGATGACTTAAGAATATTAATTAAATAATTCATATTTAATTAATTAACAGGTTCGATTAACCGTGACAAATTTTAGATGTGTACACTATTCTTTCGGGACAATTCGCCAGTTCTTGGAAGGACAAGAGGGTTTCCATTGGTGGGATTTCATTCAAAATCAGTGAGGATGTCATTGCACAGGACACGGGGCTACTGTGCGAGGGGAAAAAATATCCTAAACACACCAAAAAGCCTAACCACGAGAGCCTTAAGGTGTTCTTCAGAGTTGTGGAGACTCCGGTCAGGAATCCGGTGGGGTTTGAAAGAGCTGAGCTCCCTAAGCCGTGGGACGTGGTCTGATTGGCGCTAATGAAATATGTGACCCTAGAAGGTAGGTACAAAATTGCTTCTTTTATCATTTCCCTCTATTAAACCATCTCAGGCATAAAATGTTGCTTAGCTTTCCGTTTTTCCTTCTTATGGGCCTAGAAATTTTGGTGGGAAAATGTAATGCAGCGGCCTGTCATAATCCCTGTGATCCCCCACCACTCCCACTCCATCAGGGGCTTATCCTTCACCTATACCACTTCCATCTTTCTCTTTGCCCGCCTAAAGCTATCACTGTCTGTGTTGAGAACATTGAACCCATCTCTTCGATTCATATCTCCCCAGTCAAGTCCAAGATCCCTCCTTGGAAGCATTTTTCTGACAATATGGGGAGTGTCAAAACCAATTTGGCCACCAAAAATCTTAAGGGTGGGTTAGGCATAGCCCATGCCAGTGCAGCTGAAGGGCTCTGTAAGCTAAAGGCCACTCAGGTTGGCACGATTGGTAATGTCACTAAGTCGGGAAAAGGTAAGGAGAAATGCATGCAGGCTATGACTGTTAAAGATGGCAAGGGCAAGAATACGGTTGGGAAAGATTCCAGAGGAGAGACGGTTGTGGGGAGTACGGAGTTGACTGGTGGGGAAAGTGCAAGGAGGAGATCTGGGAGGCTGGCCAAGAACAACAAGAAGAGGTTAATTATTGAGGACTCGGAGGTGGAGCAATCGGACAGTAAGAGTTACAAGGAGGTTGAGTCTGATGATGCGGTTGAAGACATGGGGGAAAGGCCCCTGAATACTCTGATGGACAGCAAGATTCATGGCCATGACTCTAACTCGCACTCTCCAATGGTGAATGAGCCTGGTGGGACTTAGGATACTAAGGATGTTGGGGAGGATTCAGACATGGTGGCGAAGAGATTGAACACTCTGGATAAAAGATTTAGGGGGCTGACCTGCTTCACAATGAAACTGAGCCACTTTGTTACTAGTGCGCTGTCAAATGTCATAAAAGAGGAATTGGAGGGGAATAATAGCCAGGAAAACAAAGAGTGGGTGGGCTCGACCTCCTGATTAAGAACTGGGATGATGCTAGTTAGTTTCTCCTGTTGCTGGTCTATCGGTTGTTCCTCGGCTGTTGGTGTGCTATCTCTGGGCTGTCTCTGGTTTTCTTCTGTTAATGTTTGATGTTTAGGTCTTGTCCTTTTTTGGCCCTTGTGGCTCATTGTGAGGGGTACAATGCCCCGTAAATGTTGTTTAACTTTTCAAAAACATTATTAGCATTCCCCATAATAATTAGATAAATAAAATCACATATTAGAATGCCTTTTTAACAAGATAACATTCACATTAATCAGAAAAATGGTCTCTCATGCATGCTTAACATTAAAAATTAGTGAGAAACCCTTTATGCCTCAAATGAAATGTAAGTCTAGATCCAAATCTAGCACCTTTGGCCTTATAAAATTAGTCTCACCTCAAAAATAACTTAATTTCAATTGCCTTGTTTCGAAAATTGACATCAAAAGAACCATGTTGAAGCTTATTTTCCACATAGATCAATTTATAGTACAATATTTTACCTCTCTTAGAAGTATTTTTTTCTTCATTTCTACTATAAATTCTCATAAATGAAATAGAACTAATTCCTTAACCCACCTACTTACATAATATCCCTTAAAAATTTTACCAAAATTCAAGATGCAAATATCATACAAGTTGTTAGGAAAGGAGACATATTTCAAGTAAGATATAATTATTTTATAAATTATTTTAAAGATACAAGGAGACTTAGGAGGATAGGAAATAGGAAACAACTCAATCTAGTATAGAAAAACGAAGAATTTATATACTATAAACATGTATCTAATATGAAAAAATCTTCTATTGGCATTTAAAAAAATAGTTCATGTAAACCAAATCCATTTACTATCCCCCTTATAGCTAGTTAAATAGGCAATCAAGTGTTGATATATTGTAGAAACCATATTACCTCTCAATGTCTCATTCTTAGGTGATCAGGAAGTACGATTAAGGAGGAATAACCTATGCTCGCCAGTGAGAAATATGTGACTCATATTGAATGTCGTGCTTGGGAGTATAAGAAATGAACAATAATATGGAATGAACATAGTAATTTTATTAATTCCCCTCTCTACAAAGTTATTTTCTAATATTCCAACCTTAGAAATATTGAAAGAAGGGTTTATTATTTTCCAACCTTCAACTATTAGAGTATGTAAAACAATTTTGATAGAAATAAATATTTCTAAGATGGAATCTATTAATTGGGAGAATGTAAAAGTATTTTACATTCAATTTGTTGCAACTTGCTATGTTTTGGATGGTCATCTTGATACACCTAGTCATGTCGACTTCGCTATTGAAGTGGAGTGGCTGTTGTGTATGTTAGATGATGCAATCAAAAATGGGTCAATCATTTGTTTCAAACATTTGAGAATACATAAATTCCTAAATGGTTATTTGTATTTATTACTTATTAGTTGTAACTTGGAGGTAAGTTTCTTTGTAAGAGAAGATGCAACTTGAATTAGCTTTATGGGCATTGAAAGACACCAAGCAGTTCATGTATATTCCTTGATTTATGCCAATAGTGTAATCTATCTTCTTACTACCAATGCTTGGGAAAGTGGATTTCAAAACATTAAAACAATTGCTCTATATCTTGTAGATGATTTTATCAATGTTTTCATTAAATCTTCAAACAATTATTCTTGGAATTTTGGGGCCATCTTTTCTATTCTTGATGAGGCCTCCAAAGACTCATCCAAGACATCAAATGCATAAAGTGTAACAAGATCAAATTGGAGGCTAGTGGAATTAGAGGATGGAGGAATTTCCATCATCTCAAGTTAGCTTCTCGCTTTGAGATGATGCTTTGTATGAGAATCGTTTTTGGCTTTATTTTGTTTCCTTAGTTATTGCTGACATGTTTGAAGATACATGTATTGTGAAGATGTTTTTTGGAGACAGGCAAAGGGTTTGGTGAAGAACTCAATATGGATTGTTTCCTAGATAGTTCACGAGACTGTGACCAAGGATCACACCTTTACGAGTGTTGAGGAGATGGCCTGTCAAGGGTGGTTGTCTAGTAATTATGGTCATGGACCAATGGTTATAACTTTATGAGGGTCGAGGAGACAACCTGTCGAGGGTGGTTGTCCAATAACTATGGTCTATGGCTCAAGAGTTCATGGAGGAAGAACTCAAAAATTCAGCTCAAAGATTTTAGAGGAGTTTCACCCAATTCAGGATTTGTTTCTTCAAAACAAAATGTTTCTCAAGAATGTATACATATTTTGTAATAAGCAATTTTTTTCATGTAAACCTTAAGGGGGGTCCCTTAAAATGTGTATTAGAGATTTCAAGGATATAGTTGTAGGAACAATGTAATAAGTGGGGGGAATGTTAGAAAATAACAACGTAATGTATTACATTGTCTTTGTTATAGAGGTAGTTATACTTCATTTTGTTCATGGTTGTTTCAACTGTTCATTATACTTTGTTTTTTTTTGAATTATACTTCATTATGTATACTATTTTTCTTGCCTATTAGTAACATGAATCAAATACATTCATTTATATTTCTCCCTTCACAAACAATCAATGTTAGATCTATATTTAGAAAGTGATCTAATGAAATAATTTCTTTAATGAGTCTTAATGCCTCTAATATTATAGATTAATAAATTCCAAAAAAATATATTAACAATGGGGGAGAGGATTAAATAGGAGGGATATCTCACCCCATATTTAGCCTTTCAACATAAGAAGGGATAACATTAGTTTTAACCCATCCTAGAGAACACTCATCCTTTTTTAACATCACATATATCATTTTTTTTCAAGAAAAAATCAAAACTATCATCAACCATCATAATCAACCAAGGAAATTTTATATCTTTTAGAAGATTATTTATTAATTTTAAGGCCTAGGTAAATTTTAACACCCAACTGTTCAAATAATTTTTTATTGAATGATTTTGTTTATAAGAGCTAACTAAAGGACCTAAATTTTCCACACAAATTCATAACCATTTTATTATTTTCATTAAATTTAAAATCTAATGAATGCAAGGAAGAGCTAATCGAAGGTATATCGAAGAAAGAAGACACAATAGGAATTTTAATAATGACAATATGCTCAAGTTAAATATTTTTCTTCTCTTGAAAGCATCCACCTTTAAAGTATTTCTGAACACTTCTAGTCATCAAAATTTGGAAAAGAGAAACCTTTGAGGTGAATTAAATAGAAAATTCTCACAACCAACATGATCTAATCTATGCATCATAGGAAAAATATATTCCCATAGAGATGACTCTAGTTCATATATTCAATTCAGAAAAACCTACTACTGAATCACCAATTTTCAAATAGAGAGAACACCTATATTACTAATTTATAGTATTAGATCATCAAAATCAATACACATCATTACATTGTCAAAATTGCATACCCTTTCATTTTCACTCTTATTTCTTTTTTCTCTTTTGGTGTTCATTCCCTTAGTGTTTTTGTAGGCTCATTTCATACCTTTTATTATCCTTTTTTATTCCCATTGTTCTTATGCCTTTATTTCTAAATTTTTCGTGTAATTTTTGTATTCGAGCTATATTCTTCTAGTCTCTCATCATTTTGAGACCTAACTATTTAGACACTAGCACATCATGTGGAATTTTGTGCATCACATTAGTTTCTTGTGACATTTTCTCATTTGATATTTTAAAAAAGAAATCCACGGTCACATTATTCAAACATAGTGAAAATGGATCATAATGATTCCAAATGACTCATCATCACCTTTCATTTTCCCCCTCTTTCCATTTTTGGATCCAATATTTTATTTTTTGGCTCTCATTTCCTTCTTTGGGCTTTGTCTTGCATTATCTTGCACTGAATAGCTTGTCACAACTTTCTCAAGCTCTCTATAGTTGTCTCTTTTAAGATGTGTTTCATGTTATCTTATTCAAGCCTCTACAAGAGATAGTATTTTTTTTTTTATATTGATATTGCAGCTTTCTTTTGTTCTTCCTTTGAGCACCTTGAGATTTTCACTTGAGCTGTAATATTTCATTTTAGTCATTCTTCTTATTTCTAGATTCATTTAGATTAACAAAACACAATATTTTTTATTTTTATTTATATATGTTTGCTACTGTGGTGGTAGAAATACTAATGTAGGGATTTCATTGAGGTAGATCTCGAAAGAACAAAAAATAGTTTTCATTTTCATTTGTACTTGCAAGTATTTTATAGGTTCTCAACTACATAGTGATTTGCTAGTGCTTATTTTTAAATTTATTTATATTGTCCATTTGAATCATGTAAATCTTATTACTTATTTATATTTCCCAGTATAGTATTTTTTGGTACTTTTCTTGTTGCTATTTTATAGATTAGGTGAATAACAACATTACAGTTTTTTATTTATTTTTGAATACTTTTGGCATTCAATTCATATGAACAACAATGGAATTTGTGAACATATACATGTCATGTTAGCATCCTAGGAAATAAATTCATCCTTTTGGATCTAGGTTGCTCTCTTTATTCTCTTTTTATCTCTATAACTTAGTTGTGTAAATTATTATTTAATTTTCTAGAAAATTATATTTTATATTTTATAAATTATTTTAACAAAATAAATCAATCTCTTAGAAAAACTTATATAGGATTGTAGAGATATTATATTAAATAGTATAAAAAAGTACAATATTAATGTAAAAGTAGGGAAAAATGTTTGGCTAATATTTTTTAGTTAAATAATATTTTTTCCTCTTCTATAATCATCCATTCATGTGTGTCATGCTTATAACCAAGTACCTCTACCTATTACATTTAATTTCCTATCTTAACATTGACCTATTCAATTTATTGCACATGTAGTTGTACTTTATTTGATCTAGACTAATTAATTCTTATGTGACACAATTATTTACTTAGCCAAGACTAAGTTTAATGAAATTTAATTCTCCTTTACTAGAGGATAGGGGAGCATGGAGGCACATCCCAAGAGAAATTAAAAAAATAAAGAACACAATGCAAGAAAGGAGAGACAAATATGTTTCATAGATAATCTTTGTAGGTTTTAGATAACCCTCTTTTACTTCAAGTCTAAAAATATTGTCTAATGAGGTTAAGGCCATGAAGGTCACCAAATTTGTGATGCTTCATGGATCTTCCATATGAATTTCGAAGTTTGTCAGTGGGCCACTTTTAGTTGAAGCACTCTAGAGAGTTTATATGTCTCAAGATAGTTATAAATGAAGGTAAGACTTATCTTGCAAAAAGAGAGAAAGACATATGTAGTGTTCATAAGATATTATGGTTATCTTAAACATTAGATAGCTCAATAGCCATAGCGAATAGAGGTTAGAGAAGGAAGAAGAGAAATGTAGAAAATTCCCTACTATCTATACGGTTGAGTGGGTGTTTGATTACTAGATACATGAAATGATACCAAGGAGTCCAAATGTCTAACTATCCAAATGATCTAATGAGAGAAGGTTGATCAACTTGATCCCTAATATAAATATAGAAAATGGGATGGGTGGAGGTTTCCTCTTCAAAGGAATGAGTAGGGGAAAATGGCCTCTCAATATTTTTGTAAAAGGTGGAAATAGGGGATGGTTTTAAGAGGGACTCATCCTTCCAAATTCATAGAGAATCCAAAGTCCTCCTTTCATCCCAATGACTATTAATTCCAAGGATGCTAAGTTCATTATCCTAAGATGATTACTAGGGGAATCATTAGATTAAACCAACCCAATATAGAATCTTATAAATAGTAACAAATACTATAAAATAAATACTTTTTTGTTCAAAAAAATGAAACAGTTATTTATTACTTTTGTATTTGGGTGAGATGTCAAATTAGTATTAAAAATTTGGTTTGGTTGAATCATTTGATATTTAAGAAAAATTAAACATGATAGATTGGATAAAACTAAGGGAATCTCTATAGAGATAAAAGAATCCTCCTTTGATCCCACAATAAGAAAAATATATAAATTAAAAATGTTCATCAATCTCTATTTTAAAGAAATGGATATGACTTAAACATACAACAATCTTGAAAAATATAACTAGCAGTCGCATGCACAGGCATGCAACAATCAACCGATAGGGGTGCACCGCAAAAGGAAATCTAACGGGCAAGGAGAACAAAACTTTTTTGTGTGGAGTGGAATGTGAAATACGAAAAATTGGTAATGTTTACAATTGTATAATTGAGTCACGAAACAGAAAGTGAATTAATAGTTAATAAGGAGGAATGTGAGGTTAATTCATATCTCATTGGCTATGTGCGGGAGATTATAAACCTTCCCAAAAAAATTGTTAGAATCTATCTGATGGCATTCTCAAATTTTGCAAATTTGAGATGCCCATTTCAAAATTTTGCTTCAGCACTTTCAGAAGTGCACTTGAAGAATTTGTCTAGGGGACCCACTTTGGAGGCTTGTATTTTAAAATCCTGTTGATTGTCGTGAAAAACCCATTTGCAGACATACTCAATTGACCTATGTGAGTGTGTGTGTGAATTTTCAGCTTCCCACGATGAGTTTTGACAGAGTTTCGAAACGTAAAGCTGGAGGGTTTTGACACTGTCCTGCTATTTGCAAACGTTCAGTTCTACAAGGTTGCTTCCTATTTGAGTTTGAATTTCGCAACCAATTGACTTTAATGACTGAACGAATTATGTTATGTATTCTCCATATCAAGATGATATGATATGTCAGTTTTTAGAGCCTCATTATCTGATTTGCTATTTTTAGCAAATCGAAACCGAATGTAGTTTGTTCAGTTTTGCATCTGCATTGCTGACAAAATTTCAGAGAGGCTAACTTCAACCGTCAATATCTTTTGATCGATGATGATTCAGGCGAATTCATTCTGCACACATGCCTAGGGTACCTAAATGATTTACCATGTTTGATGGAAGCTCGCCAGGAGTTGATTCACTATTTTTACAAATTGGTAGTTGGATCAGTTGTAATTAGTGCATAACAACTATTGTTTTAGAAAATCCTAATTGGGCAACTTTGCCGATTAATATCTAGTTCCTCGTAATCTGTTTCTCTGAGCCGTATTTTTCACTATATCCTCAGATCAAATGTCTGCATGCTTGCAATTTTTGATGTCTCCCAGAGGTCATTTGACAAGTTTCCCAGGACGATTCTAGAGCCCACCGAATCAGTTTTACCCATTTTCCAAAAGTGTTAGAGAACTGATTTTGATGTAGACCTAGTTTGTTTTTCAACTTGAGAAGTATTCAAGAAACTGTGTCGGGTCATGTGAGGGTAAAACGTGTTTGAAAACAAAAACAAAAATTAGTCAGACCCATAGGGGGGCCGACATGCTTTGCATGGTCATGAACCTATAGTGGTTCCAATGTTGCAATCCCATCAAGTGAATTGATTTGTATTGGTTAGCAAGTGGAGTGGCACATAATTATAATTTCCTATAGGTTTTAAACTACAAAGTGAGATCCACATTTTTTAATGTGGAGTTTGAACATTATATTATCAAAGGGGTAAAAGTATTCTACAATGGAAAAGCATCAAATGTTTGTGATTGGTACAACAATGTGTGGTATTGACCATGATATCCATACATACAGAGGGATTTTTTTTGTGTGAGAATATTATGGCTAGATCACCTACATTAGAGGTAGTGATGAATAATCATAAGTATCTAAGGCTTTAAGTGTTTATCCACAAACTCTTTCATTGAATGGCAGAGGGCAAGTGTGGAGCTACCATGGATAAAGTCACAAAAAATTTAAATCTTTCCATGAGCTATTTGGTGTTACTGGAGATTTTCATACCTCTAGAGTATGATTAAAATTTCCAAACTGACATTGGCACATAATTAGTGGGTTTGTGGTGGATTGGAACTATTCTTCGAAGGTGACCTTGTGGTGCACTCTAAATTGTTATTTTGCTACTATACTGAAAACAATAAATTCCAGTTCATTTACAGACCTGCAATCAACCCTTAAGTCATCTTCTTGAGGAAAGGAGACTTTTGTTCAAAACTCTCTTGGGTGAAGAAATGACCAATATTGTTGGTCATAATACAGCGGTACATAGGAAATTTTATATTTGCAGTGATGGTGTTTCAAAATCATTTGAGGAAATTCTAATTTGACAACACATAATTGAGGGTCAATGAAGGGTTCAAGTGTTGTATCTAGTGAAGAATGCAATGTGCAAAGGCTCGAGTTGTAGGGTGGAATGTGAGCGTAGAGATTTAAGATGGGCACAGCTAGCTGGAGCAGAGTATGCACATAGTGAAATTGTTGAAATAGCTTTAGCAACTTTTAAACAAATGCAATCAGCAAAGGGAGGCATGCGCCTACAGTCAAGGACATTCATCAAAGCATGGACAGTGTGCACAATATGAATCTATTGAAGAGCCTATAGAAACATTATAGCGAATTCAAATGGGGAGATTTGAGCTACCATCGTACCCTATGAAGACTAGGTAGGGGGTGCTAGCAGCATGCACTAAGCAGTGAAGATGAAGTTAGGGTAGGTGCATTTGGAAAGGCCCATGCCATATGAGGATGGCACCGTGGTATGGAATGGCAGAAAGAAAAAGATGGAGGGTGCAGCCTGACAAGGGGTATGAAGACCATCCAAAGCACAAAAGACAAGGAGCAAAGCCCGCGTACCAACAAGGAGGATGCCATGTATTAAAACAAAAAATGGAACATCAAGCATGAAGGAAACCTGTGCGAGGGATGATTGGAGGCTAGGCGCAATGCACAAAATGGAAATTGCAGAGGGGCGTGACTAGCAAAGAAACCTTTAAACAAATGAAAATGGCAAGTGTGGAGCACAGGCGCACATGGAGGTGCGCTAGCCATAGGGTGAAGGGCACGGTCTGAGACACAGGCAACACAAACAATTGAGGAAGTTGATCGATGGCTCAAGAGAGAGGATGAGAATCCAACAAGATCTCCACTCTTGCTCGCTGGATCACATGTCCAAACCGCTCACCAGTTAATTCCTGCGAGGTGAGTGAATTTGTGCCATGTGATAGTGACAGGCCTGGGAAATGTTTTCAATACACGGGATGGCTCGATTTTTAATTGCTTTTGTTTTCTTTTTAGAAAGAAAGGTAAAACATTTATAAACTTAAGAGAGCCCAATACAATATTTTAAGTGCCATCATATTTTAATGAGTTGTTTGGGAGAAAATATAAATGGTGGGCCCAAGTGATGTTTCATGCACAGGTAAAATGTGGTTTTCACTTTTATGAGTAAAATAAAGTATTATGCAAAGATACTTTATTCAAATATGAGGCCTGGTGAAATTTTACAATATCTCCAAATATTGTGGCCAAGTATTTTAAAATGAGCGGTGAGGGTCAAATGTGTTCTGGGTGAATATTTTATTTACCCAGGCAAATTTTATAATACAAAATGCATGAAGAAGGTGAAGTATTATTTTGCTGCACATGAAATTGCACGAAGGAGTATTTTAAAGCAAATATTCACTATTTGGGAATTTTTGTGAAGGCACAGGCAGGGGGGCGTTTTATTTCAAGTGAAATAAAGTAAGTTGGAGCAAATATTTTAATATGCAACAAATGAAAGAGCAGAAATATTAAAGTTATAAAACTTTAAATATGAAGTGAAATAATGTGCAGAAATTAAAAGAGAAACATAAACAGAATTTTGCACGGGAAAGAGGATATTTTCCAGCTGGGTGAATTTGGTAATTCTCCACATGGGCATGTTTTTAGTTATTGGGTAATGATGAGCTGAAGCAATTTTTGAGGGAATATGTTTGTTGTTGCAATGGAAGAATGAGGAGATATTATTTTCAGCTTGATCAACGGTGAATGGAGCTTCTAGATGGCATTTTCTAGATCAAGTTTAGGGATGCTCCTGTTTGCTTCTTTTTTCTATATCTTCTTTTCTCTTCTCAATTGTAAAGGGTTCCAATTTCTGAAAGCTCTGCAAGTCAGGCATAAACTATGGGTAGATTTTAAAGCTAGGGAGAAATATGATTGTTAGTCATTTTTAATTTGAAAGTTTATGTTCTGAATTGTTTTGTTATGTTTATTTTATAAGTAGGTTTTTTCTTCCACAACATGTCAAATTATGATATTCCTATCAGGATTCAACCGTGTAGTTTTCAAGTCAAACTCATTGACCCGTGATTCATGAGTAGTGGTTCACAAGAATCCATTTCTCATGATAATGAATGGTCCACCTAGCACTCACTCCATCTAGGTGAAGCATTGGTCTGTCCCGGGAGGTCACCCATCCCAGTACTGCTCTAGCTCAAGTGCGCTTAACCATAGAGTTTCCCCCAAGGTTAAGCCCACTTAGCTTGCTACCCCATTTACAAGCTAAGTGGGCTTAACCTTAGGGGAAACTCAGTGGTTAAGCACACTTGAGCTGGAGGAATATTGGGATGGGTGACCTCCCAGGACGGACCAATGCTTCACCTCTGTGAGCATCACCTAGAGATGGGTTCTTGTGAACCACTACTCATGAATCATGGGTCAATGAGTTTGACTCAAAAACTACACAGTTGAATCCTGATAGCAATATCATAATAATTATTTTAGCTGATAATTGTCTCCATGGCTGAATTGTAATGCTACTTTAGATTCAATAATAAAATTATTTGAGTATGTTCATGCACATTTGTTGCATTTGAGCTACATTTGTTGTTTCCTTATGTTCTATGAATGGTGTAATTGATTTAATAAAGCACAAGCTACTTTTATTATTGCCTATTGTTCAGGGATAGTATAATTGCTTTGACAAATATGACAGGAGTGTTATGTTTCAGGTTGATTTATAAGCAAAATTATCAGAGAAAGCTGCAGTGGTCTAGTTGTCATAATGTGAAAACATTTGCAAGACCTTCAGAGCATGTTTGACACTAAAAGATGAATGCTAGTTATATGACTCCATAGCCCATTTTTATGGCACTGGTCCATTATCATGTTTCTGTTGTTTTCAGTTTGGTCCCAACTCTTTAAATCAAAAACCATTTCAAACTTGTTTTGCTGAGTTGTGTTTGTCATTTTATCCATGATGATTGATGAAATTCATTCAATATCTTGCCAATGTTAAGTGATATTTTAGGTTTCTCAACATATTTCTATAAGAGCATCATCTTTTAAGCAATATCATGTTACTTGTGTGTCTAAATTATTTGATGTTGCTAAAGGGTTACCCCCCTAGGTCTTACAGAGCCTGAAGTGTAGGGGAAATGTGTATCCATTCCATTTCCTGTCAGTTGGCCACTAGCCTTTGTGGCTCTTTATAATGGAGGTTGGCTACGTCTTAGAGAATTACAAATCCTAGCTGGGTTGTATTTTTAAACACCAATAGAATGGTGACTCTACTGGGGAGAATTTGTTAAAATTCTTATTGCAAAATCTAGCCTTAAGAGTCATTGCATAGAGTCAAATGATTTTTCATTCTGATTTAGTTCAAAGTTTGAAGGATTTCAACCCTGGAAAAGAATTTGTTGTAGTGAACCTAAACAGTTATGTAATATGTGGTGCTCTACTAGTGGAAAGGAACTCAGAAAGAAGTTTACATGTGAAAGAACTTCATACTACTTGAAGTTCAATCCTCTTTGAAAAGAGGTGGTGACTCTGTTTAATAGAACCTGTTGAAAATTTGAAGAAAGTTCTAGATCTATAAATATTACCAGTCATGAAGATAATTTGCAGTAGCTAAAATGTTCCCAGGTATTCTTAACTTTTGGCTTTCAATAAATTTCTGTATGAAAACCATATTTGAACATCTTAGGCAAAAATTTGGCTCCTTATTGAGTGATTAGCATTAAAAGAGGGAAAGGACAATAATATTTAGTTTGCATACTTCTGAATTGTAATTTGCAGCCTATGTATCTTGTTGGAGAAGTATGCTTGTTCTTAAAAATTTCCCACTAAATAGATCTTATGTGTAAATGCATTTGAATCATGCATTATGGTATTCTAAGATTGTTATGAAAGGTAGAAATAGGGCAATGGATGATCAACTGTAGAGTTGATATGTAAAATTTGAAAAAGGAATATCAAGATGCCTCAATACATGCACCCTGGTATGGTTCCAGATGGAATTGTGGTTTGTGATCAGTCCCAGTTAGATTGTCAAAGAGGTTTCAACATTAGAAGGTACAAAGCTATCAATTTCAGTAGCCTTAGTGGTTACCCAAATGATATTCCCGTTAAAGTCAGAAATAAGTTACCAAGGTTCATTGGTGATAAGTCAGAATCAACAAACAAGCATCTGCAAGAGTTCACTAATTTGATGGATGATTATGAGATTGATCATGAGGCTATTTGTTCAGTCTTTGTGAGGAGATGCAAGAGAATGGTTCTCTTATTTACCAGCCTCTTCCATTCATTCATGGGAAGAGTTCAAGGTAGTGTTCATGGAGCAATTTGGAGAGAGGATTAACCTTGTTTTGGTAAGGAAAAAGTTCATTAACATAGAGAAAGGAAAAGATGAGTTAGTCCCATATTTTAATCTCAAATTTTAAATGATCATTAGAGAGATCTCAAAGAACATAAGGCCAAATGATGTTGAATGTTTGGTACTTGGGAGCATTTGACAAGAAAATGAGTTATCTATTAAGAGATAAAGAGCCTACAACCCTGCTCCAGGCATATCAAATGGCTATAGACATTGAGAATAATTTGAGATACTCAATGAAGAAAGGACATAGGGTTGTGAGTGTTGGTCATCCTAACACACCTCGGGAAAAAAGAACTCATGGATCAGTTAGTAAAAGTGCTTGTCAAGAGGGTAATGATGTTGCCACTCCAATTTCTCCATCATAACGATCTGTAGATCCTAATGAACTTCATGTTAAACATCATCAAAATTTAGTGTCTCAAAATGAAGGTAGTAGCTATCTTATTCAAGAAAATTAGAACATTATACAAAAGAATGAAAAGAGTGTATCAAAAAATGTAGATACATGTTGTATGAATGGGGACATTAATTGTAATCAGCCTTCAGTTAGCACATGTGCAGATCTTTGCAGAAATAATGAAGAGGAAGATACATGATTTGATGAACAAATAAATGTGTATGAAATTGTCTCTTGTAATACCTTGAATGGTGAAGAAATAGAAGAGATGAAAGACATCATTCCATGTCATGTACCGGTCAATGAAAACAATACAATTGCTGATGATATTCCCTCTCAAGTTAGTGAACAAGACATTGAAGATGAAAGTGTAAGCGCTCACTCTAAAGAATTTGAGCATGGTTTGTATGGTGATAAGTCTTTTTGTGATGAGGATGATGGTGAAAAAAAAACTAGTTTCTCTTCTGATGATTGGGTGATCCCACAAAGCTGGTTTACAATTTCTGAGAGGAACTGATTTTTGTTGAAATCACATATTTTTAGAAAATATAATGATTTAAGCTTTAAAAGTTCCATTTTAAGGATTCCAATTGAAGAGGGTTTGATCAAACCACCTTAGATCAAACCCCCTTGGATAGAACCTCACTACTTTTAAACCATACCTATAAATGAGTCTCCTTTACACCTATCAAAATGTTGATACAAAGTCACTTTTGATTTACCTTTTGGGGGATCAAATAAATTCATTTAAAATTTATTTCAAATGATTATGGTAGTCCTCTAAATGAGCTATCCCATGAATATATTTTTAATATGTTTTGGTTTTATTATGTATGTGTTTTTCTAGTTTTATTAAACATAGATTTTTCACCGAAAATAAAGCTCTTTGTTTTGCACATGTGCAAAAATAGCAAATTATCAAAAAAAAAAAAAATTAAAAATATTTTGGTGTTGGGTATTGATGTCCTTGATCCATTAAAACAATAAAAATGAATTTCGATACATAGAGAAAAAGTTATGTTGTATACAGTCCGCCTATGTCTGAATTGCAATTGGTTTGACTTCAAAACTCTATTAAGGGAAAAATATTCAATAAAAAAATATGAGACCAAATGAAAGTGTTAGATATCATAGTTAAAAATCAAAATTCAAACAAATTAGAATTTTACCTTTCATACAAAAAAATTTAAGTTGTATACGGTGAGCATCACTTTTTAAAAATGTTGTTTTCTGAAAAAAACCAATTTTCGTGAGAGATGGAAAAAGAAGTGCAATCTTATTCCAAAAATTTCAAAAAAAAATATTTAGAATCTAAAAAAAAAATGTGATAAGACTCTAGTTTGCATCATCTTTAAATTCCTCATGGTCTAGCCGCTATAGGTGCCCGAATGTGAAGATTTAGTTAAAAATAATAATTTCAGTGTCCAGTTTGGCCAAAAATTGTAAACCACTATTGTGGAATCACCTGATTATGAAAGCTCTTATAATAATGACTTAGAGGTATGTTCTTCACACAATGGATGCAGTGATATGGATATTGATGAAGTCATTTATTCACAAATGAATGATCCAATTGCATTTGATGCAAACTTGGAATGTAGTTCAAGTTTGACATCAATGGAGTTTGTTGATTCTGTTAATAATGAAGAATTTGAGGATGAACATATATGTTTTCAATCATGTGGATAGTACTACTGGAAGTGATGAAGATGTTGAAGAACCTGTTTATATCTTTGTTGTCCATGACTGCTTGTATGAAACAGAAATAGAAATGTCAGTGGTACGTAAGAATGATGATAATGTGCACAGTGATAAAGGAAGGAATTCATTTTTGAATAATCAAGTTGTGCATAGTGACAATCACATGGATTTAGAATTAGAATTATCATCCATAGGCAATCAAAAAAAATTTGATGTATTTACAGATTGTGTTGAAATTGTAAGATGTTTTGATTAATGTGTAGACAAGCCATATGATGCAAATAGTAATGGGTGTGATGTCAATTAGTATGAGATTGAATATAGATCTTTCTTTAATGATGTCTCTTGTCTTTATGGTTTGAAAATCGATGTGTTTCCTTTGAATAAGGAATTCTTTGGTGAGACAGAGAATGAAGGTGTTAATTTCATTACTAATTAGAAATTTTCTAATGATAGCGAGTCTCTGGCACATAGATCAATGTGCCTATAAGATGAAAGTGCACATGAAAGTTTCTTTGCTGACCCTATTACTCCTGAAAATGATAGCATTGAACATGTTGTGAAGAATCAATGTGAAGACCTTGATTTAGGGTCAAATTTTGAATGGTTTGAAGCATCCTATCTAGAATTGCATGATGGTTTAAAGAGTGAATCTGATATCATGTGGGAGCCTGAAATAGAGAACACTGCTCATGCATTCGAGTTTGATGTTTTTGATGAGTTCCATGAGTTGAATGAGGTTGAAAGTACTTTTAGTATTGACAAATCTGATTTTCGGAATCATGAAACACATGATAATGTGTTTGGGCTGTGGTGTTTGGGTGAGGACAAGCCAGCCTGTGATGTTTTTCAGTTGGAGGAGATACAAATGTATGAGAAATTTTTTCTCAACACACAAGATGATTGCATGTTGCTTTTCAGCCATGACATCTCCTCTAAACTTGATCATGATGAAGGGATTAGTGGGTGTGATAAGACCATATTTTCATGTGATTTTCATCACCAATTTCAAGTGTTGCTACTTGATATAAAATCAGAAAATGAAATGATGAAAAATGATGTGGCCTATATAATTTGGTTTCCATGTGATGACAAAGTTGAATAGGGAACAATTTTTCACTTTCACATGGGCAGTTTGGTATTGTTGTTTGCAAAAATGCAATCATCGGTGTTGTTATGGTTTGACAGAGGCAAGCATGGCTTGAAGGAGATCAAGTTTTTTTACAGATTGGTGTTTGAAAGAGGTAAGTGTTGATCCTCATTTTTTCATTTGGTGACTTGGGGTCATCAGATGAAGTTGAAAAATAAAAGTTGAATTGGGGAGCAGTTTGAGGGCACCTATTAGACTCATCTTTTGGTCTACTCGCCAGAGATCTGGAATATTGCTATGCCCACAGGGGGCATACATCCCCAGTTAGAACCAATGATGGCACTCTCAAATTTTGCAAATTTGAGATGCCTATTTAAAAAAAAATCTTCTGCACTTTCAGAAGTGCAGAAGAATTTGTCTAGGGGACCCACTTTGGAGGCTTTTATTTTAAAAGCATGATGATTTTCATGAAAAAACCATTTGTGGACATACTCAATTGACCCATGTGAGCGTGTGTGTCATTTTTTAGCTTCCCACAATGAGTTTTGATAGATTTTTGAAATGTGAAGCTAGAGGGTTTTGACATTGTCCTGCTATTTGCAAACGTTCAATTCTACAAGTTTACTTCCTGTTTGAGTTTAGATTTCGCAACCAATTGAATCTCATGAAAAAAAAAATGTTGTTTTGTATTCTCCATATCAAGATGATCTCACATGTCAGTTTTTAGAGCCTCGTGATCTTATTTGCTTTTTTTAGCAGATCGAAACCAAATGCAATTTGTTCAGTTTTGCATCTGCATTGCTGACAACATTTCAGAGAGGATAACTTCGACCGTCAGTATCTTTTGAATCATGTTTATTCAAGTGAATTCGTTTTTCACACGTGCTCAAGGTACCTAAATGATTTACCATGTCCGATGGCAGCTCACCGCGAGTTGATTCACTATTTTTACAAATTGGCAATTGGATCAATTGTAATTGGTGCATAACAGTTGTTTCAGAAAAGCCTGATTGGGAAACTTTGCTGATTAATATCTGGTTTCGCATAATATTTTTGTCTGAGTTGTCTTTTGCACTATATCCTCAGATCAAATGTTTGCATGCTTGCAATTTTTTATGTCTCCTGGAGGTCATTTGACCAGTTTCCCACGACGATTCCAGAGCCCATTGGATCAGTTTTACCCATTTTCCAAAAGTGTCAGAAAATTGATTTTGATGAAGACCGAGTTTGTTTTTCAACTTAAGAAGTATTCAAGAAGTTGTGTCGGGTCATGTGAGGGTAAAAATTGTTTGAAAACGAAAAAAAAAATTAGTCAGATCCAAAGGGGGCTCGGTATGCTTTGCATGGTCATGAACCTATAGTGGTTCCAATGTTGCAATCCCATCAAGTGAATTGATTTGTATTGGTTAGCAAGTGGAGGGGCACATAATTATAATTGCCTACAAGTTTTAAACTACAAAGTGAGATCCACATTTTTCAATGTGGAGTTTGAACATTATATTATCAAAGGTGTAAAAATATTATGCAATGGACAAGCATCAGATGTTCGTGATTGGTACAACAATGTGCAGTATTGACCATGATATCCATACATACAGAGGGATTGTTTTTGTGTGAGAATATTATGGCTATATCACCTACATCAGAGGTAGTAATGAATAATCATAAGTATCTAAGGCTTTAAGTGTTTATCAATAAACTCTTTCATTGAATGGTCGAGGGAAAGTATGGAGCTACCATGGATAAAGTAACAACATTTTTAAATCTTGCCATTAGCTATTTGGTGTTACCAGAGATTTTTAGACCTGTAGAGTATGATTAAAATGTCCAAACTGACATTGGCACATAATTAATGGGTTTGTGGTGGATTGGAACTATTCTTGGAAGGTGATATTGTGGTGCACTCTAAATTTTTATTTTGCAGCTATACTGAAAACAATAACTTTCAATTCATTTACAGACCTATAATCAACCCTTAAGTCATCTTCTTGAGGAAAGGAGACTTTTGTTCAAAACTCTCTTGGGTGAAGAAATGACCAACGTTGCTGGTCATAATATAGTGGTACATAGTAAATTTTAATTTGACAACACGGAATTGAGGGTCAATGAAGGGTCTGAGTGTCTTATCCAGTGAACAATGTAATGTGCAAGGGCTTGAGCTGCAGGGTGGAATGTGAGTGTAGAGATTTGAGATGGGTGCCGCTGGCTGGAGTAGAGTGTGCACATAGTGAAATTGTTGAAATAGCTTTAACAACTTTTAAAGAAATGCAATCATCAAAGGGAGGCACGTGCCTGCAAGTAGAGTCAGGGACATCCATCAAAGTATGGATAGTGTGTGCAATATGAATATGTTGAAGATCCTATAGAAACTTTATAGTGAATGTAAATGGGGAGATTTATGCTACCACAACACCCTATGAAGACCAGGTAGGGGTTGCGAGCAGCATGCACTAAGCAGTGAAGATGAAGTTAGGTCAGGTGCATTTGGAGAGGCCCGTTCCATATGAGGATGGCACTGTGGTATCTAATGGCAGCAAGAAAAAGATGGAGGGTGCGGCCTTACAAGGGGTATGAAGACCCACCAAAGCAAAAGAGACAAGGAGCAAAGCCCATGTACCAGCAAGGAGGATGGCATGTACTAAAACAACAAATGGAAGACCAAGAATGAAGGAAACCCGCACCAGGGATGATTGGAGGCTACATGCAATGCACAAAATGGAAATTGTAGAGGGGCGTAACCAAAAAGAAAAACCTTGAAACAAATGAAAATGGAAAGTGTGGAGCATAGGTGCGCATGGAGGTGCGTTGTCCATAGGGTGAAGGGCGCAGTCTGAGACATGGGCAACACAAACAATTGAGGAAGTTGATCGACGACTCAGGAGTGAGGATGAGAATCCAGCAAGATCTCCACTCTTGCTCACTGGATCACACATCCAAATAGCTCACCAGTTAATTCCTGCGAGGTGAGCGAATTTGTGCCATGTGATAGTGATGGGCCCAGGAAATGTTTTCAATACATGGGATGGCTCGATTTTTAATTGCTTTTGTTATCTTTTTAGAAAGAAAGGTAAAACATTTCGAAAATTAAGAGAGCCCAATACAATATTTTAAGTGCCATCATATTTTAATGAGTTGTTCGAGGGAAAATATAAATGGTGGGCCCAAGTGATGTTTCATGCATAGGTAAAATGTGGTTTTCACTTTTATGAGTAAAATAAAGTATTATGCGAAGATACTTTATTCAAATATGAGGCCCAGTGAAATTTTATAATATCTCCAAATATTGTGGCCAAGTATTTTAAAATGAGCAGTGAGGGTCAAATGTGTTGTGGGTGAATATTTTATTTACCTAGGAAAATTTTATAATACAAAATGCATGAGGAAGGTGAAGTATCATTTTGTTGCACATGAAATTGCACGAAGGAGTATTTTAATGCAAATATTCACTATTTGGGGATATTTGTGAAGGCACAGGTAGGGGGGCATTTTATTTCAAGTGAAATAAAGTAAGTTGGAGAAAATATTTTAATATGCAACAAATGAAAGAGCAGAAATATTAAAGTTATGAAACTTTAAATATGAAGTGAAATAATGTGCAGAAATTAAAAGAGAAACATAAACAGAATTTTGCACGGGAAAGAGGATATTTTCCAGCTGGGTGAATTTGGTAATTCTCCACATGGGCATGTTTTTAGTTACTGGGTAATGATGAGCTGAAGCAGTTTTTGAGGGAATATGTTTGTTGTTGCAATGGAAGAATGAGGAGATATTATTTTCAGCTTGATCAATGGTGAATGGAAATTGTAGATGGCATTTTCCAGATCAAGTTTAGGGATGCTCCTGTTTTCTTCTTTTTTCTATATCTTCTTTTCTCTTCTCAATTGTAAAGGGTTCCAATTTCTGAAAGCTCTGTAAGTTAGGAAGAAGCTACTTTGGATTCAATAATAAAATTATTTGAGTCTGTTCATGCATATTTGCATCATTTGAGCTACATTTTTTGTTTCCTTCTGCTCTATGAATGGTGTAATTTCTTTAATAAAGAACAAGATGCTTTTATTATTGCCTATTGTTTAGGGATCGTATAATTTCTTTGACAAATGTGATAGGAGTGTTATGTTCTAGATGGATTTATAAGCAGAATTATCAGAAAAATTTGTAGTGGTCTGGTTGTCATAATGTGACAAAATTTGCAAGACCTTCAGAGCATGTTCAACACTGAAAGATGAATGCTAGTTATATGACTCCATAGCCCATTTTTATGGCACTGGTCCATTATCATGTTTCTGTTGTTTTCAGTTTGCTCCCAACTCTTAAAATCAAAAACCATTTCAAATTTGTTTTGTTGAGTTGTGTTTGTCATGTTCTCCATGCTGATTGATGAATTTCATTCAATATCTTTCCAATGTTAAGTGATATTTTAGGTTTCTCAACATATTTTTGTGAGAGAATCATTTGTTAAGCAATATCCTGTTACTTGTGTGTCTAGATTGTTTGATGTTGCTAAAGGGTTACCCCCCTAGGTCTTATAGAGCCTGAAGTGCAGGGGAAATGTGTATCCATTCCATTTCCTGTCAGTTGGCTACTAGCATTTGTAGTTCTTTATAATGGAGGTTGGCTACCTCTTAGAGAATTACAAATCCTAGCTGGGTTGTATTTTTAAACACCAACACTATCCATGAATTTTAGTTATAAACAAGTAATGATCAATAACCTTTTTTTACTAATATGTAATATTTAATAATTTTAGTTACAATAGTTGTTAAAAAATTATTTTACTTTAAAATGTTAAGAATATAGTAAATTAATTCTAAACAAATACAGTTTGTTAATAAATTTATTCTTTAAAAATGATAACCAAAAAATGTGAATTAAATTTAAAATTTTAATTAGTTTTTTCCCTCACAAGAATAGTTTCGCGCCAAATTTTAAGGTACGAGATAATTTTATCTCTATTTTAGTTTTATATTTATTAGTTGTAGATGCACATGCATATTTTATCTTTTTTGTCTAGGTTATTGAATCAATTAATTCATTATTATTTAATTAAGATATATATATATATATACATACAAATACAAGGCAGAGTTTTTAAAGAGTTATTGCCCATGTCTTTAATTACTAATATTGTATTAAAAAACTTTTTTTTTAACAAAGGTAGTTGATAACTTCGGGTATTGTGTATTTTTGATGAAAGAAATATCTTTGATATTGGATAATTTTTATAATTACTATTTATTGCATAAGTTTGTAAATTAAAGCTTCAGTATGCATGTTTTTTTTTGGGTTAGTAGTAGTTAAAAAAAATAGAGATAAGTATAAGAGATTGAAAAGTAGTCAATTACAAGGGAATTGGGAATACAAATATCAATTTTTAATCAATTACTTCATAGTGCAATTAAAGACTTAGTGATACCATCTTCATTCAAAGACAAGTTAACAAACCTCATGTAAAGAAGAGTGCGATGATGCAACAATACAATTTTTTTTGGATTGTTAGAATAAATAAATAAAACATATGCTTTGCTTTGAGGTGACATGATGAAAGTATCAAGTTCTTACCTACCACTTCCCGTGACATAAGGATTAGGTTGTTATAAAATATGTTTTATTAAAGCGAAGGCATAGATCAACAATATGATTGCAGTTTCTAGCAGTTTAGAAAATTTTAGAGTTCACAAGAGATAAACCACAAGAATAAACATTGTGTTATAGGGAGCTTGAAAAAGATGAGGTTAAAAAATAAAATGACACATTTTGATACAAGACAAACAACCTATGTGATAATTGGCTTCTCAATTCTAAATTGAAACTACATTGTTTGGCAATAAAGACTATAGAGAAATAGGTAAATTGTAAAAGAACAAATATATGGCTTATCAATTGTAGTGTCAAACTACATTAATTGGAAATAATATATGTAAGAACATATATTTATGGCTCTAAAATCCAAAACACAAAATCCACGCTTGTTAACTGCCCTACCATATTGGCATCATGGAGCCTCGAGGATTCTAGCCAAACCCCCGAGCAAAAGAAGTAAGAAAATTCCATGGAAAATTTTGTGGAGTTCCATTATACATGTCACAATATCAAATTTCAGCAAAATCTAGTATTTTCATATATGATCTGTCGTATTGAAGCATTTGTTTTGGTGCGGTAACTCTATTAAAAAACAACATCATTATTTTTGGATGCTTTTGGATGGATTAGCCTAGTACCTACAAATAGAAGAGGGGGATATGTCAATGAATGGGCAAGTAAGAATAGGAAGGAACCATAAAAATTTATTAAGTATATGGGTAAACTCAATGTAAAGAATTTGAAACTGGAAATAATCGATAATATTTACAATTAGTTCACTGAACCTATTTATTGATAATGGAAAATTTCTATACTTACATGTATTTTTGATAGTGTTTAACAAGCACGAGTAGCATTGGGTTGAGCTAGAGCATTAAAAAATTTGAAACACACAATGTAGAGTGCCTTTTTTTTTTGCATTGTTAGAATAAATGAATAAAACGTGTGCTTTTCTTTGAGGTGACATGATGAAAGTCGCAAGTTCTTACCTACCACTTTTCATGACATAATAAATATTCTGTTATAAACTATGTTTTTTTGAAGTCAAGGCACAGATCAATGCCATGATTGCATTTTCTAACAGTTTACAAAAGTTTTGAATTCAAAAGAGTTGAACCATAGAAATAAATACTTTGTTATAGGGAGCTTGAAATAGATGAGGTAAAAAAATATGACACATATCGATACAAGAAAAAAAACCTATGTGAGAATTGGCTTATGAATTCTAAATTCAAACTACATTATTTGGCAGTAAATACTATAGACAAATAGGTAAATTATAAAAGAACAAATATATGGCTTCTTAATTCTAATTTTAAACTACATTAATTGGCAGTAATCTATGAAAGAACAAGTATATGGCATTAAAACCCAAAACACAAAATTCACGCTCATTATCCACCCTACCATATTGGCATCATGGAGCCATGGGGACTCTAGCCAAACCCCCAAGCAAAAAAAGTAGGAAACATCCACAAGAAATTTTGTGGAGTTCCAGTATATATGTCACAATATCAAAGTTCAGCAAAATCTAGTACTTTCATATATGATCTATCATATTGAAGTGTTTTTTTTGGTGCGGTAACTCTGTCAAAAAACAACACCGTGATTTTTGGATGCTTTTGGATGCCTTGGCCTAGTACCTACAAATAGAAGAGGGGGGTATGTTAGTGGACAAGTAAGGAAGATTAGGAAGGAAACATAAAAAAATAGTTAGTATATGGGTAAAGTGAATATAAACAATTTTAAACTCAAATAAATCAATAATATTTACAATTTGTCCATTGAAGCTATTTATTGATAATGGAAAAGTTATAGTATTACATGTATTATTGATAGTGTTTAACAAGCACGAGTAGCATTGGGTTGAGTTTCAGTAGTAAATTTTTTGAAATAGACAATGTAGAGTGCGCTATTTTTTTTGGATGCCTAGTGTATCTGTGCAACATTATAAAGGAAGTCATATATATCTATAATTAAAGAGGTTAAACATATGCATATACATATACATATACATACATAAACACACATATAGATGTACCTGTACATATATACAAATATACATACATATACATATTAATATATATATATATACACATATACATACATGAACATATATTATTATTGCTTGAATTCTCATTGTAGAGTTTGAACATAAATGTGCTCCAAAGTATGAAAGAAAATATATTGATTAAGTTGCATTGTTGAAAGAACCATTTTGGTCTTCGTTCCAGAGAATACTATAGTAAAACACGTCACCTTTGGCTTGGTTCTCATTTCGTACATGACTACATTTATTTCCTTTCTAGATTTTGGTTGTTTTATGTATGCATGTTTCACAAACATATTTTTTGCATACAAATCTTAGGAATGGAATATTGATAAAGTCATTTTCCATAGGTATTTTGCATAGATGATTAATTTATTGTTCATGTATTCTTGTTATATGTTTTTATCTTTTGCGTTACACTGATTTTGTAGACTTTAAATAGATTATCTTTCTGGTCTGGATGGATAAATTGCAGTTTAAATGAGAGATTGTTGTAAAATTTTCACCCTTGGTTTATTGTTTTAGTTATCTCTGTGCATTTGGATGGACCTTCTTAGTCGTCAAAGATTATTTATAGTGTCTAGAATGAAGCTTTGTGGATGGATCTCTAGTTGAAACAAATGAGGGAAAAAGAATATAATGAAACATATTGAATACATGTAGAGATATTATATAAGAGGTGTTAGAGTGATTAATTTATTGTTCATGTCTTTCACTCTCTTCTTATTATTCCTTGTTATATATTTGTATCTCTGACGTTATACCCATTTTCAAAAAATCAAAGATATTATGCCTCTATATGGATGGAGAAATTACAGTTATATCTTCTTTCCTTTGTCAAAAAATAAGGTCAAGTTTAGAAAAAAATTCACCCTTTGTTTATTGTTTATAGTTATCTCTCTACACCTTTGGTGTTATAGCCATTGACATAGGAGAAATTGTATATTAACATAGGAGTAATTGCATATATATACATATGCAGAGGATTAGTATGAAAGCATAAACATTTTGGAGATAAAAAGAATTTATCGGTTATTAAGTGTTGTTGTAATAGCTCTTTTACAGTTTCTCTATTCGCCTATAATATTTAATTGGAAATAATGTACCTCAAATTTTCAATTAAGCCTGTGGTGTTATAGCCATTTTGTACAAGGTATTGTAGCCCATTGGCTTTACCACTTGTATTTAATGTGGGTTGACTGGCAAAGAACTTAGGTCAAATTTTTAGTTGACAATTGAACTCTTCAATAAACTGGTTATTTTGTATTACTATCTTTAATGTGGTTTTTTGATCATGTGTCATTTATTTGTGATTCTTAACTATTTTTCTAATAGTTCTTTTACAACTCCTCTATTTTTTCTATAATATTTAATGCCAAATAATGTAGCTTGAATTTTGAATTGAAGAGATGAATTTTACATAGGTTTCTTGCGTTGTATCAATATCCACTTGCCCATAACAAATTGTTCATTATTGTAGGTCACTTGTTCTATTCTCCGTGGTGTTAAAGTCTATTTAATGTGGGTTTCCAAGAATCTATCCTTTTCCTATGATTATTAAGTGTATTTCCACTTATATAATAGGTATTAGAATGACACGTATGTGGTGCTAAATATTATAGAGAAAACCCACATCAAATAGAATTTTAAAATATGTATCATAGAAGAGGAAAACTATGAGAACAAACAATTTGTTAAGGGGATCTGGAAAGAAAAATACCATGAAGAAAAAAAATTCATTGGGGACTTCAAACAGATGAGAGGAAATAAATATGCTAGAATATGTTGGTAGAACACATATAATGTGTTCCATTCAAACAAAATAACCACGACAATTAACAATTTGTTATAAGCAGCTTGAAATAAGTGAGGGAAAAAGAGTACCATGAAACATATTGGCACAAGAAAACGGGTATGTGTAACAGTTTCAAGATGTATTACAATAAAACTTTAGAATCACACGTAAATGGGATATCACTAGCAAACATTTTCCTTTTTTCATTTTGTTTAGAATGTGTATATTTTTCTACCTCTCTTAAGCTTGTATTTGATGTGGGTTTTTGCACTATATGTCATTTACCTATGATTGTCAAGTGTTTTTGTAACAATTGTTTTAGAATATCTCAAATGGAAAACTATCTAAAACAGATTTTAAAAGAAAGTTTAACATATGGACAGTAGAAGTTGTAAAACATAGAAATGGAAACTTTCTTATACAAAGCTTCTACTGTCCAATTTGTATATAGAAGTAAGGATGAATAGAGATAACACCAAACAATTGCGAGAGACCATGGAACATACACGGGTCAAAGAAAAATAGAAACCACTGAAAAGACATAGGTCAATCTTATGTTTGATAAAGAATAGAACAAGTGTACTACGACAATAAGGACCTTTTTACAGGCAGCTTCAAAGAGAAGAGACAAAGAGAATATCATGAAAAATAGTAATAAAAAAAAGAAATCCATGTAACAGTTGGCATTTAGCTATCAGTTATTTGTTTGAAGTTTTCGCTAAGAGTTTCATCAGAGTAGACATGGCTAGAATTTCTCAGCTTATCTAGATATTTTTTTAGATTGGCTGGAAAGCCAAATCTACAAACATGAACAAATATAATGTGCACAGTAGACTATATTTATTGTAGTGAATTGCATTTAATAATTTGTGCATAAATGTATATATATAGCAACAAATATATGGAGGCTATCTAGCCATAAAGGAAGAAAAGTGTTGAATGTATAACTCATGAAAATATAAATTACAAAACAAACCTTATTTGTGCTTACAACTATGGTTGTCTTTCGGGTAGGAATTTCCTGACACATGGTCTTCATAGCTCATTCTTCATCTATGTTTACATTGATCCGAGCATGATATTACTGCAAAGTAACATTTTATTTGAATACATTAAAATATGTTTGTGGTTAGATGCATATGTAACAGCAAAAAAACATTGCAGAATGACTTACACCAAGAGAAGTAGTAGAAACACTATAGATTGTGGACTAGAGCAGCTGGAAGGCTTTGTAATCTGCTATCAAATGGAGGTGCAATTTAGCTTCTTTAGTAGCCTGCTATGAAACCAACACCAAGGTGTGTCATTTCACACTGGAAGCAAAATAGTAGACATCCTCATATTACAAGAATGAATATTACATGTACTCCCTTCCATGGCATCGATCAACAATTCCAAGATGTTTCAACCCCCATGGAAGCAAAAGCCACCATTTTTTTTATGTTGGACAAGGCAACAAGTTTCACGATGGCCAACCCATGTGGGAACCAAGCCCCGTCATTATTTTAAACAGGCTTGAGCAACCCATCACAAATAGCATGGATTTTTACCATATATGAGAAAAAAAAAGAAGAGAAATGTACACAAGACTATATTTTTCTGAATGCAATATATAGGAAGAGTGAAACGGGGAAATGATGAAAAAGAGAATTTTATAGATCAACATTTGTAGCTATTTGAATCAAATAAAGCTAATAGAAAAGATAACAAGAAGACATAAGAATCTGTAGAAGAAAAGCATGAAGGAAAAATTTCAAAAATCAAGGTATATGGATAAAGAAAATAGAAAACCCAACATGGTTGTAGAATTTTAAACTTATTAGTCAAATGGAGCACAATTTATTTTTAAATGTTTCTATAGCATGTGCATATCTAGTTTAATATATTGGAATTTTCAAAACATGTTATTGTCTTATAGAACTTTTGGTCTCTACTTATTGTTGGTTCCAATCTCTATGCACATTTCACATTTGAAGTTGTTTGTGTTTACATATGTATCAATTTGTAACAAATACAATAGTATGTTTAGAGTACCACATGTTAAAATCGATTAAAAGAGAATTACGGGTATGCTGATAAATAATTGACATGATGGAATATAAAAAAACTTGAAGAAATATGGATAGGTTGAATATACAGAAGAGTTTTTTTTTCTGAATGCCATATACAAAAACTATGACACAAAAAAATGTTGAAATGAGAAATCAGCAAATTAAAATTTATAGGTGCATATCTGCATATTAAATTTAACAAAAAATGTATTGCTAAAGGTACAAAAGATCGTAAATAGGAAGACAATTATCTTTAATGTGTAAACCTAAAAAAGATGCAAATAATTGAATAAAAGGGGGAAATTTAATGTGGCAATCAAAGACAGAGTATATAGGCATAGAAAAATGGGAAACAGAGCATAGGTGCATAATTTAAAGCAATAAGTGAAATACAACATAATATTGTCAATTTTTTTTTTTTGAATAGTTTAATATAAACTTTAATAGAATGGAATGATCAAAACATGGTAGTGGCTTGTACAACATTTGTCCTCTGCTTATTTTTGCCTAGTATCTCTATCCATCTTTGGCATTATACCCATTTTGCATAGATTATTACATGGTATGTTTCTATAAAATTTAACTTAGAAATCCTTGAAAAGAGGATGGTATTCAATTTGGATAAAACAAGAGAATAATTATTCTGAAGCCTTTTCTATGTCAAAGGACAAGCTAGGGGTAGAAGAATTTGGCAAGGGCTAGAGTTGTTCCAAACGTGTCTCTTCACTACGACGTCAAGCAGTGTTATTTTTGTTGCTAAGTCTGGAATATCTCTCAAATGAGAATGTTGGATCAATGTGGAGTCTTTCAATTGATTTAACATGAGAGATAGTTGTAAAATTGAACCCTTGCCTTTGTTTCTTCCTATGTTTATCGTTTCTCTATCTAATGTTAACCCTTGTGCTTTATGTATTGTAATTCCCCATGCCATGGTGAGTGGAATTTATGTTCGACTACCTTGAGTTATAGCTGGGATGGGGATGTCTCTCGGGTTTTCTAGGTCCCATGGTGGGCCAATGTAATTTTGGAAGCGAACAAAATAGTCAGGTGGATCTGGCAGTTTACAATGTGCATTGTACACAATAGCTATAACAAGTCCAAGGGATCCATTCATTAGACCAGCTTGAATCCATAAATTTTTTGTTAGCATCACCTGTTAACCAACATAAAGTAGCATTTCTGGGAGAATTTGGTCATCATCTCCATGATTAGATGTTTGTTGTTGTGCTAATTGAGCAATACTAATGGCTAGGGAAATTTTAACTGTTTAATCATTTTTTTTTGTGGAATAGGACTAAGTCATTTGTGGTACGCAAATGTATAGCAACATTAAATTGTTCTGTTTCTATGGTCAAGAGCACTTTATTTGTTTGTTTCATAAGCTCTTCCCAGTCATCATGGAGAGCCTTACCATTTCTTATATGGAGAAGGATTTCCTAAAACTTTTGCTAGGAAGGTCTATCTCCTTTTTCATGGAAAATAGTGTCGAATGTGATTAAGACTGTGAAAGTATGCCATAAGGCTACAGTTGATGAGCATGAAGCATAAATAGGGGTATCCATGATAGGTGGAAACTAGGAAAGGTTACCAACAAGGATAATAGAAACACTACCAAAAGGCTCCCTCTGGTTATTGAGGAATGCTTGGCGCAAGCGGCTATCTATTTTCAACAACTTTGGGCCTAGAAAACTCATTTTTTCTATCAAAATGTATTCAATATATTTAATTTTTTCTTGGAATATTTCCAATGCCTAACCTTGCAAAGGATTCATATCCTTTATGGGAATTCAGATGCCTGTATGGATTGTGGAGGCACATATGTTGTACGCAGCAGCACCTGTGGGGGCTAGTGTGAGCAAGGAGCTATTAGATATAGCAGTAGACCAGTAGACAAGTTTATTTTTTGTCTAATACAATTTATCAAAAAGGATTTTCCAGTGCCAGTTGTCCCTTGAATGATCATGCAGAGAGGACCTTTGGGGGAAGGTTATATGCGATGGGACTGGATGATTTGAAGAGCCAATTTTTGTTTTCCTGAAAGCTGATGGGATGATGTATTTACATGGAAAAATTGAATCGTAGCTTGCTCACGCTATGCCCTAGCTGATGGGATGAACTACAAAGAAATATTATCAAGTTCTTCAGGCACATGGTTTGTATTCCATGAATGATTCATATCAAATTCTCGCCTACCCAATAGTTGGAGCTGATTTATACTTAAGTTAGTAGTTGCACCAAGTCGAGAGAAAACTTCCCATTCATATTCATCCATAGAATTTTGATGGTTCAAATCATCAGTATCACTACCATGTTCTTCTTGAATCGTGAATACAAGTGGAAGCCTAATAACATGCCAAGGATGATAACCAACTATTATCAAACCTTTCCAATTTTGTATGATCTCTTGTTTGGCAAGACCTATATTTGTTTGTATGTTTAAGAAAGGTTTGTATAACATAAGTTCAATCCAACAAAATGTCTCAAATATTTTTGTATTTTCAATGGGAACAATCTTGAACAATGGGTACACAAGGACAATTGCAGGCTACTGTCTAAGTTTCTATTTAGTATTTTTGTACCACTTTGAATGGGTATATAAGTGGACCGAGTCAATTAGGGATACACCACCTATCTCTAGAGGCCTTTACATATAGTAGTGAATATAATTTCTTGGCAGGTCTTCATCAACATCATCTTTATTAATATGGAACCATACTTTTTTCCCAACATTCAAATGAACATATTGTTGGCTTGAGATGAGAAGAGGCAATTTCTATAGCATATGGCACATCTCTTGTGCAGAGATGTCACGCTCCATAAGAATATTCATCATAAATTTTTGATATGCAAGAACTGCTCTATCCTCAACTATATTTGTATTTGCAATTCTTTTCAACATATAAAGATAATTTTCTGATTTCTTCTCAGATTTAGCTCCATATTTAGAAATATAATTTAAAACAATTTTCCTAGGAACAACTGGTTGGCAATCAACATTGGAACCCTAGATTGAAAGCATGGGTGGGCTATGGATATTTAGGCGATCATCATTTCTAGTTGGATTGTATGATTTGTTAGACTCAGCATCAGATGTCAATGTAGAGGTAAGTTGTTTTTTCCAAGGTGTTTTATAGTGACATTGTAATTTCTCTCCTTTTTTCCTTAAACAAGTATATTTAGAGCATTTTGTGTGACTTTGAACTATATTTATCAACTCTTCATAATCTATGATTGGATCATTGGAAATAATTTGGCTCATGGAAAGAAAGCACAGATTTTCTTCAAAACAATGATACATTTTGAGCAATCTTTGTGCAGGGCAACACGGATTCCAAGCTGAAAAATATCTATCAAAAAAGTGCCTTTCCATTGTAACATCATGGTGATTGGACCAATAAAGACTGCCCATGTTGGGGGCTTTTAGAAGCCATAAAAAATCATGCACATGTACAGAGCCATGATGCTATCATTCATATATGTACCAATAATATTTTGGATGCAAAATATTTTCAATCACCTCTTCATATAAAATTGAGAATCTATGTTGCAGATATAAAGACGTTGTATGTGGATTTTGAACAACACTATCTATTAGTGTCTTTGTTGAAGGCTCCATTTCCAAACGAGCCACATAAGAGAAAACATTTTATAGATCAGACCATTTTGTGTCTACACAACTCAAAGTGAAAAAAAGGGTAGGTATGCCAAGTTGTTTAATCATTTCAGTTTTTTGGGCTTGGCAAGAGTTCCAAAAAGAATAGGTGTTGCACAACGAAGCCCCAAAGCACATCAATTTCTCATCAATCTAGCCATCAGGAGCAACTTGAAGGCATTCACACAATGTGGATAACAACTTGGGGATTTTTGTCTTCCAGATCTGCTCTAGCAAAGATAGAAACAGTTTGTTGGCTATGATGCCTCATTATCAAGTTGTAGAGAAAATACCTAAACCTAACATTTTTTCCAAATTTGTGGTCAAAATATCTCATTAAGTGGAGGGAATATTCATGCAAGTGAATTTTAGCATTCCTCAGTTGGAGGGGAAGTGCTTCTCCTGTGGGAAACAATGTTGGGAATTCCATTGTAAATAAACCTTCAGTGTTGTATCCATTAATAGGAGAAGAGCTAATTTCAAGCCAACACAAAATATCTTGCTCTTTTTTTCAATCTGTAATACTTGTTTGATTGCTTGGAGCTCTCGTCTAGCATTTGGCAAGGAAAGGATCAATGATGAAAAGTTTGAAGAGCCATTTTCATCTTGAGCAACATCTATTGAGTTGGTTGATGGCATTAGCTCTTCATCCGAAACTTTCTCTATTGTATGCAAGAAATTGGAGACATCAACAACAACATCAGGTAACATATTAAGAGCCTCAATATCAATCTCAATATCATTGTAGTATTTGTCATATTGAATTTTGGGTAAAAGTACAAACTTGTGTCACACTTTGGGCCAATCGTACGAATTCTATCAAACCAATTTCAGCCGGAAGATATTCGGTCGAATTAGTTTCGACCGAAACCACGTGGCGACGACATGGCACCTATGTGGTCTTGCTCTTTTGGCCGAGTAGGTTTCGGTTGAAACCTACTTGGCCGAAATATATGAAAATAAAAGAAAAAAAAATCACTCGGAGGCATTTTATCATTTGATCAAAGGGAGTGTGACCATAGGTGGCTCATTCGAAGGTCGACTCTATAAGAATACCCAAAGCCAGGTTTTTATTTCATTGTGTTCCTCATGTTGTTGAGTATTGTTCATCTACACGTATGTTTTAGTTGCAGTGCAAGTATTTTTTAGTTGGTATAAATGGAAAATTTTTCATTATCTAGGTGTGAGTTGTGTTGAAGTAACTACAAGATAGGTTGAATTTTTGGTATATGAATGTGTTTCAAAAGTTTTAATAAGCTTAAAATAGGGTTTTCAATGTCATTTTAAAACATATTTTTTAAAATGGTTGGACAGTAGGGTTTGTTCTGTAGGGTTTTTAATGTCATTTTAAAAGGGCTTTTTTTTAAATGGTTGGACAGTAGGGTTTGTTCTATGATTTTAAGGGTTTATAAAAGGGTTTATTTATAAACCCTTAAAATCATAGTGAATGTGAAAAATCAACCCTTGTTTTGGTTTCCACTTTTTGACAATGATTTGAATCCTCTCTCCTTGAGAGGTAACTTGTATAAAAGAAGAATATTACTTGTGAACGGTGGATTCTTGTTGTAGACAAGAATGCATTCAGAGTATCTACCGTTATCTTATTTTCCAATTCATACTTATTCTTCTTGTTCCTTCCATAGTACCATGAAAGCATAATGACTGCTACCATGAAATCTCATTCTATAAATCCAAATACCATTAAAAAGGAAAGAACCAGTAAGAAATTTGTGTTCTAGATAACAATAATAACTAGGGCCACTAGGAAAGTGGTCATAAACATTACCCAGATCACAACAACTACTACAAGAAAAAATAATATGATTTAGATCATTGACATTATAATCTAGATTTTAAGTCTTAATGGATGATGATAAGGATGAGTGACTATGAAAGGGAAGCACTTCCTGCTAGAATAATACAATAATAATGGGTATATTGGCTATCACACAATGATTTAAATTATGATGGTGGATGCACTAGCAATCCTACAAAGATATGTATTATATTGTATTAACTCTAGCTTTCTCTTGTACCTTCCATTTACTTATTTTTCATAATTTAGGGTCTATTTACCCTGGTACTACACTCTTATAACTGGTACTTTCTGAGTCTAATTGATCTATTTTTCTTTCTTCTGGATTTTAACACATTAATCTTCTTTCATTATTTATAGTTTCTAATTTATGGTCTCATGATAATGGAAATGTCAATAATTTTATCTTTCCATGCTTCATTTTTATGGAAATTCTTCATCCTTCCCTTCGGCCTTTTATTTTATATGTTCTATGACATTCTCATGCTTGGTCATCCTGTCTTCATAGTTTCTCGGTTTCACTTCTAATCTTCATCTTGACTTCTAATCTTCATTTTATTTTACCATTAAGTTTTCCAAATTATAATACTTCTATTCAAAACCATTTTGGATTGCTTTTTCAAATAGGGACGTTTCAGTTCCATTATGCTCATATTTGTCCATTTCATGGTTCTCTAGTCTTAATATCTTCTCAGCCTTTTCCATCAAGTTCTTTTCAAAATTATTGTTGTTTTGTAGTTTGTTCCCTATGTTTGACTTATTTTAATCATGTCTTAGATTGCACTTTTTTTTTCTAGAGCTTCATTTGTAAAGCATCACCATTGTGTGTATGGAGAGATGATTTTCCTTTTCATTCAACAAAATTTCGTTGCATCTTCCTTTCTACACTAATTCATTTTTTCTATTTTCAAAATTTAGTTGTTTGTTTTTTAACTTTTCCAAACAGGACATGTACTTATTTTAATCACATCTTAGATTGCAGTTTTGTTTTTTAAACAATGAAACATATTTTTTAGTTGTTAAAAAGTTAAAAAAATATTCTACTACATGAGTAAGAAGAGTTAACTTAGTTTATTGGGTACATCAATCAGCTTGCCAAACTATAATTATTGCTAACTTGTTCTCATTTGAGGGTTCTTTGAGTGGATTCCTTGAATGGCTGAAAGAACTATATGGCAATAAATAGCTTTGAAGGAAGTCTTGATTCAAATAATTTGACTATTAATTGTGTGTTAATAATTTAAAAGGAATTATGTGTAAGGGTTTTCATCTACCATATTTCATTTAAACTACTCATGGTCTAGGGAAAATGTGATGTGTTTAATACATAGCTAATTGTAGTGCAATCAGGAAATTTTATCTTTTCTAGATAACGTTGGATATCTTTCACCAGCTTGGAAGATGATATGCATCCTCTTGGGCTTAAGTTTGTGATAATTTATTTAAATTAATCTTTAAATTTTATAACTTATCATTGATGATAGAGAAGCTAAAAAAAGTGGGAGAATATAAAATCCACATAGTTATGAAACAAAAAATCTAGTTTGTTTTATTTTGAATTAGGACTAGATATTTTACGGTGACTTTGAAAGGGAAACACTGCTTTAATTTGGAATCAGATTTAAGTTCTATATATCATTCTTAAAATAAGAGTGATTGGTTTAAAAAGGAGTATAGCTTGTTTTAAGTGGTGACCTATATACCTTGGTGGCTTCTAAGGAATGGTTGCTCTAATAAAATTTTAGAGATTACAATTTAACTACACAACTTAACATGGAAAGACTTTAATATGTTTCCCACCCTTTTATGATTTCTAATACATCACACAAACTTCTATAACTCTTCCATCTTCCTCAAGATGGTAAGAATAAAATTTAGCCTATACTACAATATATTCTTAATCAAATAAAAAAAAATTCTCCCCATTATCCTTTGCAATTTTTTTAACCTCCCTCTTTCTTTGAAGCTCTTCTTTCAATTTTTAAACTTAAACTTCATCTATTCCCCTACCTAAAACCAATCCTATGCTTGAACTATAATGATCACATAATCTCAAATTTTCTTGATTAAATTTTGTAATCTAAGCTTCCATATTCCTAATAAAAAAAAAGAGACCTTCAAGATCTCTATGCTACACATCCTTATTTATTGATGTCTCAAGAATTCACCCAATATAAAGTAGCTCGTGAAATAACAAAGAAATATGTCATGGTCAATAAAAGGGCATTAGTTGATCCAAACATCTTGGTTATTCCAAAAAAATTAGACCAACTAATTCTCTCTTGTTGACCATACCAGTAAAAGTAGAAAGATATAGAAATTATATGAACCAATTTCATATTTTTTAAAAATAGAAGAATCTATGACATATTAGATTTAAAAATGAAACTCTTTTTGTATACAACCTAAACCATATAACCTATGCTACTCAAAATATATGAGATTCTTCTAGATTAAGCAAAAGAGTTAGTAAACATTGATGAAAAAATGAAAGCTCACAAACACCAACCCTAAGTGAAGCTAGTTATAGTAGAAATTTTTGTGTCTAAAACAATGTATTTTAGGATGTGGTCCTAGTTTAAATTATAGATATGACTTACAATTTTATACTTTTATGCATTATGAAACTATAGAGTTGTAAGTCATATTAAAATACATTGTGTTAGGCAACAATTTTTTTATTATAACAAAATTTTCACTTATCCATTCACATAACTCCAATTACTTAGTGTAGTAATTGGAGTTATTAAATTGGAATATGTAAATGGAAGTGAAACTAATTATAGAAACAAATTTGGTGCCTACAATGTATTTTAGGATATGACTTAAAACTAGATATAATTTCATTTAAATGCATGATTTTATGAATATATTTAAGTGGTGTATTTAAATGAAATTATAACTTCATAATTTTACATTAAGTTGTAAAGCATATCCTAAAATAAATTGTGCTAGGCACCAAAATTTCTACTATAACTAGTTTCACTTATCTATTCACATAACTCCAATTAATACGCTTCCAAAATTATTTTAATAAAGTATTTGATTGACCATTTATTGTATTCAATGTATACCATCATCAAGAATGGCAAAAAGGGCCAATTATTATCCTTCC